>JAOXNO010000001.1:209173425-209186399 GCA_028565335.1 Limnodromus scolopaceus
TTGAACTGGGGAGCCCAGAACTGGACACAGTACTCCAGATGGGGCCTCACCAGGGCAGAGTAGAGGGGCAGGATAACATCTCTCAACCTGCTGGTCACACTCATCCTGATGAACCCCAGGATGCCATTGGCCTTCTTGGCCACAAGGGCACATTGCTGGCTCCTGGTCATCCTGTTGTTCATCAGGACTCCCAGTTCTTTTTCCTCAGAGCTGCTCTCCAGCAGGTCAGCCCCAACCTGCACTGTTTTTTTCCACTGGTTTCCACTGGTTTTTTTCTTTTTTTTGTGAAAAATTCTTGTTTTTCACAGCTAACAGTAGAACAGCAGTCTACTGTAGAAAGCCTGCCATCAGAATGTTATCAATGCTGCTAATATGAGATTTAAAAAGTGGTCCTCTTTGACTAGTAATAACACAGGGCATTGCAAAATAACAGAACAGAGAAAGAAGCAGTGAATGTATCTGAATATCCCACCCTAACAGTTTCACACATCAGAAAGTCAGGCTCTGAGGACTAACAGGCTTTCCTAGAAATCCCTCCTTGCTAAAGGAAAATCTGCTCATATTGAAGACCAGTTATAAGGTGGACACTTTTTTTTCCTCCAAATTCAAACCGTTAAAGAATAAACAATAGAGGTTCTACCTTTACCCTAAGACTTTTCTAAAATCTTGAGGAAAAATTACCTCTCAATCTCTGCAAAAGCCAATTTAGTAATCTGCCATTAGACAAAGAAAATTCAATCATCTCAAAGGAAGAAGGATGCAAGGAAAAAGCCCTACCAACCAAACTGTGAAGCTCACGTAGCAAATGGTAGCTGCCTTCAATAGACAAGTGGAGGATCTCTTATGTAGAAGTAATCCATCTCAAAATTTCAAGGTTTCAGGAAGAAATCAAACTTCAGCATTTTCTCAAGGTGATGGGTACCAAGGAAATACTGGAAGGGAGCACTTTAGCAGCTTCTTCCCACTTGTCTCCCCACCATCCAAGCTCATCTCAATTTTTTTAGGCTGAAGAAAAAGCAGCAGCTATATAGTTAGAAACAATTAATTCCTTACCTCTGCAGATTTTCTGCGGTGACCCCAAAGAATGGATCTAAGCAACTTCCAAACACAGTAATGTCAAACAAATCATTAGTGTCAGCAATCTTTAGGGACAATCTATATCTGTAGTTTGCATCTTTAGCTTCACCTGTGCAGCCACATTTTAGACAGTTAAACCTGAAAAGACAGTAAAAGGATAAGAAAAAAGATTGAATATGTGAATTTCTGTTAATCACTGCTGAGGTAAGAAGTTATCTGCAATCCTAAATTCTACTATAACAAAAAATCATCAGGCAACAGCACTGTTATCTTCAGCATTTGAAACACCACATATTCTTGCTTTGCAAAGTCAGCTCCTTCCAATTAGCGCTGACATTTATTGATTTACTGTTCTTTTACATGTCATGGATTTCACACAATAGTGGGATTAAAAAGGAAAGCCCATACATTTCTGGACACACAGCAAGTGGAAGAGTCATACAGGACTACCCGATGCATTGCACATTTAAAATAAGAAGAAACAAAAAAAAAAAAATTAGGACTTGATTTGGAGGAGCTTTCAACCAATTCTTTCCAGCTTAAGAACAGCAGTGAAGAACTAGACTGCAGGGAACTTGGAAGTTCCAAGTTGCACTTGGAAGTTATTAACACACATTATTTATTCTCTCAAACTGTGCTTTGATATTACATGGCACTGGACATAACAGAACTCTTGAGCCATAATGATCTACAAGCTGCTACTGGAATACAAAGAGATCTAAATAGTGGTAAGTAACATAAGTATCTGAAATTAACACTTATTTCTACAATGCCTGGATTTTCACCAACTTAATTTGCATTCAAGATCCCAGAGATTCCTAAGGCCTCTGACAGTTATAGTTAATGATCCCCAAAATAGGACGTACCTTCTAGAATCCAGTACCAGCCTAGAAAAGCATTTTTGACAGGCAGGATAGATGAAGCAGGAATTCTGGACAGAAATTACAGAGGCAGCCAAGAGTCCTCTCACACTATTCATGTGCCCACAGCATCACCTGAAACAAGTAAGTCCAAATGGCTCAAAGAGTTCTCATTTTATGAGATGTTAATACTAATGCTTTTAGTTGGGTTGTTCAAATATTTTGAAAGGCAACCCTCAGGAAATTATGACCTCTGTTTGAAAATGGTCCAATTGAGGCAAAGTCTATTACTACCCTTAAGTCACGCTCTAAAAGGAAAAAAAAAAAAACGCACAAACAATGAAGGTATGTAATAATAAGCAAGTGTTCATGATATATGCACACTAGTGCAGGTAAATCATCCAAATTCCCACTTGTATTTATGGAATCTTTATTAGAACTATCCTTGAGCATAGCACTGCAGCAAATCCATTTCTGATTTTTCACCTTAATTTAGAATGAAGTCACAACCACAGAGTTAAAAACTGAAATGATTCTACTCTTGTAATTCTGCAAATGCCTTCAATGCCAATGACAGTGAAAATAAAAAAAAAATGCCCAGAAAATCTCAAAAGGGCTTGCAACTGTAACTCTATTCATGCCCTTTGAGCCAAAGAGATACTTCTACAGTATTTACCACTGGTTCTGACACAGGGGACATATGGAACTGACAAACAAATGATAAACTAAATATTTAAATAAATAAATAAATAAATTTTATTCAGCATTACTTTCCTGCAGAATTATCTTGCCTTTATAATCACTGCACTGTCCAAAATACCAAGGTTTAATAAACTTCCCCTATTTTGGAAAAGTTAACTTTTTTCTCAGCAGATGTTAGAAGCACCTAGACAAAAATACATTAAAATACTTCAAATCACAGAGCTCCAATCAAAATGTTCTCTACAGCTGAATTAAAGGTCACCTCATAAACCCTTATTTGCAAAAGCACTTTTGCCACACTAATAGCTATATATACATCTCTTCTCAATGTAAGCTGCAGAATAAACTCAGAATAAGAAGCGAATTTCACATCTTCATCCCAGAACTCACTCAGGGAGGCAGAAGGCCAAGGAGATAAAGGAGACTTAATATGGTTTTTACATGTTAAAAGCCATTCAGAAATCAACAATGATGTTTTGCTCATATTTTGCCACAAAACAGCTCAAATTGCAGGCTATCCCTTTGCACATTGTCAGCATTATGGTAGAAACAAGATCTGTAACATGAGTGCTAGAAAAATCCGAGTGACTAAATTCATTACTTTGACTAGTTTGGAGGTCAAAATAATGATGATGTATCCAAATATCCCTTATGGCAGAAAGGCAGTAAAAGGTAAAAGCTTTACTGGAGGGACAACCAAAATGAAGAATCTCTCTTCAGAAAATGCATTAACAGAGACTCATTTGATCTAATATATTAAATAGTGCCTGCCTTCAATTCTTGACAAAATGGAACTGCTTTACTTTAGTTACAGTACAAGATATCAGTAAATAGGGCAAGTAAAGCATACTGCTATATAGAAAAGAAGTAATAAAAGTAAGTCTGATTTTGTTATCGTCCAAGAAGGTGGACTTGGAGAAACCTTCAGGTGCTTCACACTCCAACTGTTTTTCAACTCAGAATGATACGAACAAAATATACTGTTATCTGCAGTTTTTAATGAATTAAAAAAACCCAAACCACTACACACTGCAGAAAACACAGCAAATACTTCAAATATTCCATTGGAATATGGGTGATATAGCATATCATGTATAGGTCAATAACATAAGTTCTGGTAAGAGCTTGCTTTAGAGCAAACAGACTCAACCTCTATTTCTCTTCAGTAGAAACAGAGTACCCATTATCTGGACGTACGTTTAAAAAAGCACAGTACCAACAGATGTATTTTACTTTATTTTTCTAATCAGCAGAGCAAACCGAACCCCTAGACCCATATACCCATCCCAGGGGCACTCCAGGTGCTCCCCACAGGCCTCCACAGAGCGAGGCCTTTCAACAGCGCTGCAGCCTGACCCAGTTTTCTATCAGTGCCTAGTGCCCTCTAGCGGGCTCAGAAGCTAAAATTCTCCCTAAGAAAAGACCCAAAAGACGCAAGAGGAGTTGCAACAGGCCTCACACCGCAATTTTTACCCCTTAACCAGCGGCCTCCTCCGTGACCGGATCGACTCTCCGCCTCCCGGCCGCAAGGACGGCGCTGAAACGCTGTCACCCCGGACAGGAGACAAGCGGCGGCACCACCGCCTCCCCTTAGAGCCCTCAGGATCCCACAGGAGGCAAAGGCTGAAAGTCGGTTACCATGGCCGTGCCCCCATGGCCTCAGCTCAAGCCCCAGGGAACTGCCGCCGGCCCCCCGCCACAGCAGCCCCGCTCTGAGGAGAAGCCGGAAGCCGGAAGTGCGCGTTGCTAAGGGCCGTCGCTAGGGGCAGTGGGCGATGCGGCGCTCACCCAATCGTGACGCAGCCAGGCGAGCGGGTCACCCCACTCGCCCAATCAGAAAGCCAGGAGGCTAGCCTCCTTCTCATAGCCCGCACGCGCGGCACCGCCCCCACCCCCGCTCCGCTGGGTCCCGCCGCCCGCCGGCTTCCCCTTGGGGCAGCCGTCGGGGGCGGGGGGGGGCAGCGGGGCCGGTATAAAGCGGCGGGACGGCGGGCGGGGACGGCCGTGGCCGTCCCCTCTCCTCCTGGCCATGCTGCGGCTCCTCCTTCTCTTTCTGCTCGGTGCGGCCGGTGCCCTGCCCGCCCCTCGCCGCCGCCGGGCCGCCGCGCCGCCACCCGCCCCCTACCTCACGCGCTACCTCAGGCAGCAGGTAGGAGCCGCCGCGGCCCCCGCCTTCCCTCAGGACTACGGCCGGGAACCCCCGGTCCATAACGGGGCTGGTTGTAGGGGGGCGATCCCAGCGCGGTGGTGGGCCGGGGTGAGGGGAAATGGGCTGTGGGCAGCAGGTGGAGAGGGGAGTTCTGCCCCTCTGCTCCGCTCCCGTGAGATCTCACCTGCGTCCGGCTCTGGAGCCCTCAAAGCAAGAGGGACATGGACCTGTTGGAGCGGGTCCAGAGGAGGCCACGAAGATGATCAGAGGGCTGGAGCACCTCTCCTATGAAGACAGGCTGAGAGAGTTGGGGTTGCTCAGCCTGGAGAAGAGAAGGCTCCAGGAACACCTTACAGCTCCTTTCAGTGTCTGAAGGGGGTCTACAGGAAAGCTGGGGAGGGACTCTTTATCGGGGAGCGTAGCAATAGGATGAGGGGTAGCGGTTTTAAACTGAAAGAGGGGAGATTTAGATTATATATTAGGAAGAAATTCTTACTGTGAGGCACTGGCCCAGCTTGCCCAGAGAAGTTGTGGATGCCCCATCCCTGGAAGTGTTCAAGACCAGGCTGGATGGGGCTTCGAGAAACCTGCTCTAGTGGGAGGTGTCCCTGCCCACGGCAGGAGGGTTGGAACTCAATGATCTTTAAGGTCCCTTCCAACCCAAACCATTCTATGATTCTAAATCTGCCCCTGTTTGTGTGCTGTGGAGGAGTTTCTGTCACTTAAGAGCTTTTTCCGCAGCCCAGCTGAGCACAGCTGCAGGCAGGGAGTTTCCATGGGGATTCAGGGGGCATTTTCTTCTTTCAGATGTCTGCTTTTGCCACAGATTGGATAGGACTATATTTTTGAGGATTTCTAGATGTTGCAATGCTTGGTCCCTTTAGTAAAATGTTCCAGGTCTTGATTATTCCAATTAAGTTGCAACTATTTAAAGTGACAAGTAGTCTGCTCTGCTGTATCTATACATTATATCCCAGCATTAAAGTCTGTATTCCAAAACAAACCGCACAGCGTGTTGGCAGAGAGGGTCTGGGGACCTCAGTTGTACCCTGATGGTATTTGTAAATAGCCGTTGTTTGATTTTGTTGTTTGTTTGTTTTAAATATGGAACAGATTTCTGTTACTAACCTGAACTTTGTTTTCCTATCTGTTCCAACAATTCTCCTTGCAGTTCGTTGGCAAAAGCCATGGCATGTGGACGGAACAGAGGGCTTAACGATGTTGGCTACAAGTGCTGGTGTGGTCCCCTGGCAGAAAACTTGAAACCTTGCTTGTTTATAGGTTTTCACAAAAACGGCCAACAGTTCCTTTGTACGTGTGGGGCAATGTCCGCATCTTCACCTGTGCTGTACCTGATTTTTGTGGGTAACGTAATGGTTCCCCTTACTGAGAAGTGTAGTAAGGGGAGAGAATGCTTTTCAACTCAAATCAGGATGTAGCCTGTATCTGAATTTCATGCCATGGTCCATATAGGAAGCAATGGGAAGGAGGAGGTGTTTAATTCACAGGCATTTTGGATGGTATGTGGATTGAACATCTGCTGTCTCAACTTTGTAGAAGGTGAACTTAGGATGGAATGAGCAAAATGGGAAGGTTACACTTCCAGAGAGAACAGACATGAAGAAAACGGATAACCATTGTAAGATTATCCTGAATAGCTACAGAATAATTTTAGAGTCAAGGTCCCTGTCATTAGGGGTGTGACAGATGGACTGGGAACAATTTTAGTGAGAAATCTGTGCGTTGATTTGAGATTATGCATTGACTATTGAGATTATAGTTTTCTGCAGGCAGTGTTACTGGTTCAGATACCTTCTGCAGTGTGTGGTCAGTGCAGGCCAGGATATCAATCCTGTGGTAGTGTTGTAACTCTTAAGTGTGACACCTAGTTGTTCTGGCACATTAGTGTGACACATTGCTGTCATAGTATCAGCAATACTAATTCTGTGCCGTGGTCTGAACCACCCTTCGTAACCATGCTGTTACACCTCTGTCCTCATCCCCTCTCTGGGTTGTGGTGTCACTTGGTTATTCTTCTCTGCTCTCAGGCAGAGATAGTCTGTGTGCCCTCCAGGTGCCAGCAAAACTCAGAGCTGCTGTGTACCTGAGGTCTGTGGATTTTGGGAGGGGTAGATAGATATTGAGAAAAGGGAGGGAAGAGTACCCATGACATCCGGTTGTAAAGCTGATGTCACATCTTGCTCCCTTCAGTCCCTTCCATGTTTCCTTCCCCTCATACTTCAACCCCAAATCATGTTGGCTGAGAGTGGCTGCTGCGGGAAAGAGAGGTCCTGTTCACAAGCCTTGAAATCCTTGCTTTCCTTGTCCAAACACTTAGTATTGTTGCTGAATGTGGTGGGAGACGTGTGTATATTCTTTATAATTATTTTGTATTCATTAAAGATTTGAATGCTGCTCCCCGGCACTTGAAAGATGAAGGGTTAGCATGAGAGGTCTAATCACATGGAGGGCATAAGACTGCTCTTATCAGTAGCCCAGCATGCAGAACTGATAAGCAAACTCTTCAGCCCTTATGAAACATGCACTGAGTGCTGCTGTCTGGGAATTTGTAATCATATTATGGTTCTATAGAGAAACATAAATACCATGACTAACATATTTAATAGGGGCGGTGATATTTTGCCACCTCTCAGGGTTGTTGAAGTTTAATTATTTATAATATAGTTGCTTACGGCATGAATCATCTGCTTCTGTGCTGCTGAGTCCTTTGTCTTACCTAAAGTTCCTGTTTTGATTCTTGTTTGTCTCTGATGGTTTTCAGCATCGGTTAAAATTATTTATATAAAATCATGCAATATTAAAGTGATTTTTATAATATGACAAAATATTACACTGTCACAAAGGAAAAAATTCTTATAATATAAAAAATTTAAAAAATTTAAAAAAATTCTTCTATAAAAAAATCTTCTTGAATAGTCTTTAAATATTTCTCACTTCCACAAAAGAACACTTTAAAAAGTCTAAATAGATTTCTTGCATGAATTCTGTTGCTTAAAAATACCTCTTGAGCACTGTGAACAATTCATTAATGTTGCACATTGGAGAAGTGAATTTCAGAAGCTGAGAATTTTCATGTGAAATTGCAATCTCTTAAGTGCAGCCTCTTGGCATGAAGGCCTATAGCATTGCTTGAGGGTTTAGTGTCAACCTTCACTGAGAAGCAATGATATTTAAGTCTGCTTTCATAAAAATGGAGAACTAACAAGGTCAGAGTTCAGCTCATTTGCAAAGCTCATTTGCATTGAACTTCCTTCTGTTTACCATTTTAAGTGTCAGACATCCCCGATGATGGGGCTAAAGTCCAGAACATTGAGAAATAGGTCAAGCAATGCCTGTGTCAGTGTGACGAGGATCTTAGCTTGCGTACTGGACCGTGTATGTCCTCAACAACTTTTATTTTGGCTTGGAAGTGTGGGGTTTCTTTTCTTTTTTCCCCCCTTCATAAATCACTGATGCTTGATGGCCCTCTCCTCCGCCACTGCAGAAGTGAAATTACCCTGGTATATAGGTACCTCATGTTGACCTAGGTCAGTAGATGGCCTTTGAAAGAGTAACTCAGCCATCCGCCACATCTTCACATCAACAAATTGTATCTATATTGGGGAAGTTGGTCTCCTTTTCAGCTCTTCTGATGTACGAGCGTGACTTTTGTAAGCAAGACTGTTCTCACTTCTGCTTTGATAGCTTGCTTGCTCAAAGGTTGCTTGTGACTTGTGTGTTAAATTAATCCATCCAAAACTGAACTTCACAGAGAGAAGGATGTGTAGGATGTATAAAGCTGTAGGAAGACCACCACTATCTGGATGGCTTCTGTGTAGGCAATTGTCTCAGTGACTGCAGTTCAAATTCAATGGAAAGACTTGGTGAGGTATCCGAGAGCCAGCTACTTTTCTTTGTCCAGGTAGAAATAACTTTATGGCATAGTGGGAAGGGTCTGGAGTAAGGCAACCTTTTTTCACCTTGGGGGAGCCTTGTCTTGCACCTCTGCATTCCCCTCTTCAACGCAGGTACCAGCATTACAGAAACCACAGGTTGAGAACTTGTGGTGCTTTAAGTGCAGTACTGCTCAGAGGACAATGTCTTGAAATTCCTGATACTTGCAGGATTCTCGGTGGTAAACTGTACTTTTCAGAAAAGAGTCGATGTGGTGTCTTTTCACTCAATTTGGTAATGGATGGCTGTATGATACTTAATGTGCTGGTGGACCCTTCACTCCAATCACGCTTCGCAAGCGCATCACTTGCTTTGTGGACTGCTATGAATTAGCCTAAGAATCAATGTAACAAGTACAAATTAGCTTACATTCAGCAAGTTACTGAGTCTGGTCCTTCAATCAGACTGTCTTTAGAACTAATACATGTAAATTGTGTCACTGTTTCCAGAAGATGGGTTCTGAGTGCATTTAAGTTCCAAAATTCATACCTATGTCAGTATTTCATAGCTTAGTAAGTTCATATGCAGATCTTTGTGCTCTGAAACACGTCTGCACTTGTGTGTACATAAAAGGAAGCTACATTGAAGCTTCAAAAGTAATGTAATTTGATCTCTTCTGCCTACATCAGGTGTATTTACTACCCTATTTTTTTCTTACAGACTGCAGTTCTGAGGCACAGAAAATGAAAGACTTGATTGAAAGTGCGAAAATAAAATTCCAAGTTTCAAGCTAGAAAAGCAAATTTGAGAAGGACCGCAAAGGAGAAGCAAAGATAATATTTTTCAAGCATGGCTCTTTCTGTTTTACAGGAACAGCCAATTTAGAGGAAGCCAGTGAATCTCAGGGTTGTCCTGCTCTAATTGAAAATGTACTATAACAAAAAAACAGTTTAACTTCAGTCTAAGATCACTGCAGGAATAAAGGAAAGTGAGGTGAAGAGATTGGATAACCTTTTTGATGACAATGTTGTCTTAATTTCTCATTTTTTAGATGATAAGAGAAGTTTGAATTAATCTAAACTAGGCGTACAATTTTGCTCTTAAATTTTGCATCTGTTGTACTCACAAGAAGGAAGTTTACAATTATGGAACAAGGTACCTTTAATCCAATTCAACATCTTCCAGTCCTTGAAAGGTTCATGGTTGTATGTAAATGAGTGTCACTAAGAACATAAATACAACAGCACTGTATAAGCTGTTGTGATGCTAATAAAATAATTCTCAACCATGGGCCTAAAGCTTGCTTTTAAAATATTAAGACAGGTTGAGATTAGCAATGTAAATTCTGGTTAGCAATTCTTTCAGCATCTTATTGTGACTCAGGTTGGTGTCTCGGAATAGTAACAGATGTCAGGAATGGTTAAGATGGGTTTGTTTTTCATGTCTGGCACCATAATACAATAGCACTTTTAACTTCTGGTGAAGGAAAAAACAAAGTGCTTTTTACAGAGCCCCTTGGTACCAATTAAAAGTTCTGCCAGTGGTTAGAGAAGAAGTGATGCTGATGTTTGTCTCGGAGGTGAATTACTTGGAATACATGTTTTACTCATCAAGTAGTACAGGAGTACTTGGCAGCTCTTACTCTGTGATTTCATAGTGTGATTTAAAACGGGAGCTGTAAGCTATAAACCAGGTCCATAAGCAGAAACAATAGCTCTTATTCAGTGGACAGGAAAACGGGGAAGTACTTGTTAAAGCTTGTCAGTGAATTTTTATTTTTATGCACTACTTATCTGTGGGTCACAATGCAGGCATCAGCTTCTCAAATTAAGCAGGAAACATTTAATTTCCTCCCAAACTGCAGTCTCTTCCTTCAAGTAAGCAGTTAATACTAGAGACTACAAAAAGCATCAATAATCACTACGCTGTCTGAAAATAAGCATCTTTTTATCTCACCAGCTTTAATCATTAAGAGCTGTAATAGGCCACAGAAAGATTTCTAATAGACTGTCTTGATTAAAGAAAGTCTAAAGGACTAAATAATAAACAAAACTGCATATGGCTGAAGTAACAAGCTGTTTACAAGCCAGATGTGCAGAGATAAATCCCATTAACTTCACTGAACTTATTTTGACTTGTACCATGAGCTTCTAGCAGCTGAGTCAATGTCTTAGCTCTGAATTTCCAGCTTTTTTTCGGGAAGCGGGGCTGGGTGGGGAAATAGGGAGGGAAATGAAGTTCAAAGTGAAATTTGATGTTAATGTGTTCTGTATTGATTTCTTCATCTGACTTAGAGGAGATCAAGACCAGCCAACAGCGTAAGTTGTAGACTGTGTGGGTAACTTTTGGCATACGCCAAATTGGTGAGAGACTAGAGGTGATACTTCATTATTTAATTTTAAATCTTCAAAAACTGAAGAAATACCTTAATTTTCTTTACTTCATACATTCTAGAATATTTAGATTTGATATCTAAAGGAGTGAAACCTGTAAGAAATTTAATGGGGAAAACCAGGCTGCACTCAGTCATCTTCCATATACTTGCAAAATGGTTCATTTCTTTGTTTTCCGGGTATATGAATTCAGATAATTAAATAAGGACAGAAGAATGGGAATTTAATTTCTTTTCAGCCCAGTCAGTAGATATTCTTCTCATTGCCTATGGTGTAAGAGATAATTTTCTTTTTTATTTTAAGTTTATAGTTGCTGTCTTCTATGCTTTAGTTCAGCCCTGGTGTGTCTGGAATATTTTCTAAGGCTCAGCACTGTTGAAGTGCGACTGCCAAGTGGTGTTATTACTGTCACTTGTGCTGTGCTTGCTGGTCTCTAAATGCATCTAGTGAGCAAAGAGTGAAACTTCTGATGCTTTTGGGCTGTTGTTTCTATCTTCAAATTGACATAACAGCTTCTTGTATTAGTCATTCCTACAGCCACGATACAAAGTTTACATGCAAGTTTACCCTTATGTCAGGCTTAAAGTGAGAATGATTAGGTGAAGATTATCTGGAAAAGGTATTTGTAGCGTAAGATCCAAGAAGTGTCTCTCTTTGCAGGAGAGGAGAGGACTCACTGAAAGGCCTGCCTGCATGGGGTGTGAGTACGCGGGGAGCTATGACACTGTGCTAGCTTCTCCCTCTGGTTGCTGATATGTGGTGGTGCATCTCCTTTCATTCCTAGTTAACTTATTTACTTCCAAAGGGGGTAGGTTTTCTTGTATTGTGCAGCAAAAAAAACCTTTCTAAAATTATCCACAGAGGGACTTAGTGTGAAAAAGCTGGTCAGAGGTTGGCTTAGATGGTAGTTTCCATGCAGGAACTTCCTTTCAAGACAACAGGAACAGAAAGTGATGGGCATCAGACCGTTTGACTTCAGCGGGGCTTGGGCTGAGGCCAGACTGAACTAGAGGAAGTGGGTGAAAGCAAAACTAGCGTTAACAAAACATTTGATTTATGCCTCAAAGCAGCAGCTTGCTTTTCCATACTGCCTGACTCCCTGAAAACCGAGCCTTCCACAAAAGCTGTTCGGAGCCACATGCTGCTCTGGAAGCACTGGCTCTTCTGTAGTGTTTCCTATACAGTGACAAATGGCAGGCCACCTACAAGCGTACAGTTTTCAGCCCTGTAAGTCACTGCTACCGGGAGGGGAATGCTGAGTTCCCTCGATTCCTAAGCAGGAGCTCCTGTCCTACAAGATGATGGCAAATGGCTTTTAGCAATGTCTGTGGAGTTGTTCAGTCTGTTCTGAACAGGGTAGTTCATAACTAAATGTTCTTGCCTATTTTTAAGTGGAAAAAGGAAAATAGAAATGGAAATAGAAAAACCTTTTTTGGATAAAAATTTGCGAGCCTCTATTTAGATGGGAAAACTTTTGCTTTGCTGTGAGAAGAAAAGCATCTACGGTGCAGCTCAAATTCTGGGTGTTAACTGCACTGCTATGAAGACCCTTCCTTTATCTGTGTGTTTGCTAGAGCTTTTCAGCCACAGGAGAACTTTTGTAATGGTTGTGACAAGAGACCTGGATGTTTCTGTTGTACAACAGAGCAATCTGTAGAAAGAACTTTTCACCTGCAGGGAGCTATGGATGTTATTTCCCTGAACGCTGCTGGTCTCCTTGTCATCACATCTACCAATGTCTCAGACCCCTGCCAGCAAACAGTTGCTCTTCAGTGTTCAGATATGTTGCAAGCTTGCCAGAGAAGCAGTTGCTATGTGGTATTTTGGCTATTGCATAAGGGCTGTATGACTAATTGCTGCTTCAATGCTTTGTTTTCTGAACTTCTCTGGGGGGGGGGG
>JAOXNO010000001.1:209222342-209234643 GCA_028565335.1 Limnodromus scolopaceus
CCCCAAGTGCCCAATACAAATGCAAATCAACTCTGGGCGGTAAACCTTGGTTTGGTTGGTTTTTTGTTGGTTTTTTTGGTTTTTGTTGGGGTTTTTTTTTCCTGGCTGCCCAGCATCACTTGGTGGGTCTTTTCTCACTTGTTTCTGTTCCTCCCTTTCTTTTAGCTGGTGTGTCCCGAGCAAGGAAGGGTCAGAGATCTGCTCTGTTCCCAAACCTCGTCCCTCCTCCTCCTCTTCCTCCTGTTGCCCAACTTGTTTAAGGCCTTTTTGTTTATTAAGCAGAAAGAGCTGAAGGGCTAAAAGTAAACCAGGACTTGCTCAAATTCCCTAGAATAATTGTCAGGTGGGGCACACCAGTCCCAGATGAGAACACTTGGGCATTTTATGTTCCTGCTTTGCTGCCTCTCCCCAGACTTCATCTCTTGGGTCAAATCAAGTAGGAGATCACACCTGCGGGAGTCAAGATCAGAGGGAGAAAGGTGACTCTGAACTTTCCCATCACTTCAAATAAATCGGTGCATTTTAGGTAATAAAACATCTAAACGAGGGACTCCTAAATCCCCCATGAGTGGGGTTTGAACAAATGGGATTTTAACCGGCTGGTGAGAGTAGCTGGTGCTCTAAATCCTTAGGCTGAAGCAGGCGTCTACTCACTTAGAAAATTCAGGCACTATTTTTTAAAAATTACAAATTGTCAGTAGACTAGGCTGCTGGGTCAAAGCCATGCCTGCCATTTATTCTTCTGGAGTTGGCACATTTTCTTCTGTGCCCAAATTTCAGACAGATGCAGACTCTCTGTGCCCTTAGGGTCCCTTGGCTTTTTTAAAAGAAATGATTTTTAATGGCATGTAAAGCTACAGCTGAACTGATCGGTGGGTGATGTCAAACGCACAGAGGATTACTGCAAGGAGAAGTTAAAAATGAGACATCAACATCAAAATCCAGCTCTAGCAAAAGGCAGCCTGCAGGTCCTGCGAGCCTGGGTTGAACATCGCTGTCAGGCACAGCCGCCGGCTTGGTCAGGATCCATCACTCCATCCTATGTGTTTCAGATCAGCCAAGAGCTTCAATATACACTTAACTTTGAGCACATGAACAGCTCCTGCTTACCGAAATGTTCTTGCAGTGGGCTTAGTGTTAAGGATGTCCCTAAACCCAAGCTAAGGACTAGCAAAGCCCATGTGGGGATGAGGGACACCAATTCCTTCCAACTTGGGTCCACTGAGGGGCTTGAGGTCCCCTGAATCTGCTGAGCCCATGGACCTGGCTGCATGTTGCGGTCTTTGAGCCCATGAGGTGGCCAGAGCTGTCTGCTGGGAGAGACCGAATCTGGGTGGGAGACACATGGGGCCTGATCCATCACCCAGGTTGCTCCGTTGGCATCTCCCGTCTGCCCGGTGCTGAGACTGAGCAGCTTGTTCTGCCCTGAAAGCCGCAGCTGAGCCGGTTCCTAAAAAAAAGACCTCAGAGTTAAAAAATTAGTTTATGTGCATTTCCTTTATTATTTTTTTTTTGTTCGTTCTTTTCTTTTCCCTTTTCGTCTTCTTTCCTGCTGCTATTCATTTACCATGAAATAGCCTTCCAGATCCATCCGGAAGAGATCGTTGCTGTTTTCCCGTTGCTAATTGCTGGGTTGAAATCCCATTCCCATCGCCCCCAGTACACTGTCCGATGTTCCTGAGTGAAGCGTCTATCAGGTATTTTCCCCGACGGGCTTTTATTTTCCTGAAAAAAAAACAAACCCCAAAGCAACCAGTGCTGGCTTGCTGGTTAACTTTTAATGGGACGATAGTGCCTCCATGGAACGTCTCGTTCCCGAAGCGGAGCCGTGTTTTGGCAGGAACCGATGGCCGCCGAGTTTCACAGGGCCGGTGGGGCGGTTTGGTTCTCGCGGCCCCAGAAATGAAGCAGTTAATTGCCCTACTGGGAAGGAGGAAATTTCTTGTAAAAATCCAGAATCTGGTTGAACAATGTGGCCTTTTATTTTTTCAGCCTTGGAATCAAGCCTGGCTGCCCTTGTAAACAAAGAAAGGAAAGAATCACTGAACCAACCCAACACATAAGAACGGACCATGTCTGGCTTTGAAGTTCCCTTTATGTTGTTTGGAAAACTTGGGATTATAGAGTTTTTTTTCTTTTTTTTTCTTTTTTTTCCTTTTTTTTTTTTTTAATAAAAAAAGAGGGATGGGAGTTAAGGGAAACTTTTTCTTAAACAGAGCAGAAGTCATTAATTAAGTATCCCATTCATCCCCGAGGCACCGGCTCATCAATCAGATTTCTTATTAGCATTCTGATGACCCGCCTGACCCCCTGTCTATGTACTGTCTGCATGACGACACGGAGGACCAGACCACACACCGAACGGAGGAGGATTATTCGAAGCTTTTCCTTACTCCGGGGGTGGGGATGGAGCTGGGAAGAGGAATGATGACTGACGTTGTTGTTTTGGGTTGAGGCGAGTCAATAAGCGGCTCCAGGAGAAACAGCCCTGAGAGCTTGGGAGGGGGGGGACATAAGTGATGTCCCGGTAGGTTTGCTGATGCGTACATGGGGCTTGGTGCCATCGCAGGGTCTCTCTGCTCCTGTCGTGGCCACGGTAGGCTCAAATCCAGAGCAAAGAATGGGATTTTAACACAGCGACCACCGTGTTCTTACCCTTGGGTAACCCCAGTTGGGAAACTGTTGGCTCCCAGAAATGTGCTGGCAGCTTCGGGTCCCCTAAGTAGGCTGTGTCCTCGGGGCGGGTAAGGATCCCACGTTACCAGTCCTCCAGCCTTTCTCCTTCCAGGTTATCCCAGTTACAAGTAATTAGCTGATTACGTCTTCACACAACTGCCTTCAAAAATAAAACAGGGGCAGTGACAGCAAGAAGTTACGGGGTGCTGAAGAGAAAGTCAAACTGCAGCAGCCCCGTGCCCAGCGTGGGAATTTGCGCACACACACACATGCACACACACGTGCACACACGTGCACGGAGCACGCAGCCAAGGATGACCCCGGGCGACGCCAGGGTGGCCAGCGAAGGGAGTGGGGGATGACGAGCTGCTCTCCTCACGTTTGCGGTGATGTTCTGCGGGGGGGATGTTCTGTGTCAGGGAGGAGAAAGGCAGCGTGAAGTGACCTGCCACCACCGCCGTGACAGAGGCAGTGCTGCTCTCAGGGCAGCTTGTTACCAAGAGCTGGCGGAGATTTCTAAACCAGATCGTTTTTACCAAAAGTGTTCTTCTCAAAAGAAAACCTTCTGGCTTTATTTTTTTAAACTGGGAAGGCTGTCTTCTTGACAAAACAGAAAATTATTTGGTTTACTCTTTCCTACTTAATTTTTCTTCCTCTCTCTGTCTTTTTTAACAGCAAAAGTATAATAATGTGTGTGGTGGATGGAAAAAGGAAAACTGGGAAATGTGAATAAAATTGCAATATTTCTAAAGCATTTAGGGGTTTTGTTTGTTTGTTTGTTTGTTTTAATAATTTATTTCTTCTTTTTTATTTGCTTTAGTTGGAAGGACTTGTCCCCAAATAAGTGTGTCACTCTCCTTCAAGTCTTGCAGCCCTGGATAGTTGCCATCACAGCTCATGTCTGAATTTAGGCAATATTCTCTGGTCACACCAGAATCTGGTAGGGATTAGGTACGTTTCGGGGTGTGAACCTCAGGGTTTGGCCTGATGAGAAACATCCCTCTGGGCAGGGAATTATATCTGATCTCCAGCTAAAAACCCCAATGGATAAAACGTCCTGGTCTTTGGGGCCCATCCTCAAGGCAGAGGGTTACTTAAGGGGACATCAGAGGACATCCTGGGGATGCAGGCACATCCGTCAGTCATTGTTATGGAGGAGGAGATGGGGAGAATGGAAATGAGAGGGGGCAGTAGTTTGGTCTTTCACGTTCAATACCAAAGCAGCATGAGGAGCAGATACCTGAACCCAGGGTTCCCCTTCCCCGGCAGGTGCCTTTGACACGAAGCTGCAGGAACACTTCTGCTCTCTGTCCTGATGGATCCTGAATTATCAGACACCAGTGTGAGGGGTGCAGGCCAACTTCTTCTGCACTGTGTTTTTAAATTAGCGTTTTTTTTTCCTTCTGCTGGATAGTGAAGCTTGGGGCACTTCGTAGCATCATCTGAGATTTTATTCCATGAATTCCCTTGCTACTGTAGAAGTCCAGGCACTGATGTTGTGGGTCTCCACTCCTCTCTCCCTGAGGCATGTTCCAGTTCCTGATTTGGTCTTTTGCTGGCATTTATTTCCTATGGCCCAGGGTGCATAGCGTCAAGTGGAATGGGTGCTCTATAGATCCCTCTGAACTGCATGTCTGCTACAGCAGATTCATGTCCTCTCCCTGGCAGAGGCCGGAGGACACCCTTGGGAAGAGCCATAAGAATGGGATGAGCATGAAGCAATATTCCTCCTAGACTGTCCCCATTCTCCAATTTGTGGCTTGGGGACCTCTGACCACGTAGCTGTCTGGGCTCTATGGCCCAGATGGTGTCTTCTGGTCCTGTATAAGCCTGAACAGATACAACCCAGGCAGCCCCTGTGGCCTTAAAGTGCCCAACTTTGACTAATGTCATATGGGCACAACCAACCCCTCCTTGGCCAGTGACTACGGACCAGGGTGAGCAGGATCAACCAGGGCAAGGATTAGGGCGAGCCAGAAATCAGGCTATTAGTCAAAGTGGCTGGAAACCAGCTCCCTGGGATACCAGCACAGACATATCCTCCAGATGTGGGAACTGTGTGTCCCAGGCACTTAAAAAAAGGTCATGTTTTGCCTGGTGGTGGGAAGAGGTAGTGTGCTTAGATGGGCAGCCCTTAAGGTCATGCTGATGGTGCCTGGCCCAGGGAATCCTCACAAAGTCACCTCTGGTCTCACCTCCCTTCTCCCTGTGATCGATCCAGAGGAGTCCCAAGTAAATGTTAACTCCTGAGGTTATTGCTGGACCTTTCTACGTGGCCTTTCATGTCATGGGGCAAATCACGGACTGTGGGCATCAGACCTTCAAGCTCATCTCCACACCTCCATCACAGCAGATTACTGGTGTGTATTTTGCAGCTATGGTTTAGATAATGACAAGTCTAGTTTTCATGGTCCTTGTTAACCAAAGTAGTGCTTGATCTAGTTCCTCCCTGAGGTATCTATTATGGCCTGTGACTCTCAGTGGCCTTTGTGTGCTGCGCCATGCTGTTCAATACTCAGTGTATTTTGAATTTAGATCAGCTGAAATGTCAAATATTTCTCTGATGATGTCATTTTCCCCAACAGAATGGCCTAGGAAGCAGCAAGTTAAAAAAAAAACCAAAACAGGGAGGGAAGAATGTGTCTTGAGTAGATACTGTCACAAAAGAGACCAGATGGGGAGAGACTTGCTATGTGGAAGACCTAAAAAACCGCACAGAGTTGTGAGGAAGAAGGCTCAACCCCCTTCCACCTCTCTCCAGTGCAGCAAATGAGGAGGTGAGTTCAACTGGACGCAAGTTTGGGGGCTGCTGGTCTGGTGCCGGACCATCTGACGCAGCGATCAGATGTTGTTTGCGAAGCCTGCATAAATTAAATTCCATGTCCACGGGAAAAAAATGGAACCAGGATCCCTGGTGCCAGCAGCTCCTCTTATCGCCTTGTAGCCTGTTCGCGTTCCCTGGCAGATAATCACCATGACTAACAGTTATCTGACACAGCCAATTTTGCTACCGAAATCTGTTTTCTGACCTTAACTGACTATTCACAGAAATGACAGCTTCCCCCCCAATAGTATAGGTGCTAACAAAGCTCTCCTAGGAAATAGATGAATTTTGGGGGCACTTAATAAAGTCAAAATAAGACGCAATGAGCGCTCCAGAGAGCTGGGTGGATGGGCTGAGTGCCTTTTATTTCTCTGTCGTACTGTTTGTGGTAGTTTCCTTCATCTGATTTATTTCTTTTGCTATTGTGTGTCGCATCTTCAAACAGAGAAAGACTTTGTGCAGTTGGAAGGCCACACTGGAGAAAGAGCTGCCCGCCACGCTCTTCATGCCAACTTGACATCTAGTCTTTCTCTCTCTGCTGTTTTCTAATCTGTATTTTCAGGAGCTCTGTAAGGTACGTGGTTGGAGATGCAGTGAAGGGCACTGGGGAATGATCAGGGTTCAGATGAACCTGGCAAGACTGAAAAAGCTGAGGTTTAACTTGGAGCAGCTCCTCAGGCTGTTCGCCATGGGGCTGCACATGATGCTGGCTCCAGATGGTGGTGGTAGCTGGGCTCAGTCAAGGGAAGAAGGAAGGACCAGGGCAGATGCATACAGGTCTTTCCATGGCTCATTGACAGATATATAATCTAAGAGGGCTCTGCTGCTCAGGCCAATTCCCTTTACTGGCCCATGTTTCTGTAGATCTCCACTCAAGTCATGCACATTATAAAACTCCAGTTTATCCTCTGGGGCCTGGGCAGGAGGGCAAGGAGCCCTTGCTGGCTAGATGTAGTAACCTTTTATCCACAATGAGTTTTTAAGCACTTGAGAGTTAACTTATCTTTCTTAAGAATTGAATTCTTCAAGTGGAAGAATTCT
Organism: Limnodromus scolopaceus; assembly: GCA_028565335.1. Classification (NCBI taxonomy): domain Eukaryota; kingdom Metazoa; phylum Chordata; class Aves; order Charadriiformes; family Scolopacidae; genus Limnodromus; species Limnodromus scolopaceus. Next base: position 209,228,884 of record JAOXNO010000001.1, read on the forward strand.
GCTCATTCCTTCCAAATGTCTGTTGTTTTTCCTTTGAGTCCTTCTGCCCTTTCTCCTTCTGATTTCACCTTCTGACACCAATGGAGGTGTCCCTGCCCATGGCTGGGGGGTTGGAACTAAGTGATCTTTAAGGTCCCTTCCAACCCAAACCATTCTATGGTTCTGTGAATAGAAACAGTTACTGGCTGGGAGTTTTCCCCCTCAAAAAGCAGTGTGGTGACCTCTGAGTGGCTAAAAAGCATTTTAAGGACATCTTGGGAAATGGCCTTGCACTGGTTTGACACCTGTAGCTCCAAAGGAACCTGGGCCAAGTTGGTAGGTGCACTGAGTTTTTAAGATCTGGGTAGGATTATTTTGATTAGGTTGGTCATGGGGGCTCCCTTCAAGGTCAGTGGGAAAACAGGCAACTGCAAGGCAATATTGCTAAAATAGGGCAGCAAAGTTACTCTGGAGCTGCCTGTTTCTCTCCACAAACAAGAATCATAGAATCACTTAGGCTAGAAAAGACCCTTAAGAACGTCAAGCTCAACTGTTAATCTAACACCACCAAGTCCATCACTAAACCATGTCCATAAATGCTGTGCTGAAGAGGAGCTGTGGGTGAGATGCTCATGTGGGGTTCTCTTCTACAGCTGTGATCAGCGGTTTTGGGGTTTTTTTAATTGCCCGTGAGTGTCTGTATTTGGCAATCTGGTGGGCAACATCTCATGGTCCGTACTGAAGTCTGTATCGAGGTCAATTATGGCTGTGCCTGGGTTCAGGCTGCAACAGCCGGGCTCCTCCTACAGCTCCCCAATGGAGGGAACACCGAGACCCTCACACAGGTCACCCGAGGGAAGGTGGGCAGCGTATAGACCCTCCATCCTCCAGCTGGGAACCCCCTGGGAGCACCAAAAGCGACACACAGAAAGAGCAAAGCTTGAATATCTTGACCGAAACCCAAGCCCCCGAGAAGACCATGCCCAAAATCCCCCTGTGGTGGACTCGGCAGCCCCCAACACGCGTGGCGGCTGGGACATGCTAAGCAGGAGCGGCGGCGTTCCCACCGCCGGGCAGCGGCGATATGCCGGCATGCCAAAGGATCTTTAGGGGCTGGGGTGGGGGGAGGAAATCCTGGCATAGAATTTAAAATGTGCTCTAACCTTTTCTGCAAACTGAAAGCAAGAAAAATGCTCATAAAACTCGTCTTTGTGCACAGAAAGAAGTCCGGTTTTATACTGTTGCTAAGTTCCTTATTGTTTTCTGGCTGTTTTTTGTGTTTCTGTGGCAGCCTTTTCTGTGGGCCTCTTTCAGTGACTTAGCTATATTGGCCTGCAGATAATTAGATCAGTGCTATCATTTTCACTGTCCTTTTTCCTCTGGGGCTATTTGCATGATAATGGCAGTTTGTGCGACTCTCTCCCTCCGTCTCCCTCTCCCTTTTAACAAGACACCATTTCTAAACATGAAATAATTCAGGGGACAATCTGCGAGTGGCTCTGTTAAGAAAGGACTGAAAACATCTGGTTAAGAAAACATTTCTGGTAACCAAAAATCCAACGTTTTTCCTATCTATAGCTTTCTAAAGAAAAAGAATTTTTTTTTTTACAGTATTTTTAGCCTATATGTATTTGCTGTATGCAAAGCTCCTAACCATGAACCCATACCACGCTTCTAAGCTCCAATGCTCCCACTCTGGGTATATATGTGTATATAATGATTTATTATGTGTTTATCTAGATAATTTACAGACAAATAAGATATTAGGATTTAAACTCTTAATGAATCCTGTGAACCTCTGAAAGGTATCTGTGTGCCACAGAATGGTTATGAACCCCTCTTGCTATCAACCAAGTCTTACGTTCAGCAAGATACACCCAAATCTAAGCATGAGAGTAATCCCATTGAAAGCCAGAGGTTGACTTGGGTGGCTGATACTTGTGTTGTGCTGATTTAGGGTCTGGGGCTTTCCATGGGAGAAGGTATCAGGGACGAGGGTGGGCCAAAGAAGCGCTTTGTGCAAGAGCAGAGACTTCTGTTGTCCCCAGGTCCTGCAGACCAGTGGCCATCTCAGCCTGCAGACTATGCTGCACCACCAGGGAGGCTACTTTTGCTGTAAGAAAGAGGTCTTGGGACAAATTCCTGCTCCCGATGGGATCAAACACCCTGTAGACATAGCTCAGCAGGGGAGAAAATAAATGGTAAAAAAAAAAAATAAAGGGACTTAATAAAATTTATGCTGGTATCAGATCATGGAATCCATCTAATGTTTGGATTTCCCCACAGCAACTCACCAAGGGACATCAGCTGTCTTATACCTGACATCTTTTGACATGGATCAGTCAGATCTTCATGTCACCCTGGCAAAAATATACCCCTGGTCCAGCCCCAGGTCTTGGAGGCCTCCTCAGAGAAGCCCAGCACTGCAGTGGATTGGCTGCAGAGGATGTGGTGGATGGTGGTAAGGTTGGGAATAGAAAATCATATTTGCCGCTTTAGTTAAGCTTATTAAAAAAATGCTAAAATCTTTTAAATGAGCAATTTTCAATAGGCAAAACTGGTCACACTTTTGATAGCATTTTCAATCAAAAATATAGCAATTTAAAATTCCACAACTGTGCTTTAAATACCTGTGAGGATCAGGCCATGATCCTCAGGCCACAGGTATTTAAACCTCACAGGTTTAAATACCTGTGAGGATCAGACCCCATGTCTGCCATGGGGTCACACAGCTCCCGCCATCTCAGGTCCTGAGCCCCAGCTCTCTCTTTGGTGTGGACACAGACAAGATGGTGCCAGAGCAGCTTCCACAGGCAGAGGCCACCTTGTTGCCAGTGTCATCACATTACAGATCCATCAACTGAGCTGCAACGGGTTTGTTTAAGAGAGGTGAAGGAATAAGAAGAGTTACGACAGCATTGCTGTAGTTGTATGCGCCTGAAGTCACCTCCAAGTCAGGGGGTCTCCAGCATGGTTGAAGCATCATTTGAGAGCTACCTGGAGTGGGAGAGAGGGCTGAGCCCAGGCCATGGGAGAGCTGGAAGAACAAGCAGAGTTTAGCTCATAGCTACGTGGAGGGAAGATGCCACACGTCATCATAAGATTCTGGCATGGGGTTTCCTGGTATACTGTGTCCAGTTCTGAGCTCCCCAGCTCAAGAAAGACAGGGAACTACTAGAAAGAGTCCAGTGGAGGCTACAAAGGGAGAACCTCTGGAACACCTCTCTGATGAGGAAAGGCTGAGAGACATGGGTCTGTTTAGCCTGGAGAAGAGAAGACTGAGAGGGGACCTTGTCAATGCTTATCAATATCTAAAGGTTGAGTGTCAAGAGGATGAGGCCAGGCTTCTCAGTGGTGCCCAGCAGCAGGACATGGGGCGATGGGCACAAACTGGAACACAGGAAATTCCATCTTAACATGATGAAAAACTTCTTTACATTGAGGGTGGCAGAGCCCTGGAACAGGCTGCCCAGGGAGGTCGTGGAGTCTCCTTCTCTGGAGACATTCAAAACCTGCCTGGATGTGTTCCTGTCCAACCTGCTCTGGGTGACCCTGCTTTGGCAGGGGGGTTGGACTAGATGATCTCCAGAGGTCCCTTCCAACCCCTACCATTCTGTGATTCTGATTCTCTGATTCCTGGTTCAAGAAAAATGTTTATTCCCAAATGAAGGGCCAAGAGACAGAGATCATCTCACTAGGGTCATGGGAGTCACCAATACTCAGTAATTCTGAAAATTAGGTCCATTAATTGGAGTTATTTATCAGTCAATGAAAGTCAGTGGTAATACCTTAATTGGGAGTTGGACCAGGTCCTTACTTCAGAGCAAAAATAATGAATGAGAAGACTTCTTTCTGAAACACTGGTGCCAAGCTGTGTATGACCACGGACCACACACCAAACAGCACCCAGATCTCCTACAGTCTTCTCTGTGTCATGGATGGCACACAGCTGGACCCTGAGGACACCTCAGTGCTTTTGGTTTCAGTGCCCGTTTTGAGATACATGAAGACTATTTTGCAGCATTTCCTAAATCCTCCCTGTTTGCATCATGCAAGATTTGAGGAGCTCCTGTCCTCCCCAAAGCCACACAGCACCTCCCACAGAGCCTGTGAGGAACCATGAGAACAAATAAACTGGTTCCTGTCAAGCAAAGAGAGATTAGTGGAAGGATAGTGTGCAGCAAACAAGGCAGTGCTTGACATTAGTTGCTATCTGTTTGCATTTCGCATTTTATTTCCACCCAGCAAAGCATTTCCAAGCAGCACCCTGCACGACTGGAGAAAATAAAGGAATAAGTTTGATCTCAAACCCCACACATTTACCTGAAGGAATGTCTTTACTCAAAGATAAAACCCTGCAAATTTCAAGGAATACTCAAGGGCTGAGGAAAAAAAATAATATGAAGAAATATCGTAGAATCACAGAATAGGTTGGGTTGGAAGGGACCTTAGAACGTCATCTAGTCCAATTTCTCAACAATACGAAAGTTATTTCCTTTCTTATTCTTTACAAGTATCTGTATACGCTTCCTCAATGAGCATTTCTACCAGTAGCCAAGTGCCGGGCTATGAGCAGGACTTAATAAAATGAAAATAAAATTTCCACTCCCCCAAACTCTTTTCTGAAGAAGCAAGCGGTGGGATTTTGCACAGCTCATGTAGTGGTGAGACAGACCCACCAGCAATGCACCCAAGTGCTGCATTCAAGGAAGCAGCCCACAAAACTTATCAAATGCACTATTTTTGTGACAGAAAAGTTCATGTTTTTACAACTTTTGTGGGATTTAGATCTGTACCAGGGAGTTTTCAGTCAAGCCATAAATACTTAACACAAAATGTAAGTGTAAGACTGATATATTGCAGCTAATGCTCTTCCTGGATGCTCATGTTTTCGGAGACTATGAAAAAAATATTTAACTTCAGTGAAAAGCTGAAAGCCTGCTGCCATCACATTTAGAATTATATAGAAGATTTGAACAAAAGTCACAATAGTATAAAAAAGGTGAGTGTTTCTCCCACTGGGAGGTTTATATAGTGAAAATCCAGCTACAGTCTGAAACAGTGAAAGCAACACAAAGTTTTTTAAGCCGGTGCTGAGGTTTGTTTTCAGACGAGCCGCCCCAGAAATAGATTTGGACATGGTCCCTTCCCCATAGCATGTTTTGTCTGGTCTTGGTGTGCTTAAGCTTCCCATCTACCTTCCCACAGATGGATTTCCTTCACATTATATCATATATAAAGTGCATAACCTAGCTGTGGAACAGTATGTCCGACAGGACAAGAGGAAACGGGCACAAACTTGAACATAAGAAGTTCCATCTAAACATGAGAAAGAACTTTATTTTGAGGGTGGCAGAGCCCTGGAACAGGCTGCCCAGGGGGGTGGTGGAGTCTCCATCTCTGGAGACATTCAAAACCCACCTGGACACATTCCTGTGCAACCTGCTCTAGGTGGTCCTCCTTTGACAGGGGGGTTGGACTAGATGATCTCCAGAGGTCCCTTCCAACCCCATAGCATTCTGTGATTCTGTGACTGCTCAGATGAAGGAGAACAAGATGGAAGAGCTGATTCACCACTAAGCAACCCCAGTTTTACACTGAGTAACCCCATGGAATAAGGAATTCCACTCTTCTAAAACCAGAAGTTGCGTCAGGCTCATCTAAACGATGGTCTTTCCTATTCACCCAGCAGATTAAATACAGTCCCTCCATGTGTGGTCCATGTTTCAGCTGAGTCCTGCACCCCTCACATGGGTGAAACAACCATTGCCTTATGAACAA
>JAOXNO010000001.1:209263912-209282552 GCA_028565335.1 Limnodromus scolopaceus
AATCTAAACCTCCCCTGACCCAACTTGAGGCCATTTCCTCTTGTCCTATCACTTGTTTCTTGGGAGAAGAGACTGAACCCCCCCCGGCTACACCCTCCTTTCAGGTAGTTGTGGAGAGTGATAAGGTCTCCCCTCAGCCCCCTTGTCTCCAGAGTGAACAACCCCAGCTCCCTCAGCCACTCCTCATAAGACTTGTTCTCCAGACCCCTCACCAGCTTTGTTGCCCTTCTCTGGACCTGCTGCAGTACCTCAGTGTCTTTCCTGTAGTGAGGGGCCCAAAACTGAACACAGAACTCAAGGTGGGGCCTCACCAGTGCTGAGTACAGGGGGATGATCACTTCCCTACTCCTGCTGGCCACACTGTTCCTGATACAGGCCAGGTGCTGTTGGCCTTGGCCACCTGGGCACACTGCTGGCTCATGTTCAGCTGACAGTCAACCAACACCCCCAGGACCTTTCCACTGGGCAGCTCTCCAGCCACTTTGCCCCAAGCCTGTAGCTGCACGGGGTTGTAACTGAACTGTGGGAGGGAACAGGCTCCGTCTGTGGAGATACAGGTGGGAATATTTTGTTTTCATATTATGTCGAGATTAAAAACCTGTCTCAAAATAAAGCCCTCTGCTGCTCTGGGAATCATTGAATCACGGAAAGAGTTGGAAGAGACCTCTAGAGATGATCTAGTCCAACTCCCCAGCTAAAGCAGGACTGCCCAGAGCACATCACTCAGGACTGCATCCAGGTGGGTCTTGAAAATCTCCAAAGAAGGGGACTTCACGACCTCCTTGGGCAGCCTGTTCCAGGGCAATGTCACCCTCACCATAAAGAAGTTTTTCCTCATATTTGAGTGGAACTTCCCATGTTCCAGCTTGTGCCCGTTGCCCCTTGTCCTATCACTGGAAACCACTGAAAAGAGTCCGGCTCCATCCTCCTTCAAACCACCCTTTAGATACTTGTAAAAGTAGATAAGGTCCCCCTTCAGCCTTCTCTTCTCCAGGCTAAAGAGTCCCAACTCTCTCAGCCTTTCCTTGTAAGGGAGGTGCTCCAATCCCTTAATCGTCTTAGTTGCCCTACGTTGGACTCTCTCCAGTAGTTCCCTGTCTCTCTTGAGCTGGGGAGCCCAGAACTGGAGGCAGTATTCCAGTTGTGGCCTCACCAGTGCAGAGTAGAGGGGGAGAATGACCTCCCTTGACCTGCTGGCCACACTCTTCCCTATGCAGCCCAGGATTTCATTGGCCCTCTTGGCAACAAGGGCACATCGCTGGCTCATGGAAAGTTTGCTATCCACCAGGACTGTTTAGGCCCATCTGGCTGCAGCATTTCGCCTCCCAAAGACCTGCTGGCGCTGCCTGTTGTCAACCTTGTCCTGCCCAACCTTCCCAGGGCCATGTTTGTTGCTGAGAGCCCCAGGTCCTGCCTCCTGCAGCACCTCCCTCTGCAGCCCTGTCCGGGAGGGCTCCTACAGCTCCAAACGAGAGGAAGCTTGTGCCCCATAGCTGGAGGGGAAATGATGTAGAGAACTCAACTGACAAAACAGGAGTAAAAAAAGCTCATTTCTTTTTGATGGAGAGAACAAAAGGAGGCCCTGGAAGAAAGACAGAAACTCTACTAAGAACTGAATTGATGTGAAAAGGTGGTGCTAAGGGAACTCCACCTATAATTGCTGTAGGCTTCACTTTCTGCACAACCTCTTCCAGCGTGTTCACACTGGGGTGGTCCTGGGCAAACATTTCTTTCTCGTGGTTCAGGTGGCTCCTGCCCTGTGAGGAAAAAGAAAGAGTCAAACTTTGATGTATCAGCAAAAGGTGGAGACATAACTTAGTAACTCGTAGCACAAGTCTCCTCAAGTCTGAGGAGGGAGAAGGACAGAGGTTCTGAGGACCCAGGGAGTGGAGGGTAGAGATGGGCCAGGCTGGATCTCCAAGCAGGGCCCAGTGTTGCTGTTGCACTACCCCGTATGACACACAAGACTTCCAGCACTGCTTGAGACCATGGCCAGCAGTGTGTCCTACCGCTTCAGAGGCCCAGCCCAGAGCGTTGCCTATAGGGCAGCCAGTGCTGCTGGTACACTGTTGTCACCATGAGACCTAGTCCTCTGAAAGCAGGGACAGCTCTGCTGACACCAGTAAAACTGCAGCCCTTACTCCAGGGCTGAACAGGGCTCCAAGGCATCTGCCTGCTCTGGCCTCTCTCTGGCTTGCAGGAGGTGGTGGGGGAGTGGAGCTCAGCTCTGGAGACAAATTTACCTTCACAATCAGTCCCTTGGAGTCCACCATCCAAATTTTTTTGATGGCATCCTCTCGTGAAATTCCTTCCTTTTCCATGGCCATGAGGATGAGGTGAGCTATGCCCAATGCAGCCTGGAACACAGTACATAAACACTTCACTGGGGTATCATCATCTTTTGAGGGGAGGAAGATTTTAAATGAGATATGTGTTGGGTCATCCTGCAGCACTGCACAAAGCAGGGAGGCTTTCTGCTCCATGGTTGGACAGTGCCAAGGCATGAGGCTGATTTTAGCATTGTAGATGCTGCCATAAATAAAATAAAATATTTAGGAACAAACTCAAGAACATGCTTACCTCTCCAGCTCCCTGGAAAACAAACTTATGGTCAGAGAGCTTGTTCTTCGTGATCCTTAAAGCTGCAAAGATGCCAGCGACTGCAACAGATGCGGTGCCTGAAAGGAGAGAAACACTGTAAGGTGGTCATCTTGGCAAATGGATTGTCTACCCTAACGATATACTGTTAGAAACCTTGTGGCAAGAAACATTCTCTTAGACCCTGTCACTAAATGACCAGAGTGCAGTTCCTACCCTGAAATATTAATCCTCAGAAGACCCCTGCAAGCAGAAGAACACTGATTTCCCTCTATATAGAGTCAAAGGGACACCAAATCCTAGAATGTGGGAAGAAGTTAATACCTAGTTCCCAAGGGTTTAAGATGCCATGTAACTTGTCTAAGGTGACATAAGACATCTATATAGCAGAGCAGCGGTCTAAACTTGGGCACCCTTGTCACAAAATCCTCTGTGAATGTAGAATTACCACTCTTGTCCTCATTTACCCTCACAACCCAGCACCACCACCTTTTTTCTTTACTTCCCTGGTACTCTGATACCCTGACTCAGAGCCATCATGCCTCACTGCCAAGCATTAAGGAGTCATTAAGAACATGAGTTGGTCCCAGATTAGTGAGAAAGAATCCAGTATATGGAGAGCTGAGTCCTGCTGTTACAGGAACTACGATATGTACAATTTTCCATCCATCAAGGGAGGTAGATTTCTAGGCTGAATAAACCCGCCTTCACCCCACATCAATCACATACAGTGTTCATCTAATGTCCGACCCCAGGAGAAGGAACATGGTGGGGAGAAATAACTAAGGCACAGACCAGTGAGGATACTGGTGGTATCTGGGGTCACCTGGGCAAGCTGGATACAAGTGTCAAAGGTGAGCTAGGAATGAAAGAGGCAGTTTTATCAAATAATATCTGAAGTTGGAAGGCACGCATAAGGATCATGGAGTCCATTAGTTTTCTTCCTCAGCATTTTGAAGGATACCAGTTCGAATGTGCCCCAGCTCTGATGCTGTTCCCAGCTCTAATGCTGGTCTCTCCATTCTTATCTTCAGAAGCTATGTGAGAAATCAGGAAGTGCCTCAGGGTTTCAATCAGCCAGTGCTTCAACGAGACCCCTTGCAGGGTCCTCAGGGCCTGGGGTGCTGCTGAGCATCAGTGAACATTCTGGTTGAGAAAGGAGAGCAGCTCATGAGCAAAGCGTGACCATGAGCAGTGAGACCAGCAGATGGTGCTGCCTCATCTGTCAAGCACCGAGAAAATAAATTCAGCTTTACCTGCTCCTTTTCCTTAGCGCAAACCACAGCTAAGCTGGAAATCTACTGGTATATCATGGCATCGGGGAAGGATTTACTCTCATTATTCCCATACAAGCAGAAATCCTAGTGGCAGCACAGTTACTCCGGCAGAGAAGTTACTTTTATTGACACGGCTTATTTCGCTCAGGGAACCCATATGAGCTACTCTGACAAAGAAAATCTTTATTGGCCAGACCAGAAGTGTTGATGAGTGCCATTAGCTCACCAGCATTTGCTTTTATATTTCAGATGAGTTTAGTTCTCCAAAAATCAATAATTAGTGCCACTGAAGAGTGACTGTGGTTTAGCAGAGGTGGCAGTGGCACACGTTAGCACAAGCATCTGTGTCTTAAACACAAAATGGACTAGACTGATGGTTGATAGCTTTGTAGCCTTCTTTCTTGCTATGAATCACTTGAGACACTCGCTTCAGCACCAAGGATGAGTTCCCTTTACTAGCTCAGAAAAGAGTTTGGATCGGTTTATTTCCAAACCCAGACCCTCTGGGTTCAGTCAGTTTAAAAGGGAGTTGATGGGAAGGGAACCAGCCCCTGAGTGCTTGCTGCTTCAGTATTAATGTGTCAGCTCAGACAACTAAAGGATGTATAGGAAGGATTTCCTCTTGCTTCTCCTGGTCTAAATCTCTGCCTTTTTAAGCTGTATTTAGAGTAATGTACTTATCTGGCAAAATGCCATGCTGTCGGACTACAAAAATTACAGAGGAAGAAAATGAACATCCAAGGAATCATATAATGGTTCAGGTTAGAAGGGACCTTAAAGATCATTAAGTTCCAACCCCTCTGCTGTGGGAAGGGACACCTCCCACCAGACCAGGTTGCTCAAAGCCCCATCCAGCCTGGCCCTGAATACCTCCAGGGATGGGGCATCCACAGCTTCTCTGGGCAACCTGTTCCAGTGTCTCACTGCCCTCACAGGAAAGAATTTCTTCCTAATTTCTATTGCAGACATCTAAGACCTGGAGGAAAGGATCCCGCCCTGGCCGCATGAACTGCAAAGAGACCAGGGTCCCTCGGTTGTCAGCGATGCCAAGCTTGTGACATGCAGCAGAACACGAACACCTTGGCATACCCTCACGCATGCTCACACGCAATCTCCCAGGCCGGCTTTGCACAGAAATCCCCCGATCCCCGCGTGGGTGGGAGTGGAGAACTGATCAGAGGAAAAAATCCAAAAGTGGAACAATTACAGTGCAACAGTGTGTCAGGTCACAGCATTAGCAGGAATAGATGCCTGGAAAGTATTTAAAAGGAAGAAACGTAACTGGAGAAATATCCTGTTTCTCTTGGTCCTGACCCAGGCAAAATTGCTTTATACCCTGTGACTGTCAAGAAGTCTGATGGGACAACTGCTGGTCTCTGCAAACCCATTTCAATGGAAAATGCTCGTGGGACATTTAGCAGAGGGACTCGAGGTCTTTGTAAGGATGTCTGGAGCAGGAATTTGAGGAGTAGGGCATAGGGAGAGAGAAGGAGCAGGGATGCAGCCTGTGGAGCAGAGCGGAGACCTGTGGGACTGGGTGTGCCGTTACTCATCCCCCTGCCCTTCCACTGCAGCTCTTACTAACAGCAGGACTCTGCCATTCCTAGCCCTCCTCCTCTCCCTCCAATGTGTTTCTAATCCCTCCACAGCCTCCCAAACTGCATCTCACCCCCATTACTCAAGTAATAAAGTTACTGTACCTTGGCCTCGGCTCAATGCTTTTCTTTGATAATTACAATTTCTGAGCGTGGAACAATAGAGCATCTCCACGGAGGAGAGTTCGCAGCTGGTTCGTGTAAGGAATTGGCTAATCGTTGGGCTTCAATTCCAAAAAGACCACAAAATGAGACGGGGGTGGGGGAACCCTCACTGTGAGCTGTGGCAAGAAGAAAATCAACTACCCTTCAACACATTGGGCTATCTGTTTTCCAAAGAGATCGAATGCTGCTATTGCAGATAACTACTTCCTTAAGTAATGCGCAAGAGCCAGCTTGGCTGGTGTGTATCTGAGGTGAGATCTGGAGGGGCACCGAGAGAAGAAAGGAAAATGCTCACAAATCACCCCGTCCCTGCAAGAGTCAGAGAGAACGCTCAGTGTAATTTCACAAACCAGCAAACAGATCTCAGGAGCCTCTCTGGGGTGTCCAGAGGAACAGAACCAGCAAAGAAAAAAGGCATTTAAAACTAAGGTACCCCCAGGTCACCCCTGTAGAATTAATGTCTGACACTCACGCACGTTCAGAATACTGTAAAACGTTAAGGGAACCCCCTCTGAGGCTGATTTTCCACATGCACTAGTGTAAGGCAGAAGGAGCCCCGATAGATGTCAGTGGAGCTACACTGGAGCAGAACCAGGGGAAAAGGATCTGCTCCACAGCTTCAAGGCACCACCCAGACGGAAAAGGCTGCAGCCCAGAGACACCCATGGCTGGGGACCTTATCCCTCCTTCGGAGCGGGGAGAGCAGACAGAGGGACAGATGGAGCTACGGGCAGCGCTGGCACGACTGCAACAGGGAAAGTGCTGCCCAGCGCCAAGGTCAAGGCTGTGCCGTGTGTCACAGCGCTCAGTGGCTAAGCAGGGGATGTGGGGGGACAGCGGGGACCCTGAGGATGCTTGGGGCAGGAGTCCCCCCTGGTGAGGGCTGGCACTGCCCTGTCACCTGGGCCAGGCACCGGCTGAGCGGAGCAGAGCATCAAGCATCACCTCCACGCCAAACCCTTCCAACAGCAGCAGCGATGGGAGCAGGGAGCCACGCTGCCCGTTTCTTCATACAACACCCGTGTGGGCGATTCCCCCTTCTCCACAGCACACTGGTGGAAGAGATGGCCTGATTCAGCCTGATCTTTTATTTTTCACCCTTGTCCTGCCCTGCTTATGCTTCGCCCCACCAAAACCATACCAAGACGAGGGCCTGGGGAACAGCAAACACCAGTTTAACAGCGCCAGAAAAGGGCAGCCAAGAAAATACATCTGAATTTATGGATGCAGAGGAAGCATAGGGCTTTTCCAAATCCTGGTTCACATTAACTCCCTGCAGCAGTTCCGCCCGTTACTGGAAAGCAGAGCGGAGACTGTCCAGATCCACTCCAAATGCATAATCAAAAGTCAAACACAACAAAGCTGAAGCAAAAAGCTGCCGAAGCGTTTGCAGCTCAAGGTCTTCACCTTCACAGCTGTGGGCTATTGTTATCCTTCCCCCAAAGGGCCTCTGTAAGGCATTAAGAAAATAAACCTCTGGTGCTCCACCTACGGTATGGAGCAAGTCAACCAGAACAGCAGTAAAACGCAAAGCATCGATGCTGAGGGAAGGAACTCACTTTCTCCACTAACAGGTTTAGGGACATTGGCATTGGTACGGTGAAGAGCTGTCTGACAATGGAGATAAGAGCTCATCTTGAAGCAGATGCCCAACGTAGGTCATCTTTAGGTGCCTGGTTTTAATCCTTGCACTGTAAAGTGCTTGGACTACAAAATACATCACAGTGGTGGCCTGTAGCATTGTCCTTGTCCCTGCCTGTGCAGAGTGACAGCCAGCACAGGATGTGACAATGTAAAGACCGGACACCCCTGTCCACCAAGGCAGAAGGTACCACGCAGCTGCCAGCACTTCACAAGAAACCATCCTCACCCCCATGGCAGCAGTGGAGACCCTGTGGGTGCTGGTTTATACCAACGAGCTAAACTGGGTCAGAGCACAGCCCTGTTCTTCTGTTCATCTTGCCTCCTCAGCCTGGACTTAAAGATCAGAGACCGCTCACCATGGAGGTGGCATGGAGGCTGTTCTTTACTGCAAAGGAGGAGTTTGCAATGGCATCCAGAGAACAAGAGAAACAGCAAACAAGAAAAGCAGGAGAGGAAAGGGGACCAAATGTTACAATTCCCAAAATGCCAGAAGATACAGGCGACATCTTTAGGGCACTGCACCACTAAGCCCAAGGCACTGAGGCCCATTTACGCCCCGTGGTCCAGATGGTTCTGACCTGGCTCGTTTAGCAGTCAGTGGGTGATTCAGACACAAGTCTAGGAGCTGGTCCTTAAACAGTTAATGCAGTAGCATCCAGAGAAGATGCAGAAGCCTCTTCTGCTGCAGGGCACAGCAGGTCCAAAAGGGCCTGGTAATGGTGACCCCTTACAGGACTGAGAACATCTCCAGATCTATCCCCACAGGGAAATCGTGCTGCTCAGGAGCTGCCTGGCAGGACATTGCCTGCTTTGTTCTGCAGCAGGGTATCGTCCAGCGCTCCCTTCCTATTGTGCTTCCCCCCCCTCCTTAGTTTCCTGTGATAATTACCGATGCGTTTTCCACGCCAGCTGAAACAACAAAGTCAGATACTGTACCATTTTAATCTGCTGAAATTAGTTCATGCCGAGCCAAAAACTAGCTTCGCCTGCTTCACGCAGCACATGGAAACGTGCCTGCAAATTAGGCCACGTTTGCACATGATTGATTTCTAACTTGCCCAAATGTTTGGAGCTGCTCAGATTCAGAGTCTGCCTGTTCCCAACCTCAGCTGAGGTCTGGGAGCAGTGTTCCTCCATGCTGAGACTGCTTCCTGAAGCGTCCTGGAAAGGTTATGGAAAGGTTATCTGCTAGGATAATGAGAAAAGGTGGTTGGTGGGTCAAGACGTATTTTGAGGCTCATCAGCAGTCACACATCCAACAACAAAGGGGAATCACTGCTCCAAAGGGTGGGGAAAGACCCAGAAAGGTTCTGTAAAAGTGATGACCCCTGCGTGTTGCCTGTGGACTACTTTAGGTGTGGGAGGGACTATGAAAATACAAAAGGCTGAGTGTTTTTAAAGTGGTTAGTGATTTGGGATTTCCCATCCTGAAGCGTCCTAAAGAAGTCTCATTTGCACGGTGTAGGTGTCCAGCCTATTGTAGAAATCCTGCCTGTTCACAGTATCACAAACTGGATACGGGTACAACTGAAACACTCAAGACTGGTGGTTCTCTGAGAAGCTATCAATGCTGCACTTACATCAGGTGTAGATTTAAAAGACTATTAAAGATGCCCAGAACCAGGAGATAGCAGGCTTTATGTTGTTGTGCACTATTCTCTCTGCCCTGTCTATATGTGTGAAAGGGTTCTAGAATCATAGAATCATAAAATCATTTTGTTTGAAAGAGACCTTTAAGAGACCTTTAAGATCATCAAGTCCAACTGTTAACCTAACACTGCCAAGTTACCACTAAACCATGTCCCTCAGCACCACGTTTACCCGTCTTTTAAATATCTCCAGGGATGGTGACTCAATCACTTCCCTGGGAAGCCTGGTCAGTGCTTGATAACCCTTTCAGTGAAGAAATTTTTCCAATCTAAACCTCACCTGGCACAATTTGAGGCTGTCTCCTCTTTTGCTATCGCTTGTTTCTTAGAAGAAGAGACCAAACCCCACCTCCCTACACCCTCCTTTCAGATAGCTGTAGGCAGAGATAAGGTCTCCCCTCAGCCTCCTTGTCTCCGGGCTCAACAACCCCAGCTCCCGCAGCTGTTCCTCATAAGACTTGTGCTCCAAACCTCTCACCAGCTTCGTTGCCCTTCTCTGGACCCACTCCAGCACCTCAATGTCTTTCTTGTAGTGAGAGGCCCAGAACTGGACACAGCACTTGAGGTGCAGCCTCACCAGTGCCGAGTACAGCGGGACGATCACCTCCCTAGTCCTGCTGGCCACACTGTTCCTGATACAGGCCAGGTGCTGTTGGCCTTCTTGGCCACCTGGGCATGCTGCTGGCTCAATTCTATGATTGACTGAATGACGCATTCAGATACAATTAATTAAATAACACATTAAAGTTGTCTTAATTTTTTTTGCAATTCTGACTAAACTTGCAGAACAACTCCTGCTGGGTAAGCAACCTGAGCCTGAAGAATTCAATTTTGCTATATGAATATGAAGTGTAACACAATGATCAACCAGAAGAATGAATATTTCATAGAAAAAATAAGATTGGAAGACATGGTTGGAGGTCATCTAGTCAAGTATCTGCTTAAAGGAGGGTTAGCTTCAAAATTAGATTAGGTTGCTTAGGGCTTTCTCGAAGGATAAAAGTCCCAAAGCTTTTCTGCACAACTTGTCCCAGTGTTCAACCACTCGCACAGTGAAGAACATTTCTGTTCAGTCTGATCAGATAACTGAACCATGATACTGAAGAATGTCTGTTCACCTCAGCAAGCCAGGTCCACCAATTCCACTCACAGGTTGATGTGTCCCATCCCACTTTTGCTTAGCCCAGGCACAAACTCCTGCTGATTCTCTGGTTACTCAGTGCCCATCTTTGAAGGCTGTGTTGGGATTAGACAGGCTCTTTTACCACAAAGACAACGAGGTAGGTGCACACAGAGCCCTAGTACCACGCCAAGAACCTTAGGTGTGCAAATTTACAGGGTTTCCATGCACTCCTGCCTATTCAGCAGGGACTGTATTATTCAACAGACAAACCCCATGAGACCTCATGAGGTGCATCTAACGATGCTGAGGTACACGGCCATTGGCATTACGCAGTCAAGTGAAGGGTTGGACTGGGCGATGTCCAGAGGTCCCTTCCAAACTAACCTCTTCCGCAATTTTATGTATTTTCTTTTATGAAGGATGAAGCCAGAGATGCTTGACTCAGGAATTCACAAGACCTGACACCTCTGTGAGACTTTTCAGCTGTCTACTTTCTGTTTATGCACAATTAAGTGGAGCAAAGTTACAGCAGGAAGAGAAAGAGCGGGATCTAAAGCATTCTAAGAGCAGGAGCTAAGCGGGGGGTTGGACTAGATGATCTCCAGAAGTCCCTTCCAACCCCACATCATTCTGTGATTCTCACGTCCCTCCACTTTTGTCTGTGCTTCATCGCCTGCCCTGGTACTTTACTGGGAAAAAGGAAGAAGTGACAATCAGTTTTCTCCCATAGAGCTGAAATGGAAGCTGTTGCCCCTTGCGTGAACCCAGACGGAGCTGGGAAAGGACTGATGTCATCACCCCCGTAGAGGAAGGAGAAGCACTGCCTTAACGGGGAGCTCCCACGCGTGGGCACTGCGAGCCAGCTCCTGCCAGCTCCCCGGCTAATGGTTTCCAGAGTAAGGGCCATCGCCTCGTCCCTGTTTGCGGTACCTGGCTGGCGTCCCACTCAGCATCAGCAGGCTGGCTCAGACTGGAAGGGGTCTGAGTCGTTTTAATTCCGTGGGGTTAGGATGGATTTGGCAATGCGGTAATTTGGGTGACAAAGTGGGGAAAAAAAAAAAAAGGAAGGAAAAAAAAAAGAAAAAAAAGTCGGCGTTAATATTTAAAACTGCTTTCTGTTCGTGTATGCCCTGGGGCGGCAAGAGGGAGGCCTCAGGGAGATTAAGTGGAGCAATTTATACTTTATTCCCACTCCTCGTGTGTGTGTGTGTGAAGGCACATTGCATTCAGAGTCCTGCTAACCTATGGGCAATGACTGTAAAATAGTATAGCTCAGGCCTGATCTCACTTGCACCGTTTGTGCCTAAGATGTGTTTTTAAATCAATATCCTTAAAACAATGCCTGCTTTTAATAAGCCGGATAATTCAGGCTTCAGGAGGTCTGTTCCTGCCTGACTTGATTAAAATGAGTTTTGATTAATCATTTAAAACACAGTTTGCATTCAACTCTCCCGCTTCTTTTCTAAGTAGGCAAGCCATGAAACACCAGCATGTTAGACAAGTGAAAGCCTGAGGCAAAACCAAACAACAGGAGGGTGTAAGTGAGAAAATGGCACTTCCTACCGTTCTCATATCATCTGGTGATGCAGAGGGGTATATTAGGGTGGGTAAGTCAGATTACTCATCCCAGTTTCAACTCCATTAATCTCTGAAATGACTTCAAGAGTTAACTGAGCAGATCCAAGTTTCCTAAATGTCCCCAAAAACTCATTCCAGACTACCACCCTGGCTTGGAATCCCTTTTTCTTTCTGACAGCTACATAAAAAAGCCTGAAACAGTGGCTTGCTTCCCTTGTCATCGCTTGTCTGTGCAAAAGATCAGCAGGATTTCTTTCCTTATCTACTCCTGTGAAACCAGTGCCAGCTAGATGCTTTATTTGAGAATATAAGGGAGCTTAGTAAGAGGCAAATCTTACAAAAAAATCCTGTTGTTTTAACAGGTAGGAGTCTGGGGAATTTTCAGGGGACTCGACATCTCTTGAGCACCGTGACAGACATCTAACTGTGGAGGAGCAGACAAGGTCCATTTTATTGCAAAGCCGTTTTACAGCATCCTCCTAGATGTGATTTGCTCCTCCAAGGGAGTAATTTCCAGGAGCTGTCGGAGGCATTTAGCTATGACCTATGGCCAAAAAGACACTATAAAGTAGCCTCCTGCTTCTCACTCAGAATCTTCAGTTTTCCTTTAATATCCTCTTTCTCTTCTGTCTATCTAAGAAACAGTTCCAATTCACCAAGAAACCTTCCCAATTCACTCTAGTTCCATTAAGAAAACCTACATCCAGGCGCACAGATCTGCCACAATGCCTGGCCTCTTTTCCTTTCAGCTTCTGAGTCCCCTTCCACTTGCACAGAGCGCAACTAATCCAAAATAAACCTTTACATCATCAGCTTCTTATTATGGGCTGCATCGGTTTCATCTCCAGATAAGGTTGAGTTCTTGGTTCCTCCATTCAAGACTTCCAATAAAAACCTATCGCCTTTTTCTGCGCTCCTCTCTCCACTGAAAGCTTTTGTGGGTGGCAAGAACCCCTGATGAGTCTTCTTGTACAGGAGAATCTCTCTCACCTTCTCTGAAATGCCTTAAGCTCCTCTGCTGCTAAACCTTCTTCATGAAAGTGTCTTCGAGCAGGACTGTGCATGCCGTCACACAAACCATATTCCCACCAGCCAGGGTCTTATTCCCTCTCTTGTGCCATAACAGATAGGAACAAGCTGTTACACACACCGCCAAATACTGCTAGATGGGTAGCAGATGCAGAAATAGTGCTGGAAGGTCTGATCACAAAAGAGTCACCATTGTGTGAAAAAATGACACTGGCATTTCTTTCAGTCTCTTTCAAGTACAAGTGAGGATAAGCCCAACTGACTGCAAATAATTAAATCAACAAACCTCGGAAGTTTCTGCATGTTGCGAGCAGGACTAGACAAAAGAAGAGAAGATGAAGGGACTCCCAGGAGAAGAACTGGTTATTTGTAATCACTTGGGAAGATCCTGTCCCTGTCGGGTGGACAAACAGCCCTTCCAATGGTTTAAAGCAAAGTCAGCACCAGACCAGGATGCCACCTTGCATTCCTCTGTGCATTACGGAATCATGGAATCATGGAACTGTCAGAGTTGGAAGGGACCTCTAGAGATGATCTAGTCCAACTCCCTGCTAAAGCAGGACTGCCCAGAGCACATCTCAGGACTGCATCCAGGCGGGTCTTGAAAATCTCCAAAGAAGGGGACTCCACACCTTCCCTGGGCAGCCTGTTCCAGGGCTCTGTCACCCTCACCATAAAGAAGTTTTTCCTCTTATTTGAGTGGAACTTCCCATGTTCCAGCTTGTGCCCATTGCCCCTCGTCCTATCACTGGAAACCACTGAAAAGAGTCCAGCTCCATCCTCCTTCAACCCACCCTTTACATACTTATAAGCATAGATAAGGTCTCCCCTCAGCTTTCTCTTCTCCAGGCTAAAGAGCCCCAGCTCTTTGAGCCATTCTTCATAAGGGAGGTGCTCTAATCCCTTAATCATCTTGGTTGCCCTGTGTTGGACTCTCTCCAGTAATTCCCTGTCTCTCTTGAACTGGGGAGCCCAGAACTGGAGGCAGTATTCCAGTTGTGGCCTCACCAGTGCAGAGTAGAGGGGGAGAATGACCTCCCTTGACTTGCTGGCCACACTCTTCCCTATGCAGCCCAGGATTCCATTGGAACAGCTCTGCTGACTGCTGAGCCTCACAGGGCCTGGGAGACACGCTGGTTACAGCCCCAGCTTTGCTGCCGTCACTTCTCTTTGGCGCTGGAAGAGTTATGTCAACCACTCGAGGGGAGACCATGTCTGCTCTCAGATTACTCTGGAGATAGCATCCGTGGAGGGAAAAGAAGCTGGTTTACCTTTCCGTTTGTGCGTGTGATAAGGAGGATTACAGCAGAGGGACAATGCCAGGATCAGCTAATGACCACCTGGCTTGTGGAAACCTTGCACAACTGCTAAAATGTCATCATTGTTTTAGCTAAATTATAGAAAATTAATGGAAGTCTCAAAATTACCTTAGTAATCTAAAGCATGTGATCCATTTTCTCCCTTGAACAACACTGCTGCAGTGAACAGCTAAATTACCCAAAACAATGGAAACTCACTTTTCAAGGTAGGCTGCTGTGATTTTGTCTATATTTTTAAATGCGTATGTGTAATCTGAGCATTCCATAACAAACAGTCTTGTGACCTTAACCACCTTTCCTCATAAGAAGGTTAAATTCGCATTTCCCTAACAGTACTTACCCTGAATATCATCATTGAATGTACAGTATCTGTTGCGATATTTATTGAGGAGACGAAAAGCATTAGCATTGCCAAAATCTTCAAACTGGATCAGACAATTCATGCCGTACCTGCAAGTTAAAGGGCAATTAAAAATGGATACAAATAATTTCACAATGTAGGACGATAAATACATCTTTTACCAGGACAATGCAGCTACGGTCTCTAGTGCAGAGAGAAAGGCATCATAAGAGAAATGCATCACAGCAACAGCCAAAAGGATCACACCCTTCCCAAGGTCCATACGCTCGGAAATGTGGAGCCTCTAAGAATAAATTGTATTAATCATCTGTCTATTCAAGAGGCACAATGGGCTTCTTAATATGTATACCTATATATCTATAACTGTATCTATATAATCTCTATCTAATCTCTATCTATATGCATCTTTGGATAATTGGTTTGACAAAAATTCAGTGGGGCATTTACCCATGATCTTCTCAAAGTAACAGAGATGCTCTTTCGCAATGGATACTGCCACTGCCACATTGCAATCAGAGAATCACAGAATCACATGGGGTTGGAAGGGACCTCTGGAGATCATCTAGTCCAATCCTCTGCCAAAGCAGGTCCACCTAGAGCAAGTTGCACAGGAACACGTCCAGGTGGGTTTTGAATGTCTCCAGAGAAGGAGACTCCATCACTTCTCTGGGCAGCTTGTTCCAGTGCTCTGCCACCCTCAAAGTGAAGAAGTTCCTCCTCATGTTTAGATGGAACTTCTTACGTTCAAGTTTGTGCCCATTTCCTCCTGTCCTGTCACTGGGCACCACTGAAAAAAGACCAGCCCCATCCTCTTGACACCCACCCTTTAAGTATGTGTGGGTGTTGATCAGTGCAGCAAACCCGACTGCAAAGGGAACGTCGGTTTAAGGGACACCACCCAGTGCCCACATCAATTGCAGGTGACCAAGAGATGAGAAAAAGACTGCGTGTTGGGTCACAAGGACCTGGGTGCTTCATGGTGTGATTTCACAGCCCCATTTTTGCGCTTTGGAAGCACGTTTCTCTCCACCGATTCAATTTGCAGGAAAACAGCACACAAGGACAGCTAGTGACCCGTAGAGTCAAAACACAGGAAATAATCGTAAACTTGCCATAATTATCCAGTAATATCAGGGCAAGTGTGCAATTTCTAGAAATTGGGTAATATTCAGACTCTGCATAGAGTTTCAGCGCTTTGTATGACTTGAGGCTGCACTAAAGCTTTGCTAATAAAATCTAAAAGGGCCAGAAGTGCTCCTGTCTCTCACATAAATGTGATGGGGCAGTGGGAGAAGCTCAGGGAATGAGAAACACAACTATTAGCAACCTGTGGGCTGCAGGCAGGTGAGAGGGATTTAACTGGTGCCCCGTCTTAGAGACCTGAGCCTCTCTGGGGCCGCAGGCAGGGCAGAGGCAGCATCCCCTTACACACCTCCCGTTCAGACTTTCCCCCTTTGCCACTGAAATCTGAGGTAAGGGACACCCTGCTATAAAATAGAAATTGATATGGGATAAAACATGCTCCATCTGAGAACTGTAGCTCCTGTCATGAAAAGCTCTTTTCAAAAGTGCAGGGAATCAGGCTCTCCTGGGAGGGCCCTGAATATTTTATTATTATTATTATTATTTTCCATTTCAAATATGTCTGTCAGCAAGGAGACAATGGTAAGCACATGCATTGTGCTCCTTCATTTGTCTGTCATGAGAAACTCTCACTTCATAAGCCCTCTGGTCTCAACAAGGGAGAAGGGTTGGCTCTTACACTTGCTTCATGTTCTCTGTGCTTGCTTTCAGGCAAGGACCACAGTGATTTTAAAGCTGCGTGTGACTCTTCTAGATACAAAAATCCCAGATGCAACTCAGTGTCTCGCTCCAGTTAAGTCTCCCACTATCCTACTAAGCTTAATCTTTGCAAAATAACATTAATATTTGCAAAAATTTCAATGAAAAATTGGGCACTTGGACTCTGTTGAATCAGGGACACGGACGCTGCGGAAACGTTTCTATGGCACCTGCAATGCAGTGTCATCCCCAGAGGGAAGTGTCCCTGCTCCTGTCACCAAAGAACAGGGCACGTCCACATTACAGAGCTGTGTGTGCAGAGGTCCCTGACTGCATACACCACAGCTCCGTGCCAGAGCTGCTACTGCTTCCTTTCCACTGGGCACCTTTTTGCTCTCTTCAGCTTCTCCTTTGGTGATGTCGGGAATGGACGTGGCACATCTGCAAGGGAGGACATGCCGTGGAGGGTGGTTTTCTTCCTGGCTAATCACAGAATCATAGAATGGTTTGGGTTGGAAGGGACCTTAAAGATCATTAAGTTCCAACCCCGTCTGCTCTGGGCAGGGACACCTCCCACTAGAGCAGGTTGCTCAAAGCCCCATCCAGCCTGGCCTGGAACACCTCCAGGGATGGGGCACCCACAGCTTCCCTGGGCATCTTCAATATATCTCATGCCCCATCCCCACCGTACATGTTCCCCATAGCTCTCCTAAAAGCGAACACAGCGCAGAGGGGTTAAAAATTGCTTTCAACATTAGTTTATATTTTTTGTGTGACATCTGACAGCTCCTACTTCATAAAGTGCACTTACTGCCCGCTCTGCAATGTCAGAGTCCGGTGAGCCCTCTCTAGGTAGGCAGATGCCAGCATGACTGGTCATACTGGCCAGAAAAGCAGCAAATTCTTCTCTTGTTTACTGTGCTGAAAGGAGCTACAAAAGAGCCCTGTGCAATATCCCTGCTGTAGCCGCACCACGACTCTTGCCCTGGGTATGGAGATTTAGGCATGGATTTCCCAGGGGACCAACAGACTTTGAAATTCAGCTGCATCTAGATGCTGAGATGGGGAAACTCCAGCTTGCCATACTTCAAGGGTCAAAAAGCCCTAAAAGAGGGATGCTCCCATTGGTTTTGTGACTCTGCACAGGACAAATTCTTTCCTGTACCCTGTATGACAGGCTCTACAGCAGCTGGAGTCTGTGGAAATTCTGCATTTCTTTTTATAAGATGCTCTTAAATTGTCCCCAGTGTGCTGCTAACTACAAGATACACCGAGTATTTAAGGGCCAGGCTGCTTCTGCACTTTAAGCCTCCCCACTGCCGATTCTAGCAGCTACCAAGGAGACATCCAGTATCAAAATTTCTTCTGAAATGCTGAGCAACACTCTGAAAAGCATTGGATGAATATTCCCAAATCTCTTTTTCTCTGTAAAGTCTTGGAAGTCAAAAAGAACATTGTGGATAACCAAGGAATTTGTGCAAATAAAGAATACAAAAACTGCCTGTGAAAATCAGTTTTCTAATGGGTGATCCTCCTATCCATCGTTTGAACGTGTGAGGAAAACATGGCTAAGTGGGAGACGACACACCATCCAGAACATCTGCTAACATCTCACAGCAAAGAATTAGCAAATCTTTAAGAAACTTCAGTTGCTATAGAAACCATTTCTCTAACACCAGTCGTCTTATTTATTTGTATCACCGAGGAAGCAACATTACCGACTTGCTTAATAAAGTCAGTGATCTCAGCCAGCATTAATGTATGCGTGACCAGCTCTCCAAAGAGCACAAGGGTGGGTGGGTGGGTTTCCCTGACTACGGACTCAAATTTGCGAGAGTATTAACCCGAACATTTCATTTTTCTCTTTTGAGCACAGAATTCTTTCCTCACTTCACATTCCGTGCCTGCAGCATGAGACAGCGCACAATTACTTCTATTTTCATCTTTGATCATTTCTTATTAAGCAGAGCACAGGGAAGGTATGGTGGCCTGTAAACACTTCAGTTCTCTTCCTGCCCCTCAGTATGGCAGGACAGCACTGGAATGCAAACTCTTTTTTTGGAAGATCCTTTTGTTTTTCTCTGCAATATGCCTGCTGCGCTTTTTAAAGTATACACAATATTTTTGAGCCTATGTGAGCCTTTGCATAATGTGAGAACTAAAGTTTTCATTAATAAAGACCACAAATTGGTCATGGCAAGACCCTAAGACTGGACGCTTTAAATGAAAAAACCAAATATTTCAGACTCACAGTTAAAGATGGGAATCTCGGGATGATGATCCTAGTCCTCAAGGACTATCCACACTTATTGGTGTTCTGAGAGGACTTTAAAGAACATGTGCTACTCACAGTCACTGAAATCAAACACAAATTATGGAGCTGACTCACTGAGCCATCTTAGAAATCCACCAGTTAATGCTTACGGCTCTTTCCTAACAGTACTTTGGTGGCTGTGTGCAATCATAGAACCATAGAATGGTTTGGGTTGGAAGGGACCTTAAAGATCATGGAGTTCCAAC
>JAOXNO010000001.1:209310503-209321789 GCA_028565335.1 Limnodromus scolopaceus
CCTGCTTTAGCAGGGGAGTTGGACTAGATGATCTCTAGAGGTCCCTTCCAACTCTGACAATTCCGTGAATCCGTGAAATTAATTTCGTTTATTACCAATCCAGAGTAGGGTAGTCAGAAATAAAACCAGATCTTAAAACACCTTGTTCTTACCCCTCCCTTCTTCTCAGGCTCGACTTGACCCCCCCATTTCTCCACTTCCTCGCCCTGAGAGGTACAGGGTGGCAGAAAATGGGGGTTGTGGTCAGTTCATCACACGTCTCTGCTGCTCCTTCCTCCTCAGGGGGAGAACTTCTCACACTCTTCCCCATCTCCAGCATGGGGTCCCTCCCAAGGGAGACAGTTCTACACAAACTTCTCCAACGTGGGTCCTTCCCATGGGCTGCAGTTCTTCACGAACTGCTCCAGTGTGGGTCCCTTCCATGGGGTGCAGTCCTCCAGGAACATGGGGGAAGCTTCTCACAGAAGCCATGTCTGTAGCCCCCTGCTACCAAAACCTTGCCATGTAAACTCAATACATCAGGGTTTAGCATATAGCATGAAGAACACGAAAGACTCAACTGCAAGTTTCATGTGGTTTCTGCACAGCAATCAGTCCATCAGTCCCGTTTACTGGATCTCAGAAAAGAAACATCAGAGATGTTTTCTTCAATCGGCTACCAGTCTCTGCCTTATGTAATTACTTGTTACTGAGAAGAGGGACTGATGAAGAGAGGCAAATTAAAATCATAGCTAAGGTCCCTGATTCTCCAGATACTTGCACACTGCTTGTGATCTAACACAAGAACAGGCGCTTGCAAGGAGTCTGGCTCCTCGGGTGCGTGCAATGAATTACAACACCAAACCATGAATATGGCAACAAGCCTCGGGCTTTGGTTTCAATTTCTTTCCAGTTATTAACTTTTAGTCTGCCTGCTATGAGGGGAACTTACTCCACAAGCAAGGAGAGGATAAAGACTACAGGGTGGGTTAGCATTAAGAAAATGAACATGTTCGCAATACTTATATCTGCCAGGGAGGCACCATGACTCAACATCTGGATAGGAAAGGTTCACTCTCAGAACAAAAATGCTCAGGACAGAGGTTAAGCATCTCCACTCACAACCTGAAGCGATGAAATCCTCCCCACATAAAAGTCTTCTTTGCTTTGACTCAGTAGGGCCTGGACTTCCCTCAGAAGGGGCAGGAAGTCCATGGGAAGCCATTGCTTAAAAAAGCAACAAACAAAAGTGCTTAAAAAAGAAAAAAAACAGAAGAGATGAGTCAGATCTCTTGCCACCATCTGAGTCTGCATGAGGCTGCTGCTGAACAACGACAAAGAAGTTGTGAGGCAGTGGTCAGGAACCTACACTGAGACACGGGGTTGCAGGAAAGAGCTCTGACAGGGACGGCACAAGCTGACCTTCTGCAGCGATCACAGCCATTGCCTTACATAAAGGCAGGATGCTCTGGGGAAGCTTTGAGCAAGACATCATCATCCCTGGAGGTACCTGAAAGAGGGGTAGATGTAGTGCTTAGAGATACGGTTTAGTGATGGTTTTTGTCAGTGTTAGGTTGCTGGTTGGACTTGGTGACCTGAAAGGTCCCTTCCAACCCAGACAATTCTACGATTCTAAGACTGAGAGTGATGTTGAGGTACACCTGGCAAAATTATCTTCACGCTCAGGAAAGGAAAAGACAAGCTGGCTTGTCACCATGAAAGGATGCTGACTGCTGCCACAGGCCGCTCTGTGCTCTTTAGAGTTTGGCTGAATTCTGCCCCAAGCCCAGATGACTGGGAGGCGTTTGGGCTGCCCACGGCTGCAGTGGGGACACACGCGAGGGAGGGACCAGCTGATGGCCTTTCATTGGCTTTCATTGCATGGTAACCACAGCAAACTGTCACTGCTGTGCCAGAAGAACAGGCTGGAGGACCCAGTCTGGATTCAAAGGCAGTCTGTGCTAGAGATGCAGTAAAATGTGGTTACAGTAAAGCCCTACATTTGGTTTTATTTATTTACATTTCCAGGACTCATACACAAAATTGACAGGTTGAGCAATAAGAGCCTCAAGAGACATTTCCACCAGCTGCATCCCTGTTGTTGATTTTTTTTGCTTCAGGTCTCTGCCAGAACAGGATAAGAGTCTTCAGAATAACAAAACAAACTTTGAAATCGCTTGGCTCTTTTAGGGAGCTTGAGATTAGAAATGCCTGTGGGCTACAGGCTTCGGAGAGAAAGCATGTGCTAGCATGCGCCAATTTGTCTAAATACAGTACAATTAATCATCAAACTGGACAAACTCTCTGTGGTGATCTCTCAGCTATTTTTACAGATTTGTTATAATAAAAGCTAAGAACTTTTTGTTATTTTAGATCATTTTCTTCGTAAATTGTAGGATGCTGAACAGTACTCTGAGGTACTGACAAAAAAATAATAGAAACCAAGCACAATCAACGGTTAATGAAGTCTATACAGAGATTTATAAGGCAGTATCTTATTATGTAAGTGTGCAAAGAGATCTAATTTCACATAATCCGCAAGGTGAATAATTGCATTAATACTATAAATGTCCTAAAAGTTGTCATCATATATTTTAGGCAGGAAAACCAAAATTCAGCATGGGAGTCAGAAGATGCAGGCTCCAAGGTACAATAACGAAAGATTCACTATCCACACCAACCCCCCAAACCCACGCAGGGAAATCTCCGTGATCCTAAGGTATGGCAAGCAGCTAAGCTGTAGGAAACTGCCAAAGATCAGGAACTGGGAGATTTCAAGGAGCCCGTAGGAGTGATTGCTGCTAAATGCAGGCAGCAGCGCACACAGGCTTCGGTGGAAGCTGCAGCCCTCCCAGTTCTTTTGCACACTCCAAATCCTGCCACAGCGGGAAGGTTCAGATCAGAGCCCGAAGCAAAGCTTTGAGATCCACCTCCTAGTCTGCCAAGTTATTAACACCCAGCACTATTTTTAGCAAGTTTGGTTTGGTTTGGTTTGGTTTTTTTTCCAGGGAAAGAGAGCTTATACAATCACTCTGTGTCCTCTCTTACCTGCTAGTTCATTTCAAGGAAATTTATCAGAAAGGCAAAGGTCTCAAAGATGTTTGTTCCTACACCCTTTTATGGAAATCACTGTTGAGATAAAGGGAAAAGATAATGAGGTTCATGTCCCCACTGCTCCGGGGAGGGGAACACAGGCCTTCCTCAGACAGTTATTCTGCCAGCTGGCCAAAAAAGACAGCTCACAGCTAGACACACCATGTGCTGCTTCACACCTAGATCCTACTGAACCCTCACTAGCCCAGCCCTCGCAAAGCCTCTGAGCCCTCCTGGGCTGCAGGACTAAGCAGAAGGCAGAGAAAAGGAGGAAAACGCTGACTACAGAGGAAACCAAATAAAAATAAAAAAAAAAAGAAATGGTTATGGGGGAGGATAAAAACCACACAGGTAGGAAACCAGAGGGGATGGCAAGCAGAGCATCCAAAGCTGTGCCTGCTGCTCCCTAAAGAAGAGAAGAGGGAAGGGGAAAAGCACGAGCTGGCGTGGGCGGCTACGGTGGAGCACAGGTGGATATGCAGAAGGGATGAAAGGGATGTGGAAGGGAACAGAAGGTCTTGCAAAGGGGATGTGTTAGGGGACAGTGGACAGAAATCAAGAGGAATCCTGGACTCATTGGTTCTGCTAGTCAGGAAACAGCCTAAAGAATAAATAATTCTCTCTTCCTCCCCAGGGAGGGTCGATGGAGAAAGACCAGTGCAAAGACCAGTGCATGAATATTGGTATTGGTCGTTATGCAGCAATGTGAAAACGCAGAGGGTCAGCATCAGGTCCCCAGCGAATCTCTGCTATCCACAGTGGAGGATTAAGGGAGGCCAACACTCACATTGCTTTTGGCTTGTCATGAGCTGCTTGTCCCTACTGGATTCTCAGGACAGAAGGGTTTAACCAGAGAATTGTCATGTCATAGCACAATTCAGTGGTTAAATCCTGTCTGTATTTCAAAACTTCAGAAATTACTTTTTTTCTAGTGCCCTTTTCAGTAGTGGTGTTTTAACAGTGATGGTTAAGACGAGCTCAGAGAAGATCTAGATAAGGATTAAGCCCCTGGAACCAAGGGCTAAGAGCCAAGCAGGTCTGCAGCGTGGGATCCAACTCTTGCTTACCCTCTTACCCTCACACCCAGAGCTCCCTTCTTGCTGATGTCCGGGAGAAACCAGGCTGCTCGTAACTACTCCCCAACCCATGCGTAAATGTATGGATGCACATGGGTAAAGACCAGGCTTTGAGACAAGACGTAACATCCCACCAACCAGGGATCCTACCAACCAGCAAGCATGGGCATTTCCCAAATTCAGGATCCTTTGCTGCGTTTAAACTCATCATGCCCAAGGAGCTTGAAGCCCTCTGTTCAAAAACAACTTGAAGTGTAGGAAAATCTGACTCAGCTCTGCCTTTTTGGAGGCTTAGTCTTAAACCAGCCTGTGTGCTGGATCCTGGCAGTATCTCAGTAATTGGAAGATTACAGGGTTGTGAAGAGAAATGTGTTGAGATGGGCAATCGGTGCAGTTGCTCAGTGATGTTGACCAGGGAGCTCTTATCTGCTTTCACTGCTAAGCACATAATGTATTCTGTTTTACTTGATAGTACAGAGGTTAAGGTGGGATCAAAAATCCCTGGGAAATTAAATTCAGTCCTATCCTGATTATATTTCCTTCCTGCGCTGTGCAAATTCTTCCAAGACCCACACCTTCACTTTTAGTGCACTGCAGGGAGCCCCAAGAATGAGCACAGAATTAGGACAAAGTTTGACAAAGACAAGAAACATTATTTTGACAACCAGCTTTCAGACAAGTTAAACCTAACCTAAACATTCTTAGTGAATCCACCTAAGAAAAAAATTTTAACCTTTGCTATAAACAGCAGCAAATACAGAAAGTATCAGCAGCTTTTACAGCACAGGTCTTCCACAATCACGTCCTGAAGATGCGTGTGGCTTGCCTCGTCAAAATGTTTGAACGGTGCATTTGCACCCAGAGTTCAGAAAAAAACCCCACACCCAAACCACAGCAAAACCCAAAGAAGGTAAGAATTACAGTATTGGAGCACAGGAGCCTTCACTCTGTGCAGACCTCCTGGGGAAGTCTTTGGCAAACGCAAAACAGCTCTCTATGCTGCCTATTGATTTTTCTTCTCTTCTCTTTCGGAAGGGGATGCTGTTATTCAAGGATAAGGGTGCCAGCTTGCGAGCCCTGACACAGCCGTTACACAGCACCATGAGACTGCATCTCACAGCCACCTTGCAGTGGCATACAAAAGTCAACATAAAGCATATAATAAAAATGTAGCATTTATTAAGAGAAATATTCCATAAACTAAACAGTTAACAAAGAGGTTTCTCCTCATGAAAAAACATCCCCAGGTCACGATGCATAGTCCATGGGAGGTTGTCCCACAGCCCAATGGATATTGCTGTCTGAGGTTTCCACGATACCCGGCCTTATTTCCCCTCCAATTTACATCCTGGTATTCATGATTCTAAATAATTCTCCTCCCTCCTCCCTGTCTTTGGCATTTTTTGTTTAAGGTGGGGTGTTCCTTGTGTCAGCAGCCCAGATTTATGCCAGATTAAATGCGAACACATCCTCTTGAATTTCCTTCACCAGGTCAACCTCTTTTCTTTTGGCCAACCCCACCTCTTCCTTTGAGCTTCTCCTGGTAAATCAGGGAATTTCAACAGACTTACATCTAAATCACCTCTGACAGCAGGGGAAAGCCCGACCTTCATAAATTAATGTGAGACTTTGCTGTTAACCTCATTTTGAGAACCACTTAACTGAAAGGTGAACAGAGAAGGGAGAAGGATGGGGGTACAGCATGCTGAAAAGACTTGCCTGGAAGAAGTGGAGTCAGCACAAAGTGAGCAGTGGGAAACCTCGAACCACTCTGCCACCTCTCAGCAGAGGCTTCCAAACCGGCCGACCCATTCTCAGTAGCCCTGGGTTCCTTCTGCGCTAATTTCTTCCTACTCACGTACTCCAGCTATAGTCTTCTCCACATTCCATAACCTGGCCCCATAACTAGGACTAGATATAAGAAAGAATTTTACAATGAGGGTGGTGAAACACTGTCACAGGTTGCCAAGAGAGGTGGGAGATGCCCCATCCCTGGGCACATTCAAGGTTAGGTTAGAGTGGGCTCTGAGCAACCTGATCTGGTTGAAGATGTCCCTGCTCATTGCAGGGAGGTTGGACGTCTTCGGGGGTTCTTGACTACACACTGTCCCCATGATACTTTCCAAAGACCCCCCACTTCAGTCTGTTAGAAGACAAGTCTGCTTGTGGTGATGTTATCTAAATGCAGATCATTAAACACATTCATCTTCTCTTACACTGACTGCAGCTGCTTCTGAAGAAGAAGGATGAACCAGGCTGGTGGCAACAAGAAAGGTTATGACAGTGTTTTTGCAAAAAGTGCAGATTGCCTAAAGAGGTTTCGAAGTACAAGTTCCAGGACAATAATCCAAACCGCAGTCTTCCCACTCATTTTTGGTCTCCACTGTTTTATAGAAGAGGGAGTGCAGACAATTCTGTCATTCTGTCATTCAATCCCACAAGTCTATGGGATTTAGACCTTTGTTCTAATTTCCATTCGGTTTGGGTTTAAAGAGTCTAGAAACAGCAGGTAACTTTTTCTCCTGCTGCCCAGCCTGCGCAATGCCATTAACAAAAAAAAGCCTCAGCAGAGCCAGATCTGTTGACAAGACAATTCTGTAGATTGACTGATGTTTCACTTGCTCATTTTTCATCACACAGATCATTATTCTGTCAGACTAGATTTTCGCACCATCTGCATCCTGTTAGCTCTCATTCTCCAGGTTCAGCTTCACCCCAGCATGTTTCGCATTGTTCTGCCATCAGTCCTCGAGGATATTTATGTATCCAGAAAAGAGGAGTGAACTTAGGCAAGTTTTTTCTGTCCCCATAGCTTTCCTCCAATGGTGACGTTCCAACCTGTTCCAGTCCTGCTCTCAGGGGGTATCAAAAGCTTTTGCAGAGCAGCTGACAACTTTATATTTTCAAATACCATGAGTATGCTCATGAATTACTCAATGTCTCCAGAGACTGTGGTCTTATGCCACTGTAATAACTACTCCTCACTATCACAGGAGAAATAAAACCCTGATTCCATGCTCTGAGATAAGTTCCCTTTCTGCTTTCTCTTTGTGAAAAAGTATAAAGTCTCTTTCCAAAGTAACTGCCACAATTAAAAGAGATCCTCCAGCTTAAAATACACCTTTTAAATAGCATTGCACATGTTCTGTCCTGTGCTGCATAAGGACCCCCATGATATTCATTAACTACATTTTATATTTGAAAAAAAAAAAAGAAGAAAAAGCTAAAAAGGAAAAAAGTTCACAATACTGCTATGCACTTTTCTTCGTATCTTTGTATCTTCACTCTAAAGCAAAAAGGACTCTCAATCACAGTTTCAATGCTTTGGGGGCTGATGAAAGCATTTCCTAAGATAATGGTGACTCTTTCTATTAATGAGATCAAAGAATGAAAATTCCTCTTTCCCTCTTTCAGTGTCTCAGGAAGTTGCAAGCCTTGCTCTGTTACACTTCATTCCTTCCCCCTCCCAAACTTCTGATGAGGATGAAGGATCCCCAGGCTTTGAAGTGCAAACACTTCCGAGGCCCTTGTTCCTTAGTCCCCAGAGTAACCCTGTCTTTCGCTTGAAGCCACAATTATGTCTCTACAGCTGTGGAACACAACCAAGCTGTCCTCCTCATGCCTTCAGCAGCTCTGTCCTTTCACCATGTCAGCACAACTCCTGCTGCAGCTGGCAGTGAGCTGGCTATCCGGATTACCCCTAGTCTGGCCCAAAAGAAGACATGGATCTACTTACATTTATTCCTGACCCAGATGATTGCACAGATGCATGGACATCTGTGCAGGTGCACGGGTGATGGAAAGGAGGAGTGAATAACCAGGGATGGATCGCAGGAGACAGGCTGCAAAGCCGTGCATTTCAACCATAGGATCTGAAGCTGCACAACTCTGCAGGAAATCTCCCTTAAGTCTGGGACACCTTGAGCATCACTGATACATGATTCAAACCTTGTCAGCGTGGGACCCTGTCTCCAGCAATATACTTTGGCTTTGACAATGTGAATCCATCTGGGTCCCCTCACAATCGTTCCAGAATGTGTGAAGACAAACGTGGGAGCATATTTTTTGCAACAAAGCTACAACCACGAGATCCTGAGACACAAACTGCGGAGGAGCATAAGCTGAGAAGCTCCTGAAAAGTAAGCATATTTGCCTACCCTAGTCTTCTCCTCCTCCTGAGGTACCTGCTACTGGCTGCTGCTGCAGACAGGATCGGTGGCTAGGAAGACTTCTCTTTGGACACTGTTGCTCTTCTCTTGTGCTTATTTAATGTGGCCTGATCACAGAAGACAGAGATTTTGGCAGGGTTCTTATGGAAGGTATGACAGAGGAGAAATTTCTTGATACTTCAACCTGTACTTACAGATTATACAATAACCTCTTTTTTTTTATTATTTTAAAAATACAAAATATAAAATGACACTGTACTTTGGCCTGAAAATTTTTATGCTGATTGCATGACTTTGAATAAACAAATATTGGTAACTCAGCAGAGAGCTGAGTCTGGAAAAGAAGATAGGAAAAACGTTATTCAACATAGACACCTTCCAGCAAAAACTTCAGAGCTTTTAGGGGGACGGTGCCAGAATGCCATTTTTAATAATTTGATGGTTCCACCTCCCTTCCAGCTGTTCTAAAAACCTGGGTTTTCAGCACACAGGGAAAAGTTTGAGGCCACAGAAAAAGAAAAGCCTGTTTGGAGAACTTAAAGTGGCTCCTGAAGAGAAAGTCAGTAGGAGTCTGGGGAAGAGACAGGAACGTGGTGGGGCACAGGAACTCTGCCTTGCTCACCAGCAGAAGTGGGGACACTGTGGGCACCACAGATGAGCATGACAAGAAGTGCATGTTTGCAAGTCTTTTTTTTTTTTTTTCGCAGTAGCTCTTTTCTACTGGTAAACAGAGAAAATCTGTGTTTAAAGGCGGCAGAAGTCTGATCCCATTTGGAGCAGGTAAATCTGCTGGCAGAGAGGATGCTGGAGCCCTCACCTGAGAGGAGAACTCTGGACACCAGCCCCGTAGAAGCGCAGGTAAACACTCCACCCTTAAGAATTTGTACATAGTGGCCTGGAAGGGTGAAAGAGGCATTGAGCCCTGCAATTATGACAGCAGTATCTGGCAAACAAAATCTGCAGCCATGCGGACACTGATAAATGCATTCTGATGAGAGAAGCCCTGCCAGACCTCATAGGACTATTTTCAGATGCTCTTGTACAAGAGTTGCTTTGTAAGCAAGTTACTCATGCTTTAATCTTTCCAGGCTCAACCTTCAAATATAAAGCCAAGCACTAATGGGGCTGAGAAAGATCTCAACACAGGGAAGAAGTTCATTGTGTCCACAAGTCACTAATTGCTGCTGCTGTGGCCACAGAAAGACCGCATACTATTCTGTAGACTTCCCTCCTCACCATAAGCTGTGCTATACATGCATGTCCATCCATGTTGGAGCACCATGAGGTGTTTTCAAACTGAGATGTCTCATCTCCCTTGCCTGATCCACAGTATTAAACGTGACAGTTTGGATGAAAAGCTAATTGCTGCAGCAAACATTCATCCAGCTCCCCGTTGCCCAAAGAGTTGGGCCGGGGGGCACGGCACTCCAGAGGACAGATTTAGAAAGACTTTGATTCACTGGAGAGATGAGCCCAAACCAACTGGACAGAGTTCACAGCAGGACATGTAGCGAGGAGAAATGCTAAGTGCAATTACGGAGTGGCACGTATCTGGTGGGGTAACTGTGTCAAAGACAACTTTCACCGGGAGAAGATGACAAATTGCATTACAGTGACCAGGCCACTCAGATAATGCCAAAAAATGCGAGGGTACGTTGGGACATCCTAGCAAAAGCTAAAATCTAACTGCTCCAGTCTCCTTGGCACTGCCAGACCTTCACGGTGAAGCGGTGCTCACTCTTCTGTGGTGCATTTCAGAAGAAATGTAGCAAAGCAGGTGACTCCAGAGTGGGGCAGCCTGGACAGAACAGCAAGAACTACAGGCAAGAAAACCATCAGGTTGAAGACAAAAAGGCTACTGTAGAGAGGATGACATTGGCAAAGAACATTTAGGATGACATTGGCAAAGAACATATACTAAGGGAAAACTGCTTTCTACTTATATGAGAGTTAAGTACTGGAATGGGCTGAAGGGCAGCTTTATTGCAGGTTTAAAATAAAACATAATCACTTAATGAACAGGATTATACGATAAGGCTTCCTGTGACAGCAGAGCAATACTGAATGGCCTGGAGATCCTCTCCAGTTCTAGGTGACATGTTCTCCCTGAAACAACAGTGAAATGTATTTACATGGGGGTCATTTTGTTTTAAAAACCTTCCGATACAAATAAAATTAGGTTAGAAGCATCAGCTTCGCAGACTTCCAGTGCAGCTTAGGATAATAAACAGGGGAAGAGCTAGAAATTCAAACTTAGATCTGAATTCCTGAGCTCCCCAAATCTGCAGGTCCCAATGATTTTAGCAGAAATAACCCTGAACTAAGCATCTTGCGGGCCACCTCCTGATGTATATAATATGCTCCAGAAGAGAAAATACATGCTGCAAGACAATAAGAGTCAGTTTGACAAAAAAAACACATATGAATGCTTCTCATTTTAATCTCATCACTTTACATGATATAATAGCTCTTTTTTTTTTTTCAGCAAAAACACTCTTTTGCTAAAACAACCTTGATTAAAACCAAACCTGAGGCAAGGATGAAATTCACTCTACATCATTAGGGAAACAAACTCCTCACCATAGGAAGTTCAGTGTGCTAAGGACCTGACAGTTTGCCCTTTCGTGAGGAAGCCACCAGCTGGAATCCAGAATAGCTCCAAGCCCAAGTTCAGCAGCAGAACTGTCAGACTATGAGAACAGATGTTCTTACCACATTGGTAAAATACTGTGGGTTTAAAACACGAGAAAGATGAGAGTTACAGGAAGGGGAATTCTCCAACAGCAACAACTGCAGAAAGAGGCCAGTGTATGGAAAGAAAGCTCTGCTTTCCTGAGGATAACATCAGGGATGGAAAATAAAAGAAACAAACCTCCCAAATATTGTTTTAACTTCTTGCAAGGTAAAGGCAGGCTGAAGGCAGTGGCTGCACAGCAGGAATTGTGACTGTGAATCTCGATTAGCTGAGA
>JAOXNO010000001.1:209325878-209344528 GCA_028565335.1 Limnodromus scolopaceus
TGTAGAGAGCAATAAGGTCTCCCCTCAGCCTCCTTTTCTCCAGGCTGAACAACTCCAGCTCCCTCAGCTGTTCCTCATAAGAGTTGTGCTCCAGACCCCTCACCAGCTTTGTTGCTGGACCCACTCCAGCACCTCAGTGTCTTTCTTGTACTGAGGGGCACAAAACTGGACACAGTACTCAAGGTGGGGCCTCACCAGTGTCAAGTACAGGGGGACCATCACTTCCCTAGTCCTGCTGGCCACACTGTTTCTAATACAAGTCAAGATGCTGTTGGCTGCCTTGGCCACCTGGGAACACTGCTGGCTCATGTTCAGCCAGCTGTCATTGATCTAGCCTGTCCAGATCCCTCTGTAGAGCCTTCCCACCCTCAAGCAGACCAACGCTCCCACCCAACTTGGTGTCCTCTGCAAACTTACTGAGGATGCACTTGATCCGCTCATCCAGGTCACTGATAAAGATATTGAAGAGAACCAGCCCCAGCACAGACCCCTGGGGAACACCAATTGTCACCGGCCACTAACTGGATTTAACTCTATTCACCACAACTCTTTGGACCTGGCCATTCAGCCAGTTTTTTTACCCAGCAAAGTATATGCCTGTCCAAGCCATGAGCAGCCACTTTCTACAGGAGAATGCTCTGGGAAACGGT
The DNA here is from genome assembly GCA_028565335.1 of Limnodromus scolopaceus. NCBI lineage: Eukaryota > Metazoa > Chordata > Aves > Charadriiformes > Scolopacidae > Limnodromus > Limnodromus scolopaceus. The sequence goes on from JAOXNO010000001.1 coordinate 209,326,529, forward strand.
GTCAAAGGATTTACTCAAGTCTCGGTAGACAATATCCACAGCTTCTCCCTCATTCACTAAGCTGGTCGCTTTGTCATAGAAGGAGATCAGGTTAGTAAAGCACGACCTGCCTTTCATAAACCCCTGCTGACTGGGCCTGTTCATCTGGTGTCCTGTACGTGCTGTGTGATGGCACTCAAGATGATCTGCTCTGTAGCCTTCCCCCGCATCAAGATCAGACTGACCGGCCTGCAGTTCCTCAGATCCTCCTTATGGCCCTTCTTGTAGATGGGTGTCATTTGCTAACCCCAAGTTGGCAAAGATTTAGGTTTGGCTACTGAATAGTACACCCAACTCATCAACTCATCACAGTATACCCAACTCATCAACTTCAGTTACCTTCTAGTTTTCCACCAGACACATTGTGCATTAATGGCATATCAGCAGCGCAGAAGACAGACATGATGTGTAGGATGCCTTCTCACTGCTAACCCTTTGTTTTCATTCAAGGAGCACATAGAGTGCCATAAATCTAATTAACTGGTTGACACTGGCCCACAGCTGAAGCTCAAATGCCAGATTGCATGGGATTATCTTGCTCTTATGGGACAATTTCATCCGTCCCAGGCAGAAGCCTGAGCGTGTCCCACTCCCGTGCATGCAGGAGCTGATGCTCCAGACGCGATCAGCAGCTCCCTGTGCGGGACTCAGCCCGATGAACAGCAATGGTACATGCATTCTGCAGTCTGCGAAGAAGATTATAAAAGGTCTTAGTCCTTAATTAATGGGATTTCTCCTACGCTGATAGCAGATTAGACAGCAGGATAGAAGGAAACATTTTCAGAAGTGTCTAAGGAGCTTAAATCATTATGAAAACTTCACCCATAACTAACCAACTGATTCATATTTTGATGAACAGCTTGCAGTAAAATATTCAAAATCAGTAATTATTGGACTACGTCTACTCAAGCACACAGACAAATGCTTGAAAAAATCTTAATGAGCAGCTTTATGACTATATAGCTTTTAAACTGCTGTTTTCTTCCATGGATTTAGTGTTTCTCTATGACAAATAACTGTTATTAAAGTTGCACAAGAAAAACTGAGGACACGTCTCGATGAACTTGGTTTTGGCAGCTTTCCTTCGCCTCCTGTTGCTTGTTCCTGTCCCTGTGCCATCCCAGCGGCCGTGCCAGCACCAGCATGTGTGCAGTCACATGGTTAATCAGGGAGAGGAAGTACCTGGATTAAAAATAACCAGGTCATTTGAGCTCAGAGCAGCTCCCCCGGCTGATGATACACCATAGATGGCCCTGCGGACACTGGCAAAGCTGGGCACAGCCACCGGGGACACACAGCAGTGGGAACGGAGCCCTGGAAGAGCCGCTCACTTGTAGGTTGTGCAGATGGTGATGAAAACGTTTGTCAAACTTTCAGCGGTGTCACGTAGCCTGTAAAAGGATAGAGGGAAGGACTGAAACTGATTCCCCTGTTTGCCAGAATCATGCCTCATACACAGTGTGACTCTTCTTTTATTACTAAATTGTGCGTTAGTGCCAACTAAAGAAAGAGTCTTTGTATATTTCAGAAAAGATATTCAGTCTCCAAGACATCTGAGAAGAAAACAATCTTCATCCCTCAAGTATTTTCATATTTTTTTCTGCTCCGTATCAGGATAGGGCCAAGTATTTTCCAAATCTTTGATGCAAGAACATGGCAGAGTGAGGTCATTCCTCTTCCAGCCAGCAGGCGAGGAGTCAGCAGTTGCCCAAGAGGCAGGAGGTCAAGATTTTGCTCAAGCCCAGAAATGGCCTCGAGGTCTCTGCAGTCGTTGGTGACTGTTGTACCCAGGATGTGGCTGGTTCTGCTGAAGCGCTTGACATTTCTGACCCAAATTTCCCTCCTGGACCTGAGGAGCCTTCCCCAAAATGAGTTTCATAGCAGAACTGGTACATTCCCACAAGATAAAAGTTTGACCTTTTGTTAGTCATCATTTTTTAATTTAAAAAACCCAAGACATTCTCATCAAAAAACTTGCAGCTATCTGTATTCTCCAGACTGGAGACTTCTGAAATACTAGACTAAGATCAACACTGGACATTGTCTTTGCGTCAGTATTTGGCTCTACACTGACAATATTGTATCACGACAGGGAAAATATAGCTACTGCGAATGCCAAAGTTTATCTGCAATGAATGGAAAAAAAAAAAACAAGCAACAATTTCAAACTATTTACTTCCTGCACCCTTTGAACATGGAGGATAGATAAAAGGAGACAGAAATGTTTGGCAGTAAATACTCCACTTGCTTGTCTAGAGAGAATCATGTCACAGGCTGGCCACAGACCCGACCCCTGCTCATGCCCTGGAACAGAAATAAAGCTCAGCAAAAAGAGTGAACCAGTGGCAGTTCCTCTTCTAAAAGAGATAGAAAAGGCAGAAATGCAGTATCCGAGACATTGCTGCCCCCAACCACTAAAAATCTTCTTGTGGTATTTTTTCAATAGGAAAAAATGGTTTCAGTTATTTTCCACCCACTAAAATAGTGAAAAGTTTCAGTATTTCATCAAATGATCACACACCAAATACAAGAAAGAATTTCTGTATTTCAGCTCATTTCTATTCAAAATAATACCACGACGCCTTACAGAAACAGCTGCCTACATGCCCATTAGTATCCCCCTTTTTTTATTCCAGTGGGTTGGGATCTACCTGGATGCCATCTCCAGCAGCCCAGCATGGCCAGGAGCATCCAGCTTCCCCTTACCCAGGGGCAGGGGGAGAGCTGCGATGGAATTACAGCTGCCATCAAGGTAATTGGACATCGCTTGCATTTGGACACTTGCCCTTCAGCCCTGCTGGGGCTGGTTTTTTTTTGCTTTTAGGAGGAACTCACCAGGCTGAAAAGTGCTCAGCAGTGTGCTGGGAAACCTCTTGAAGTGCTATTGAGAATAAATCATAGAATCATAGAATGGTTAGAGTTGGAAGGGAACTTAAAGATCATCTAGTTCCAACCTCCTGCCATGGGCAGGGACACCTCCCACTAGAGCAGGTTGCTCAAAGCCCCATCCAGCCTGGCCTTGAACACCTCCAGGGATGGGGCAAATGTAATGTAATAATTAATAAGATTGAATAGGGTCAAAAGGGAGCGCAAGGTTGTAGAGTGGTTTATCCGTGTAATTTGGGCTGGGAGCAATTCTGCTCGGCGCTTAATTTCTGGCTAGTTTTTAGGTCTGCAGAGTGCCAGGAGCCCAGTCTCCAGTCCCAATTCATCATTTCAAGACACAGCAAAGGCAAGACTCTGAAGTTGAATTTTACGCAATTTGGAGGTCTGTGCGCGTGAATGCACGGGTTTTGGATTGCAAAAGCCGATTAAATGCTTTAAACCCAACCCCAGTTGTGCTGTTAACAGTCCAAGGGTAAGCATACGTAACACCTAACATACACCACCTCCAGCTCGCTGCACTTTCGCATCCACCGCATCGGAATGAGCTGTATCAGCACAAGCACCTCCACGCGGCAGCAACTGCAACCACGGGTGACGAGGAAGCGGCCGCCTTCACAACCAGTTCAATCTCCAAACCACCTTTAAGTAGGGAGCTGGTCCATCATTCAGCGGCTCTGAGGCAGGGTCAGGAGCGGAGCAGAAATTGCCTGCCCTAACTTTCTGCTTTCTGAAGTTTCTCGGAAGGTCTCGGAGCAGGACCCCTGGGTGAAGCGGTTATATTCACTGAAACAGCACAGCGTGAAATGAATTTGGAAACACACTCTGCCCCAGATCAAAAGCTGGAATTCACTGAGGTATTGCTATGTTTAAGATTAAAGCTTTTAGGGTTGGATTTTTTTTTTATTTTATTTTTTTTTTTTTTAAGACTGCCTGAAAGCCATATTGTACTACTCTTTTTCTGGTCATGAAAGGTCTAATGATTAGATGGTGAGCCCCAGCCCTGCGGAGCTAAAGCCAGGTGCTCCGATTCATTCCTAAATGTGTGGGAAATGAGTTGGCATGGAGAGGGCAGATGCTATGTCACTACCCAAAAACAAAAGGCAAAAAATATCAGCTGCCCACAGAGCTTCACGCATTGCAGGGGCTAAGCCAGGGGTTTTGTTCTGAAAAAGGCTTGCTGCAAAGAACCTCAAATGCTTCTGGTTTCCTACCGCTGACAGCACCGAGCCTGTTGTGCGGCAGCTCCCTCTTTGCAGCCCAAGCCCGTAAAAGCCACTACTTTCTGAAACTGAGGGCGAAGGCAATTCACAGATAAGGATTACTTTTATCAGTGCAGTGAGAAGGGGGTGTTTGACTCAGGGATGAACACAAGCAGGAGGGATGCTACCATGGCTTCGCCTTATAATTTACCCATTATAGCTTATACTTCTGTAGGTGGGAACGAAGGTACAAACCGGTATTTCCTAGGGTATCAGGAAATTGTTGTTAAGGCAATGGGAGCTTAATCAAAAGCTGATTGTCTAGTGCAGAACACGCAGAGTCTGCTGCAGCTCAGACCACCTCCAGCTGCTCAGCATCTTTCTGAAGCAAACTCCTGGCTTACTGCAATTTTTTCATATCCCCGTGCTCCAAAGTGCTACTAGTAGCCAGGGAGGGCTGGGGGGTGGCCTGGATGGCCACACTGAAGGGTTTATGCAGTTTGTACAGTCCCAGGCCCTTGCCCTCTGTGACGCCGGGACTCAGGCTGTGGTTCTCAGGCAGCTTTGGGACCACAGTCCCTAATCCCCGCAACCGAGCACTGGCTTGGCAGTCGCTGAGCTGAGTAAACAAGGATCAGTGAACATCTCCCAACCCTTTGGAAACAGTCCCAGGAACAGGGAACTTCCTACTCTGATAAGAGCAGAGTGGTGGAAGGGGACAAGGGAAATAACAGACACACAGGGAACACCCCTGCGGGCTGCAAGAGCAGGCACAGCTAATCCGCTTCTCCTTTATAATTAGTATATTAACAGCCGTGCTAGGGAAGTCCTAATACTCAGGCAACTTTAGAAGCTTATTCCATAGAGATTTTTCTGTAATGTGTTTTCCGTAGATATTTGCACCTGTCCAATTTTACAGCTGGGATGAACTTTGACTATCTCCAAGCAGAAGTTCCTTCCATAAGGGGTCAGCACCAGAAGCTGAACTAATCCCCACTGAGACTGCACGCGGGGGCTGGGGAGCAGAGAGCAGCAGCAGAAAACATTGATTTTCTACACTGTGAATGAGTTTTCTGCAAAGGTCTGATCCTACTGTGGCCTCCTCAGCTCCGGCTGACTTGATAACCCTCTTCTCAGTGCTCCTGCTCAGCTACCCAAGCTTCTCTTGCTGGCAGGGACAGACTGCCACAGGCCCTGTCCTGCCCCGCATCCTGACCTGGAAAAGCTGTATGGAAAATACTATTTGCATAAAAAGAGGGAAGGAGTCACATCGGAGGGGTGATCCTTTAATTACTCATTTTGAATGCCTTGTAGCTTCTCACTGCCTTTAATTTGTATATGTGTGTGCTCTTAAGCTCGGAAAAAACCCAAATCCATGATGCTTTGGGGTACGGGGAAGACATTGTTCAGCGTGTCTTCTCTGAAACCTGGAGAGAAGATTCCCCTCTGTGCCTCCTCAGCAGTTATTGCTGGGCAAACCTTTTGTTGACCGTGATTTACAAACTCTTCTCACAGTGTCTAAATCTATTTCCGGGTTCAAAGCCACTAGCTGAAAAAATCCCATCTCCTTTGTCACAAAGTGATATAATCATGGATTTCTAATCCTTTCATATCCTTGCTCCTTCCTCTCCCACAGAGCCTGGGAATGCTATAAAAAGCTCCAAGACAAAAATAATTAAGCAACTCAACTTCATGTTTGTTTCAGTTCCTGGAGAACCATCTTTAATGAGGTCCACTAATTCAATTAGAACAGAAGTCGTCTCTACTATTAATGAGGCTTTATCAGTAACTGTTTTGTGCAAATAACTTCCTTTCACTGGATTAGAGGGACATATTTCCATTATTCTTCACGTTTTTACCTTGTCTTACAACAGTGACTTTTGATTTACACCAACGTAAGAGTGAGCAGAACTGGAACATGACAAAGTCCCTGTGCTAGAATACTTAATGACTGGGGACCTGATCCTGCACGGTGTATCTCACAGAAGTAAGTGCATGCTCTCCTGATGAGGACATCCCTGACGGGCATGTGACGGGCAAGATGTGGCAGAGTCACAGGCAAGAAGAAGCAAAGCCATGCTGTTGCCACACATTACAGGAGGTTTACTTCAATAAATAAAACTCATAAGCCAAATGCCTCCAAGGTTTTATTCATTAATCCATAGGAAGAACTTCAGTGCTAAGCTCCTCAAGCCCTGCACTGTGATTTCAGACTGCAGAGGCACAGCTCTATACCGAATTTAGCAGAGAACTAATTACTACTTCCCACAGTTTACCAGCCTCCAGGGCAGCAATCTGTCCTCTATAGAAAAAAAAAATAATAATCCATATGCTAGAAATTACATGTGTTTTGTCAGCAAAGAAGATTCTGGTGTATTGAGAAAAACAGATTTTTAAAGCTGAGCTAGACAAACTTCCCCAAAGAAGAGCTGTTTTGGCAGGCTGGTTTTGTGAAGGATCTGTGAACTCTGCAGAGAGTTAAGAATAGCATCAGTGCTCTATTGATAGGAAAGGTGGAGACAGACAATTAATGCCAAGGAAGAGTTGATGAGATACAGCTGTTTTTTTAAGAAACTCAAATTTTGGGCCAAATGCAATGCCTTGCTTCCTCCCGCAAAAGCAATATTAAGATCCTCACGGAGTTCCAGGCAAGCTAATGGGAATACTTCTTTGGCTTTGGTGAAAAATAGATTAGGCTGACATTTCTTTTGATTTCGACTAGATTCACAAATGTCTTTACGTGCATGAAGTGGCTAAATACAAGCTTCAGCGTTTTTCAGTAAAGGAGAAGAGGAAAATCACTGCATGGGGAATAGGATTGCCATGCTACAGAAAAACTTGTTGTAATGGGGAAAAAAAATGGAGAAATCCTGAGAAATTATTAGGTGCAATAGAGCAGCACGGAGTCCCAACTGGGGTGGGAAACATGATGCATCCATACATGCAAACAACAGAATAAAAGACTCTTCATGCCTGGATGAGCCTAAAACAAGAAGCACTCACTGGTTGCCTCTTCATGTAGAAAAAAATATGGGATAGAGAAGGGAGGCCTGATGGAGCAAGCAGTAATGAGGACATCAGGTTTTGTGCCACAGCCAAGCGCATGGGCAGATTCCTGAGTTGAACCTCAAATTCTCAGCCCCCTATCAAAAATATCCCGAGACTAGGCTGGATAGGCCTTTGAGCAACCTGGTCTAGTGGAAGGTGTCCCGGCCCATGGCAGGGGGGCTGGAACGATGGTTTTTAAGGTCCCTTCCAACTCTAACCATTCTATCATTTTATGTTTATATGATCTTGGCACACAGACCCCAGTGGATTAGCCCTCCTGACTACCAAGAAAATGAAGGCACCCTGGTGTCTCCTCTACGTGATTCCCAGGCTCCCTGTGCAATTCCACATTTGTTTTTATGCCAATTAGCAAGTGAAATGAGCTGGTCCAGGATATAAATGAGAAGCTCGTAGACGACGTGGCTATCTCAGCTGTGGAGGAGGCTATTCTTTCACCTCGTGGGCAGAAGGAACAGGGGAAAATCAGTTTCTGCAGAAGGTTTGCCAAGCACAAACCCCAGTATTTCTGTCAGATTAGGGCAGTTTCTGTGATGCTGCAGACATACACTTCTACCAAATATGATGTTTTTCCTAGACAGGAAGAATTCAACGTAAATTACAATGCTTGCTTCCTAAGTCTATGAAAAACAGCCCTCATCCTCAATTCAAACAAGCAAGTATGTCTGAAAAGAAAGATCAAGGCAATTTTAAGGTTTAAATGTGTTCCAAAACATTAAGAGAATACAGTTTTAAAAGCCAGCTTTACAGTGTCTGGAAACCTCTCCCATTGTGCAGGCAGCTGGTCATGTGAATTGTGGTTGCATATAATTTGGGTTCAGTGCTATAGACAGCACTAATTTCCTTTTGAGGTTCCAGCAAATTACATAAAATGAGGCTTGTGCACTTACTGCTCGCACGCAAACTGCATCATGCTGTGGGTTTTGGAGGATGGGAGTCTCTCTGCAATTTTGATCTCATCTGCTATCGACACTCCAGTTCCATAAACGAGGTTGCTCCAAATGCAGGTTGGGACTGGGTTATAGCTCATGGATGATTGCTGATGGGTGTATTTGGTTGAACACCACTGCAAAGTACTGCCTAAGCCATAGAACTAGCTGTTTCAAAGAAGAATGCTTGGATGGAAGCTTAATCTGAATGAACCCAAGAGCAGTTTTGTTAACTGGCTTTACCAGAGGTGATTCCTCCACTGTACCATCCATACGTCTCTTTATGCTTCTTCTATCAAAGCTCTGTAGAAAGGAACCATCAGCAGCAGCTTCCTGAGCAGTACCAGATGCTCTCTGCTCATTCCCATCTAATCCAGGACAAGCAGGCTTGGCTTCTGAACCACAATTCTGATAGCTGTTTAATGGGATGTAACATATGCCTGCTTCAGAGCACCACACGCCATTTGAGATGCTTACAAAACATTCAGATACCCCCTCAGAAAAAAGATTCTAGAGAAAGGCAATGTTTTCCTTTAGAAAGTAGAAGTATAAGAAAGAAATAAGGCACTAAATAAGAAATCTGTCATCTCAGTAAAACAAATGCACTAGAAAAAACACCACTAATCTCTCCTCCAATACAACCACCTCTTGAAGACAACCAAATATACAGGTAAGCACGGAGCATCTCGCAGGAAATCTGTGTCAGCCCCCACTTCCTATTTGAGTAATTCCCACTGCTTTGGTTTTTCCTTCACTGCTTCTGCACTCCATCCCCACTGTGAGGGGGTTGATGGACTTCAGTGGACCTCAATCCAGGCAGCTTATGCTGGGGCTCAACAGAGAAACTGCAGCTATTGTGATGCGCACGGGGACAAGGAGCGCTCACCCACTGCGGTGCCCATCAGTATTGCAACCCACCAGCTGAGAGATGTGCAGCATCTCTGAAGAGTGTCTGGCTTCCCTTTGGAAGGCAAGAGGAGATCTTCATGCTGTCCTCATTTGGCAGCTTCATCCTAGGGTTTAGCTCATGATGCTTTGCACCATGCTGATATTTTTCTTCCCACTTCTCAGCCTTCCACAGACTCAGCCCTCCAAAGGTCTTTTATTTTGTCTCTCAAGGCATTGAATATCTTGTTTCCCTCTCTTTACTCCAGCATTTCTACAACTATATTTCACAAACACCCTTTTTAACACTGAGAGGTAGCTAAAGCTGTATGTATGCACACACACGCATATATATATATGAAGCACAAAGGCATGTCCTTTTCCAATCCAGCCTCCAGCCAGCCCTAAGACCATCTCCATGCTGACCTCAGGGGCTGTTGTTTTGCCAAGCACATGTTTTGCTTCAGTGCTGAGATCAGTCATCCAACTGTCCAAACTACTTCTGGCATCACCAGGAGAGCAGCTAGCCTACCGTGACTACCCTATGACCCGGCCCCTCGTCCTCCTCCTTGTCTGAAGGTTTAACTTCAAACTTCTTCTTCCTTTTTAATGCAGAGAGGAAAAAGGAAGATGCATGAAGTGCTCGCATACGTGCCATCTGACCTTTCGTGTCTACAACTCTCACCACCTTTGTGTGCACTCTCCCTGCTATCTTGGGCTATTGTCAGCTTGATTTGAGCTGCCTCTAAATTATACGCAGTCGAATGCACAGAACTCAGCGTGTTTGGCCCCAATAGCGGAGCATCTGGACTGCAATTTGTACAATAACACAAATACAAAATGATACATCCTTTCTATCAAACTTCCCCCCCAGGACCTCTAAATATTCTTCCAATGATATAGTCCTTTAATTTTCCCCTTTTTTGCTCCTCAACATTTCAGCTCTATTTTTTCCATATGGTGTGAGTAGAACTATGTCCAAAGATTTCAGGTGACAAAATACCACTAATTTCATACAAGTGCTTTAATTTTTATCACTTGCTCGAGATTGAGCTTAACCGCTTCCAGTTTCAAAAGCACCCACCACACTAGAAAGATATTTACACTAGACTATAAATCAAATAACTAATAAAGTTCCTGAGATTTTTCCAAAAAAAGTTCAAAAATGAAAACTCCCATCCTCCCCTTCCAACTGTTTTTAATCAAGGGCAGTATGAAACAAGTTATCCAAGTTCAGAATGGGGAAAAAAAAAAAAAAGTACTATTACTCTGAGATGAAATTTAAAGATTAAAACCCTTTTGATTCCCTGAGCTGTTTGACAAACATTTCTGTGGAACAGGAACTGCAGCAAGCTGTTATAAAGTATTTATGTCAGTTTGCAACATGCGTGACCACATGTTGGTCACTGCTCATTATTACTAGGAAGCTGTAAATCGCCCCTTTGGCAAACCTTCAAATGAGTTTAGAAATAAAATTGTTCTGTTCTTGATTCCATTGGATGCTATAACTTAAAATGCAAATAATATTGTTCTTGGCACGGCTGCTGCCTGTCCACCTTGGCACAATCACTCCAGCCTCTTCTAGCTTAGATGAGCATCATCCAAGGCCAATGCAGCAGCTTCCTTCCTCCAACAGAACATCTATTCTTCTCTAACCGAGACAATTTGGCTTAAGTGACACAAAGATGAAGCGTGACTGCAGTGAGAGTAACAAACAGTCCAGATTCCTTGAATATACGAGCATTATCCCAAAATAATTTGCTATATGGCTGATCAGGAGAAGGTAACGGCTAAAGCATTGATTTCGCTCATGCACCTGTGTTAGGAGACACCACCTGACATATCAAACCTTCAAACAAACGTTCAAAGCTGGGTTTGAACCTAATAACACCTGCCTTGCTGAAAGAGGTGTGCGGAGCACTGGAGGCAGAGCCAGCCACAGTCTGCAAAGACAGGGAAGGTTGAAGTGATTTTCACTTATGACCGGCTGTGAAGGACCTGCATGCAGGACAACAGGATGGCCACTAGTTTTGTTTTCTTCAAAACCAGCTGACGACACTGGGGACATCTTTAGGAATAGACGCCTCAAACTCAGGTTTCAGTCCAGAGTTTTGATTCTCCTCTGCCTGGGATCAAAGTCATGCAGCCACATCAGAGTAAAGCAAATGTAAAATGATTTTGAACTTGCTCAGTGTTTGAAATAACCGAAGCCCTGAAAAGCAAGATGGAGATCTTACTGCAACTTTTCAGAATATAAAGGGTGCCTATAAGAAAGATGGGGACAGACTTGTTAGAAGGGCTTAGTTGCAATAGGACAAGGCGTAACAGTTTTAAATTGAAAGAGAGTATCTTTAGATTGGACATAAGGAACACTTTTTTTTAAGATGAGACTGGTGAGACACCGAAACAGGTTGCCCAGAGAAGTTGTGGGTGCTCCATCATTGGAAACATCCAGGGTCAGGTTTGTTTTGAGTAACCTGGTCTAGCTGAAGATGTTCCTGCCCAGGGGGTTTGGTCTAGATGATCTGTAAAGGTTCCTTCCAACCCAAACCATTCCATGAGTCTACATTCTGGGGAAAACAAGGCTACACTTTGGTGTCAGTACGATTTTGTCAGTTCTCAATGTCTATTTGATGTTTTATCAGACACAACCCCCTTCCTCCTGGGGCTGAAACTCAGATATAAGAAGTTTTCACAACATCCGTAAAATCTGAGTGAGGGCGCACTGGCTCCTGAACTTGTTGGGTGACCATTATGTTTGGTACTAAAAAAAACCTCTAAAAAGTCACACTCTGCTTTATTATCCTTTACAATAAAAGTATGGGTGTCAGAGTACATGTCCGTATGGCATGTCTTTTGCGTGTTTAAAAAAGAATTGTCTTCTGTTCCATCAGTATGTAGAAGTGTTGACTTTGCCACACCAGTCATTAACCAACATCGTTTACTTTCTGGCTGTGTCTCTGCCTGGCTGCCACACGACAGCATACCTTCCCAGCCCAGGAGAAGAGGTCAGTGGTTTTGACTGACTGATCCATTATTGGTGTTGATGAACTAAAGGATGCTCTCAGAAGGAAGGCGTGAAGCTGAACGGCACCCCAGGGAGTTATTTAACAGTTATTTAAGGATGTGCATACAACTGTATCAACAGCCTCTTCAATAAAAACCACACTCTGGACAAAGATGGGATCCCAGTCAGGATACTTGTGTAAGCAACCTGACAGCTTTTTTTGTTGGCTGAAAGAACCCAACAGCATTTTAAGAAGAACAGCATAGCGTTTTGCTTGTGCCTTCATAGCTCTGTAATGATTACAGTATTATGTGCTCAATACCATACCCTTGCATCTGAAAACTTGCCTAAGAGCAATAGAGTAGTTGGCAAAGCCCAGGTGATCTCTACCTGAGGAAGTGGCAATGTCTCCATGAAGCTGTTAGTCCAGTCCCTCTGGGCCCAGAATTCACACATGGGTGTGAAGGGTCAGTGAGAGGCTTTTCCTTCACTGAGCTGCACAGATTTGTTTGCAAACTGGTAACACTGGGGTCTGTTTGAGGGAAATATTTTCTGCTGGGAAGACCTAATCAGGGCAGCAAGAGGCGTACCTCAGTGTAAGGTCTCTTGCAGTTGCTGTTGCCACTGTGTCTTACACTCAGTAATTCAAGTAACTCATGATACAGAAGTATCATACTAACCAAATGCCGAGCGAGTCCAGCCAGCTGGTTCCGAAACCACCTTCACACACTTCCTAACCTTTCTGTCAAAAACAACGTGTAAAAAGAAAGCAGAACGGGATGGGCAAGGGGAAAATCAGCAGTCGATGAGTTAGGAACGGTGCAGCTCCCTCATACCATGCAATGGCCAGGAGGAAGCCCGTGGGACACTTCAGCCCCCACAGCAGGGCCATGCACTGCCCCAGGAGCTGGCTCCGCTCCCCTGGTGCTCAAGAGGAGCTCACAGGGAAAGTCACTGGGGCACCACCATTTCCAAGCTCAACTGCATTTTCACTCCTAATGGAATTGCTACTGCTTTATCACAACACAGACGTAGCTTATTCATTTGCTCTCATATCTCTGATTTTCTCTCACGGAAAACGCAAAGAAGTTGTGGCAGAGCTGATAATTAACGCCAGCTTATCATGTGGAAGTTGCTATTTCCAGGATGTATCATTCGGAGCTTCCAAGAATGCCAGTGAACATTGTGTTTGGGCTGCAGTAGCCACACACTGTCATCATATTTCATCTGATGACTTCCTGAAGCAAGGTTTTTGTTTTTCCTAGCTGGTATTATAGACATGTGCATGTCAGAAACTAAGAAAACAAATGCTTAGTGCCAAATCTGCAGGATGAACCTCACTGCTACTTCACCACATGATCGAGAAACTTGCCACTAAAATTTGGTTATTTTCACAGTTATTAGTAACTTGGGTTACTTTTGTGAAAATGTTCTGTGTGTGAATAATGTCACTGATAAGTACTGAGGCTCCTTCACACGTACCTACCGACAGTTCCCATGTGTTTGCTGCTCTAGGCTGTGTTAGGGACCACCGACTTAAGCTGATAAAGTAACTCCAGTGGGCACAGAGTGGCCCTCTGCTCCCTTTGGGACAGCGGCTGTTGTGAATCCATCATCCTTATGTTCAAGCATATACACTGGTTTCCAGACAGCAGTGTTAAACCTCGGATCTTGATTTTTAAAAGGAATCAATGGACTGAGCCCTTGGTTAGACAGATTGAATTCTGATACAGAGCTCAATCTCTGAACCACTGCCGTGTCTGGTCTGCTGAGCCAGGGCAGATATGGTGTCCCAGGGCACGTTGTGTGCAAGCTGCGGACACGCTGTCAAGGATATCCAGCTCTGGAAGAAGCTTTCAGACAAAGCCAAATAGATCCAGGGTGTGACCTTCTGGAAACAACCAAAAAAGCCTTTCCCTTCAGCAATTATACCCCACAATTCAAAACAACCTTTTATTCCTAAAGCTCTGTCAACTCAAACCCTTCAAAAACACAAAGCACAGGCAGGAGAGCCTAACCACCAACAGCGTCCAGACTCCCCGAAGGAAGGAGGGCAGTGTCTCCATGGCTGAGTCCCAGAATGTCGACGGTCAGTGATATGGAAGTCTAAAGATGAGCAATGAGGAGGATCTAAAGCCAGAAGTGCTGAGTTAATCCCTCTGCTAGAATGAATTTCAAACATGAGAACACTTTAAAGCCAACTTCAGAATTTTGCCTGAAAGCCATCTCTTCTGCCCAAGGCTTGCAGTTTTGTTCTGAGCTTAATGCAGGTCTTTGTTCCACAGCAGCCTTGGGTGGAAAGGATGAAGCTGGCATTTGGGCCACGCAAAACCATATCTGTGTGTACTGAAAGGGAAAGCAATGTGGACTAAGCTCTCTTTGTTCCTTAGCCGGAGGCTTTGGCTTAGCCCTCAGCCTAGCCCTTCCCTCCAGCTTAAGACAAACTGGATTCCAGCGGTAAAACCCTGGCTCCAGGGAATTACACAGCAAAACCCATGTTGATTCCAGAGCAGATTAGATACGAGAAGTCTTTGGGATTTGTTCGCTAGACAAAAAATAAATAAATGTAAATAATGACAATTATTCCGTTATTACTCAAAAATAAAACCTCCTTTAAGGAGGTTGAAGCGATGGCAAGAAATACCAATGTTTAATCAAGTGCAAGGAGCAAGGGATGATCCTTATGGGTCCCTTCCAACTTGAGATATGCTATGATTCTATGATATTATAGACTTAAAAGTTTTAAAATAAATATAACTTCTAACAAAAGAAATGTGTCATTACTAAGTTACATTTCTTGTAAGGAAAACTCATGCTTTTTAATTTACACACAATCAACAGAGTCTAAGTCCAGTATCAGGTACCGTATGTAACAAAAGCCAATGAAATACACTCTTTCAAATATAAATCCTTTCATTTTTGCTACCCTGAAATGTCTCATCTTAATGCCTTTGGATCTGAGTTTCGCTAGCACGTACAGTATTTTTTCTCCATTTGGGCTAGTAACAAAGTTGGAAAAACAACTCATATATGATAAAGCTGAACTTGTTTTCCTTCTCCATTCTTCTTCTACCAAAACAGAATCAAGAATCAAATGTATTTAGATAAAATGAAAATGAAATTTTCCTTTACATAGTGCAAACAGAGCTATATTTTCTAGGGGTATTTAGGTACTTGTAGATGCAGAAAGGTATCTACTGGGACTATCAAAGTTATATTAATAGGATAGGTCTCTAATTTGCATTGTGTTCAGATCCCACAGATTTAATATCACACTTCCTAAATAACTCCACAATTCTGATTGGGAAGGTAACAAGAAACTACAGATTCTCTAGTGGATGTTAGTATTTCATTTATTTTATACATTTGCTTTTCCCAGTAAAATAAAATTATCCTAAGAGGGTCCAGCCACTCACAAAAAAAGTGCCATTAAAATTGCTTTCAAAGATAGCCCTAATTTCTAGCCTAATAGCCCTAATATAAAATCAGTGTAAAAGCATCTGGAAACAGAAAAAAGAAGAACACATATGAATGGATGTAGACAAGGTACCCAACTGCTTCAGTAAAAACAAAGTTTTGGGGCTGATTTCCGATAACAAGAACTTTCTTACAAACACGTGCATAAGCATTGCCAGCCAAGGAGAAAGAAACATTTCGGAAAGCAAAGCAAAGATACAAAATCAGGTGTCCTGCTTGCTATAGGTCGGCCCATCTCGCCTCAGTGAGCCAGCACGTCCCTCCAGAGCATTTACGCCAGCTGGATGCTGTTCCTGCACCACAGTGTCGTAACGGGCGAGTTCCTTCCACTACAGGGTCTCACTTCCCTCAGCGGGCGACGGGAGCTTTCTAGATGTACAGTTTATTGGACAACCAAGTTCCTCACCTTTTAACTTGGAGACCTCTGCAATTTCCAAGGTTCAAAGCATCCCAGCATATTAAGAAGACGTGCATGTGCTGGGCATTTATTGTTTGTTAATAAGAGAGTCCAGAATCACTAATTAGGAGGTTAGTGTCCCTAGCAGAAGTGCTTAAGATGAAATGACATTTTGGGAAAGCCTCTATAAGTTGATTTCTTCTATTTAAACATGAACAAAAAAAAAAAGAGAAAAAAAAGTAAATAGGAGGATTGCTGAGTGATCTCCCTGTCCTTATCTTGACCCATGAGCCTCTCCCCCATCCAGCTGAGGAGGGGGATGATAGAGCAGCTTTGGTGGGCACCTGGCATCCAGCCAGGGTCAACCCACCACACACAGAAGAGAAACTCCATGGAGGTCAGTCACCAGAAGAAACCTTTCTGCCTCTGCTTTGCCAAGTTGCCTGATGAGGTGACTGATGGAAACAGCGCCTTTTCTTCAGTTACAGCCCACTTCTTACAGGCTCCTTCTCATCTCAGCTTGATTGTCTGCATCGTACACAGGCCAGTGCTGAACTCTGCAATGAAGTCACCCTAGAAATGACATGGTGAGCATTTACTGACCTCCCAACTGTGTTTCCTTGTCCTGAAATAAATTTGAGCTCAGTTATTATGGTGCCTCTGATTTAATAACTGGCTTTTGGGAGACACTCAAATGCTTCAAATGGAATCTTGTCTTAGGGTCAAATCCTGTCCCTGTTCTAGCCTATGGGAATTTTGCCATTGGACTTTAATGAGACAACAATTTAGCCATTAATCCCTGAAAATTTGCTACTGTAGTTCACATTGCACTCCTATTTAGGACTCTGTTGTTCAATTCTCTCTGAACCAGCTTGTTTTCACTTTCAAGAGAACTGCACAGACCAGAGAGTAATTCAAAGAACAAATTCAGCAACAGCAGCCATTAGCCGCATTAACTCCATGACTGCTGGGTGGACACTGCCAAACCCAGCTGCAGAATCTTTCCCAGCCTGCTCACAGTCACTAAGTCAATGGAAACATTGAGGAAGTGTCTTCCCCCTCATTTCAACAGAAAGACAACAAAAGCCCCATAAACAAGGAGTTTCTATAGTGCACAGCCTGGGACCATTAATGCCTTTCACTTCCGAGAGCAGGAGCTGATTCTTTAGGTCAGGGAACACCAAGGGACAAATTCTGCACAAGATATACGTTGGGGCTGACATTAATGGGAGCATACCTTAGGGCAGCCCTTCCAAATTGCCGCTTGCACATCCTCGCTGACTTCTATAAGCTTCTATTTTTCACAAGGTATTGTGTTTGTACAGTCTTGTTTGATTTATAGGTCACTGAAAAATTTCCAGTGAGATGCAAATGGTTTTTTTAGAAATGTCTGTACATCATTTGGCAGCTGTGCACCTGTGCTCCTAACCGCCCTTCAGCGACACGCTTAGGAGCAACCCACAGACTCCCGGCGTTCACAGGTTAAACACCAGTGCTGTGTGTATATATATATATAAACATACATGTATATATATATATCAGATTTTCAGATGTAAGCAAGGGCAAAGTAACTCCCACTAATTTTAAGTCTCTTAGCTGACTTTTCCTACCTTGGCAATTGCTCACCGCTCTCGTTCACGGCTAATTCTAAGTTATGCTCCTGGACTTCAGACCTACAACATTTTGCAGCACCTGCAGAAATACTTTTATAAATACAGTGGCAGATTTCTCTGTATGGAAGGAGGTTAAATAAGACGCTATCCAGGTTTCCGTGTCTCTGGTTAATAAAACATAAGATTTCTCTCCCGTTGCCTTTCATCCACCCTGTTTTAAGTGATCTGGCATGCTCTGAAAATGCACAACAAGAGCTCTATTATGTACACGCACTAGGTACAGCAGGTTTCACTGGACTGTAACTGATTTGTTTCAGATGAAGGGATGCTGTTAACCACCACTGTGAATATAATTGCTTAGTTGATTTCCACATTCTTGTCATTGTTGGCCTGGCTACTGCAAGAACAAGCTGGTGAGGAATTCCCTAATGCTGGTTAAAAAAAGGAAAATTAAAAAAAGGGAAATCTTCAAGTCAAACCAGGAGTTCATCCAGACATACCC
>JAOXNO010000001.1:209350921-209371102 GCA_028565335.1 Limnodromus scolopaceus
TGCAAGTTACTGAACTTCTCCCAATAGGATGCACCTTTGTTTATAGTCCCCTTGACTTACACAGGCCCTTCCCAATTCAGAACCTATAGGGCTGCATATTTTAACAGGGTATTCATCCTGTATTAAAAAAGCATGCCTTAACTGTAGCCAGATGTCCACCAAACTCTGCAAAAAAACTTTTTCCACCAGTGCCACTCGGTTTGCTCTTACATCTGTTGCGTAGCTCAGGAATTAGTAGAATGTAAAACGTTTTATGAATTCCCTCCGCTCTCATTTGGCGTTAATACATTCAACATGTTTTCCTAGAACCACATGCAGACACACACGCGCACTCTTTTTCCCACTTCTTTTAATTTATTTGCGTAACTTAACTCCCAAAGCTAACCTGGAAAATTCACAGAAATTGGAGACAAACCCCATCCACCTCTAGAAAAGCTCAGCCTATGTCCAGTTCTAAGGAGGATCATTTCCAAAAGGTGAAATCCAACCTTACTGAAGCTGGCGGCAAAACTTCAACGGGCTTCACTAAAAGCAAGTTTGGCCCAAAACTACCCCCAGGACTCTTCCCTCATCCCTTTTATTTATGATTAAGGCCGGTATCTGCTTCATACGAACACGTTTGAATTAGTATTCAGGAGTTTAAAGGTCCTTGGACTGTGCTGAAGCCTATACACGCCATAACGGCATCACGTAGGAATTATTAGCAACATTGTTGGTTTTTTCGCTAGACATTTCTTTTTTTGTCTGCCACTGAACTTTCCAACTTGCTTTCTTCCCTTCAATCTCAGGAAGTAAGCACAGGTGTCAAATCTGCCAAATAAATCCCAAATCATCTCAGTCTTTTATTTTTTGGAAATGAGCAAGGGAAAAATGACAAACTGCAATTACCATCTTATTCAAAGCCCATATGGCTTCATATTCTGCATAAATAGTAATTTTGTTCGCTAAAGTAAACTCTGACCCGATTTCAATTTTCTTCTTGGTTAAAAAGGTTGTTTGCTGCATGGAAGGAGAGAGAAAGCAAGTGCTCAGAGCTGCTTATGCGGTACATACTTAACAAGAAGGGCTATGAAAATCAGCGAAGAGGAATTTGCTGCTCTGAGTGCTGCGTTTCCATCATTCTGACCCCAGACTGTGCTCGCAGTGCCAACAGAAATCCTCAGAGAGCAGCAGCCTCCGCAAACCTTTACTTTAATGAAAGAGAATTCCCTTTGCACGCTGTTACCCCAGCCGGAAGCTTCAAGGGGCAAATCCAGCTCCTCTCTCCTTGCCAGCGCCCTGCTAGCCTAGCCCACGTAATGTCCTCGCATGTTGGCACAGGGTAGGAAATCCATCTGCAGGGAGAACTACGCACAATTTTGCAACCGTAAGTCAATGGTTTTTTTGCCTGATGCTGCTTGTCCCTATTAGTTCTCCTGGGTGGGGAAACACACGATTACTGATGTACCCAAAGAGCCTACATTCCCCGTCAAGAGACCTTGGGAGAGGATTCATTTCCTTCCCACTCAGTCAACCCTCCATGGAAATATCCCACAGCCAACATATCCTTTGGGTCTAAGGTCCACTCTGCTGCAAAGTTACTGTCCTTTGGTGCCAGAACTAGAGAATAAAAGGGGTCTGGAAGGGGTATAAAAGGGTCATCTAGTTCATTCCTCCACCATAAGCTACAGCTACATCTCTCCAGACAGACCTTCGCTTTAGTCCTAACAATCTCCCCACATTACAAGTTCCACACTGCCCACTCCAGAAAGACCTTCTTGTTGCCCAGCCCTCACTGCAGTGAAGCTCACTACTTTATATTAGCTTTATCGGGAGCCCAACTTAAATGCCTCTATGCAAATGCACAGGGAATAAACAAGAGGAGACAGAGACGTGCACATGCCTGCAGAGTTATGATCTTACTGGCATCATGGTGGGGTGGCTCCTATGCCTGGAGTGTTGGAATGGAAGGATACAGGCTCTTTAGGAAGGAATGTTCCTGGAATGTGTTGATGATAACTTCCTCCTCCAAGTGAAAGGGGCGCCAACGAGGAGAGGTGCCATGCTGGGCCTTGTTTTCACCAACATGGCTTCGCTAAGGGCAAATCATGCCTGACAAATTTGGCGGCCTTCCACGATGGTGTTACAGCATTGGTGGATAAGGGAAGAGCAACTGACATCATCTACCAGGACTTGTGCAAAGCATTTGACACTGTCCTGCACAACATCCTTGTCTCTAAGCTGGAGAGACAGGGATTTGACAGATCCACTTGGTGGATAAGGAATTGGCCGGATGGATGCAATCCAAGAGTTGCAGTCAACGGCTTGATGTCCAAGGGGTCCATTTTCACCTCCCCCACTAACTCAGTGCTGCTACTGCTGCCTCTTCAGCATCTGGCTTGAACACAGCACAGACCCATCAGCGCTGGTCTTACTCACCCAGCTCCATCCCTCCAACACGTGAGCAAAGCTCTGCACTAGGCTACGCCTCAAGCAGAGTACTGTCTTTTTCCTGGAGTCAAGGTCTGCAACCCAGTACCTTCACAATCTCATCTCAGGTAACTGTAAATGCTGTTTCTAATCATTGTATTAAATGCTTGCTTCAACAATGTACAGAGTTTCATAGGTTTTATAAGCAAATATCACTATTTTTTTGTAGCTACACTACTGAAACTGTGGCAAGCTGGGAAAAAAAAAAGAGAAATGGCAGAAACAAAAATGTTTAGAAACCACACATTACGATGAAGCCCAAAATTATTTTTATTTCACCAAAGCAAGAGATATGGGCTAAAATATTTGAATACTTCAGACTTCTGTACACAGTAGAGTAGGTAGAAATTAGCAAACAACTCAGGTACCTTACTAAACAAAGGACAGAAACAGGTCAGGGCAGGTCAAATAGCTAAACCCAGCTTTTCAGGCCAAACTGATCTGAATTCAAATCAATGATGTCCAATTCTGTAATTTACAGCTTAGTAGTATCTCCCTCTGGAATGTCAAAATAGCAACTCAATGCATAGTCCAGTGCTTTCACATTTCCCTAATGGAGCTATTCACATGCTGAACAAAGCCTGAAAGGAGCCAGGCGAGGGGGGAAAAAAAGTACGAATCTCACTAAATATTCAGTATTTAAAATGCAGGTCAGAGAACACAAGTGAGTTTAATTAGAAAACTAAAATGGGATCCTGCATGTTAATGCACTTGTTCACTGTTCGGGTTCATTTCAAAGTGTTCCCATTTGATTGTCCTTGGAGACATTTGTGTTTGTATCGAACAAAGGAGATAAAAAATGACAGGAAATGTTTGTTCTGGGTGTATCTGTGTAAATCTGCTTGCAGCAAAGATGTTATTGCAGCCCTGCACTACGGCACTGAGTTCACGGGACAGGAATGGTTGGACACTCAGTGCTGTGCGAACCCTCTTCCCTGGAAAAGCCCTTACAAACCTGCATCCGTAGCAAAATGTAGTTTCCAGCGCACTGGCTTTTGACGTTTTACAACTTTGGAAAATTGTGGCAAGAACGAGAGCAGTGACACAGACCTGTGTCACAACCTGCCTGGAAACGATCGGGTTTTCGGTGCCTGGGGGCCAATTCCCAGCTGCGCAGCACAGGGATGCTGCCGAAACGCACAGATGCAATCATGGTGGATTTTTAAAATAAAATTTCTCATGCTTTTTTATGGGTATGAATAATATTGCTTCTTGAAATCACTCAGTGTAATACTGAAGGTAGAAAGCCCCAAGTGAGTGAAGCGCAGTCCCCACTGAAGCTCATCAGCTACTCCTGTTGATGCTACTCGAATACGATTACAGTGAAAACAAGTTGGACAGCATTCTTATAAACTATTTTTTCAGAGAGCTCTCTGGAGATCTTCACTATGTGTTTTTCAAAAAGTTATCATATAATATAAACCAGCAATTTTTATAGCTGGGTTTAATAAATTTTATACAATGAAAAGAAAAATAAAAAAGCATGTGTTGTGCTTATATTTCCTTCAATTTATGGCTTTTATGGAAAAAATAAACATGGAGCAGAAATCACAGCGGAATGAAACACCACAAAATATATTCAAGAAGCAATTGAGGCTATTTCAGGCCAGGATTGACCTGAAGGGAAGATACTAGGGGATTATTCCCAGTATCCCTATGAAAGACTGTCTTCCTCCCTTGACCACAAAGACATTATATAAAGTACATATATGGGTACAAGGGAAAAAAATAAAATCCTGACCAGAGACACACAATTATCTGTCTGTGTTTGCAACTGACCTGAAAAAATAGCCCAACAGGAATGGACTGAAAAGTGTTTTCAGACTGCTCCTATTTTCCTGTTGCATGTGCAGTTCAAAAGCTTCGATGCTCAACTAGTGCACTGGTTCTCAAATTTTCCACACAGGGATCTCCCTTCCTTCACGGAGACCTCTCCTAGTTAGAAGAAGACCTCTCCTCTTCCATTTGCAGGGCGCAGGAAGGGATGGAGGGCAGGAGTCCCAGTGCTGGGACACATAAGGAGCTGAACCGGAATCAAAACAGATTAAGAACAGAAGATTGACCTGTGTAGACACTTGTTATTTCAGCGGAGTGAAATGCAACTATAGCAAGTGGCAGAAAACACACACACACACAAAAACTAAGCTCATTAGCACCAAGTGTAAGATGCAAATCCTACTTCTGAAGTAACATTCAAACCTATTTTAAAGCATTAGCCACAGATATAGACAAAAAATTGAGCAGCTAAATCGCAGTAACATCATACGATAAAGATCAGGAGGAAGATCCTCTTCTGTTCTATGTGACTACCTCAGCCTCAAGAGCAAATGCAAGACTGGGACATGGACACAGGACTGTCCTGTTCTGGGTAACAGCCACTTGTAAGACAGCCAGTGCCTGGACTGTGAAAGTCTTATTTGGTGTTACTTCAGCCTGGAAATTGCTAGATTTAAGTGGCTGCTGATTGAAATAACTGAATCTCCGGTTCAGTGCAGATGGTCAACAGTGGTGGGTGGCTCATTCCCCTCAGTGTGACCCAGATCCATGGTCCGTTGCTCACCAATATCATTCCCATGACTGCTACATTGTGGAACCAGCCACAGAGACCTTTCTGAGTTTTAATCTCAGGCGACAGCTTGTCCTAGACAAGGTCTGCTGCAGCTAAAAGCTTTCCCATGAGAGACATTGCTCCCCACACAGACTACACTCAAGACCAGTCTCAATATAACACCCACCTCCAGCAGCTGGAGGTTGCATTTGATGAAGGCACAACTCTTCTTCCCATCTTCTTCTCATTCTCTCTTGTGGTCATCAGCAAATTCCATGCCAATTTGAGGAGCCAGCTGGGACAAGGAAAAATCCCAAGCAGATTGGACTAGCTTCTTCCTAGGAGGGACTAGTGGAGCTGGGGCATCTCTCCAGGTGTCCTCATCTGAAGCACACACATTGCTCTTCAGAGAAGCATACCGAGACCTGGGCTAAATGTTAACCATCTCATTTGAATCAAACCTTATCCAAAGGTACTGGCCCAAATAAAACCAGAATCTGCTTTTAAATCCCTCACCTCCTTATTTAGGACTCAGGATGTTCTTTGGTTTGCAGATGTCTGTGTGGTTGTACTCTGCCTAGATGAGAGCTGTTCCCCTGCCTGCCCTCAGCGAGGTACGGCTGCAGCTCAGGAGAGATTTCACTCGCCAGCAGCACAGCAGGAACTTGAGGGCTGCATTTGTCTTTCCCAAAGGGGAGACAAAAGCTACCAAGCCTTTCTGCTCCTTTGAACCTTGCAGACAAACTGACCAAAAAAAAGAAAATAAAAAAAAGCTCATTACTTGGGACATATTTTACCTCCTGCAAAGGGTGAAACAGGCCAAGTGCAGAGATAGTTAAAAAAACCAAACCCAGACACCACCATCACCACCCCCCCACACCCCGTCCCTGCAAACTCACTCAAGCCTAAAGCATTACCAGAGATCTCCCACTGTGGGGAGCTACAGACCACAGCGCCCTCGACTCACCCAGAGCGAGAAATAAAATTAAGGGGCTTTAACATAGCAGGTAGGAACTGGATGTCAGGGTTTCCTCCTGGAGAATGTGTAACAAATGCTGCTCTGAAGAGAGAGTCAAAGAGCTGGGAACCCACATGCCAGAACCAAGCTGGTCCACTGAGCAAAGGGAGGTCCACTCTTGCATGTCCCCCTCGAAGCTGCAGGTAGCTGATGCCCTGGAGGAATGTGAGCTTTTCCCGTCTTCAGAAATGCTCCTGGCTCTTTGTGTGCTGCTCCTGATAGAGGAATTCCCTTCCCCGACCCCCAGCAGGAGATCGGTTTAGGCATGTGCACAGACAGACAGCCTGCTAGGCCAGCCAAAACAGGCTTTCTTAAATCCCTCACATTGACATCAGGTTGTGAGCTGATGTCTAAGAAAAAAAATGGGATTTTTTAGGTACTACCTTAGCAGAAAAGCTCATAGCTGTAAGCAGATGACCCTCTTTCACCTAGTAGAGAGCAATAGCAAAAACGAAATAACCACTAGATGAACACCTGGAGGAAGTGAGATAAACCGGCACAAGGATTTCAACATGAGCTGAACGCAGAACTGAGAGCTGAAATCAGACACGAGCTTTTGGGTCCCAACAAAAAGCCTTCACAGAAACAAGTGACAGTGCAACACAGAAAGCCATGGAGGAGCAGCAGCAAGTTGGGCATAAGCAGACGAGAAGATGTTGCTCCTTAAGATAGCTCCAGGGCTGACTTGTATTTGAAGATTTATCTTGAATACCCACTCACCTACAAGACTCTAGGGTGCACCAAGACACTGACCTCTTAAAAGGTCAAATTCTTAATAAGCAGCAGAGTGAAGAAAGCACAAGAAACAGCCTGTTTCTCAAATTCCAGGCGGGACAAATCTACTCCATCAGCAGTGGAGCAGTGTCTGATGATGCCAAATTCAGCCCTGCTTGGGGTTGGGCTTCTGCTACTGGGCTGAATCTGATCCAAGCAGTTCAAAGATGGTTGTTTTGGTTCTTCACCCCCAAAACTGCCACTATTTTTCCACCTTTTAGTCTATTCATAAAAAGACAAAGACCTGGTACAAAGAACATAGGCCAGAGAAACGAAAGTCGCTCCATCTGAAACTGCTAATGAGAGAGGCCTCCCTTTTCTGGCAGGGAGGTTGAATCAAGTTCACTCACCGGGCTGTTTAAGTTTAAGTTGGTTTGTTTAGATTCAGAGTAGAGGCCACATAGTACACAAAAAGCATTCACAGACAGAGCAGGGAAGGCATTATGATCCCTATAGCTTACCAGGTTGAATAAGAAAGTTCTTCTCTGCTGCAGGCTATGTAAGTATAAAATCCTTCTTTCCTGTGCTTCCACACACATAACCAGTGGGTAATTTGTTAAAAACACAAACCCATGACATTCAGCAAAATCATTGGTGATATATGACACCTAAAATGAGCGTAAATTTTTATCAGTTCCTCCCTCCATCTGCCCTACGGATTCTCTATCGCCTACTCCCTCTGCTTCAAATCCTCTCCCTCTCTCTCTGCATCTGATTTTGGTGGATTATCTGGAGGCATCAACCTTTTGTACTTTTAGGAGGTTCAGTTTGTACAAGTGAGAGAAAAATGACCAAACAGCAAAGCTACATTTAAGTGTTTGCTCCTTACTTCAGAGAGGGTGAGCCCCTTTGAGCAAAGAGGTTTCTTTTAAATACCTGCAGAGTTTGGTGGACCACAGCACTGCAGCATCTCAACCACCAGCTCAAAGCCTCTCTCACCCACTGTGGGAACGGCTCAGAGCTTCATTGGGTACAGATAGCCTAAAATAGGATAACTGCATTCCTGGCAATAGCTGAGGAGCTCTTAAGTAAACAGTCTTAAGGAAAAGTTGATGAAAGGAGACAACAAACACCCATTTTAAATCTCTGGGCAGCGCTGTCCGTGTTTATGACATGCTGGAGCAATTCCTTTTTTGCTCTCTTCCTCTTACCTCTTCCACAGCTCTGTGATGAGTTTCCCTGACTTTATCAGGATCACGGAAGACACAACAGGTATTTATCTCTAGGGTGGCCCCAAAGTCAGAAAATGCTTGTGTAGAAGCATGCACATACTTCCCATTAACTCCAGCAGAATTGGAATCGTGCTGCCACGTGGCCACAGCTTACATCTCGCTCTGGTTTTAACTAGTGCAAGTAGATTTTCTTTCATAATTGTGTACAGGCACACGCACAGCTGCTGGAGTGGATGTAGGCAGGAAATGCATTAACTGCAAAACTCTTAAAGAATTAGACAAAATGGTTGGCTACTAGTCATTTTTCTCTCAATGGCAATAGACATTTTAGCAAGATACATACCTAGGCTTTAAATGAAAAACAGAACTAGAAGACAGTAGAAATACACCACCTTTAGACCTTTTGTTATTAAAGGAGTTGAACTTTCTGTGTCCTATACATTAGAAACCCCCTATATTTTCATATCAAATATATGTGGCCAGAGTGGATGAAAACTAAAGGGACAACAAATCACAGGAAAGAGATAGATAGTGCAGGCAGTAGAGTAACACCATGAATCTTGTAGATTTTGAGGAACTGCCTTTCTGGAGATTTTGAATGCAACTCTAATGTAAATGTAGCATTTGCAGTGCATGTTAAACATCTATATTTTCATCTTCAAATGGAAACAAACTGTGGAACTGGCAGAACATAAGCTCCTTATGCCTTAAGGAGAGCACACTCAGATGCAACAAAGCAATCCATGGATGCTGTAATAACAAAATCCTCCAACTACCACAAAGGGAGGGTGGGCAGGCCGGGGGTCTAACTTGGGGCAGGAGTCAGTGCCAAATCTGGCATATACATTACCGTGCTGTGTGTGAAGTATGAAATGCTTGCAGCAAGCTCTATGTGGCAAATCCAAAGAGATGTGTGTGCACTTAAAACACCTTGGGTTTTCTGAAGGCTGTAAACAGGAAAAATCAGCTTAAAGTCGGAAAAGATGCAGTGACTGAGGTGCACAGGGTAGTTACACAAGGTCAGGACAGCTGAGAGAAGTCCTGTCTAGAAGCAGCAGGGAGGAACAGTATCCTCCCAGATCCCAGATGCAAAGGAAGGAAAAGAGGTATTTTCAACATGTAATGCAAGTCCTAAAGCAATATTCCTATTGAAAAGCCTGAAACAAGAAGGTTAAAAGGACAGAGAAAGCAAGAAACATCATCCTCATCTACAGAAGGCCAAGTCTCAGGCTGAGCGACCCAAGGGCACCACAAAGAAGAGAGTGGCAAACCAGCCTCGGGTGGCTGGAAGAGAAGTCAGCTGCATCAGCTAAGACATTGCTAGTGAAAAGGCAGGATTTTTGCCTAATACTCTCTAAAATACATTTTCTTCTGATTTTCTTTTTAGATGTTCAAAGCAGTACAAACATAACTTACAATCATCTTTATTCTATGAAAATAATGGCCAAACCTAATTTGTTACCTTTAACTTTTGTCTGGGAATGAAACAACTTCCCAATGACCTGACAGCTGTGGGGAACCTTTGGGAGCAGCAGTTCATGAAACAGAGTGAAGTGACAAATACTCTCAGATATAAGCTAATGACTTCTCTAAAGCTGGAGACACGCTTTACGCCCTCCTGAAAGCAGCTGATTTAGGGACTGGTGGGGCAACAGACGAACTTCTTCAGGTCTCTTCTTTGGTGGGTGAGAAACCATTGCCTGAAGGCAAAGAGCAGGAGTGTGAAATCAGCTGCTGACCCTGAAAACACTGTCTCATTCCATCATTCAGAAATGAATATGGTTAAACTAAATGTCCTGGGAAGAAATAAGTCATTTGAAGGATACAGTATAAAAAAGATAGTTTGAGCATTCAAGACTTTGGGTTGGCTTTTGAAACTATTTGCTGGGCATCTGGCAAAAATATCCATTTCTGTGACTGCACATGCAACAGAGATAGTGCATTACGGAGTCTACAAGTTGGTATGTGCTTCAGAGACCTAAGTCTATCCAAGAGTCTTTACTTGCATCTTAATTACAAAGGCATGGCCCTGGGACAAGACAAACATTTTTTTTGCTAAATGTGACCAACTCACACTTTGATGACTGCAAAAGTTCACTTTTTAGCAATTTTCATGGTCTTCAAACACAAGCATTTGTCATTATTGCATTATCTAGATCAACACTTTAATACATAAATTAAAATGAATTAGTTAAGCTCAGGATCTTGCCTAGCAGCATTTCCTGTTCAGTGATTCGGATCAGCGTGGGCTGATCCTTATTGGAATGCCTGAAACCTTTAATTGTGTTGCACGTGAACACAACAGGATTTTATGTTCATGGCAGTGATTTAATGCCCACTCCCCTTTAACGAAGTAAGTTTTTAAGTGATCCGCAGAGAAAAAGTTAACGGCTTTAATACTTTTGCCCATATGGCTTAGGGGAGGCCCTTTATTGATCAGCGTAAACCCCAATACTTCTGCAACGACTCTGCTAGCACATAAATGTCAACAACAGTTGGGCTGGTTTGGAAACGAGCACTGCACTCCTGGCAACAGTTAAGGGAACCATTTTCCCTTGAAATAGTGAGCCTAGTTCTCATTAACAAACTGATTTTGCTATCACTTATCAGCAATACCCGCAGCAACTGCACTGATGTTAATAACCTAACAACAGGGTAAAATCCGGCTAAGTGAAAATAAGGACTCGGTACCACAGGCAATAAAAGTTTGGTGTCTATTTATATCAGATCCAGGCTTGGCCTGGCTGATCTGACTCTCGGGTGTATTCATGAAAAACAAGTATGCACAACACAGGAGGGGAACAAAGTAAACTTGAAAGGGCACACACTGAAATATTTTTGGTTGCTTCTAATCTTGTCATCCTTTATTGACCCAGTGAACGCAAATTGCTTTAAATAGCTTTTTTCCTCCAATACAGATAAACTTGAAAAATGCCTTTCCTCATCTTCCTACTATTCTGGCAGGTCTATAACGTCCTTCGGAAGACTACAAATGATCTGGGGGCACAAAGTTACTGTTCTCACATTCCAGTCTAAGTGAACCCAAAGCTGCTCCACTCTGGAAACCAAGCAGCGAGCCACTTCATCAGTGACTGATGTGGCTGTGGGCTTCTCAAGCGGAGCTATGTTATTTCTGGCCAGTTTTCTAGCAGAAGCAAGTAAACTCAAGTCTCTCTAGACCCGTTCACTTGGATACAATGTGTGTCTTACAAAAAAAAACAAAACCCAAGCTATACTCATGAATTTGAAAATTTTTACTAATTTTGAGTTCCTGCGTTGAAGCATTTTGTGTCTGACTGATACCAGAAGACATCACTTCATCAAGCTCTGGAGATGGCCAGGGCTTCAGAAACAAAATAAAAACAGAAAGACCAAAACCAATAAAAATAAACACACATCTCAATTTCATATCTGAAAAGTTAAGGAAAGTACTAAGAAATTCAGAGGAAACTTGTGTCATTTTCATCTCCCTCTTAATTCCTGCGGATTTTCTTCCAAGAGATGACTCATGAAAACAGCATTCTACATTTCATAGATGCTGGGAAAACTAAAGTTGCCTTTGCCCATCCTTTCTGTGACACTCACAATTTTGGAAACCAAACTGTCCCAATCTGGTCAATTGTTTCTTACATGGAAGGCTTTCTACATCTCCAATGAACCCTGCTGCCCTTTGTGGACCTCTGCCAGGACATCCCTTTTAGCGAGGCATTTATGAATAAACTGAGCAGGAAAGATCTCAGCATAGATTCCTCTGGGACTTCACTGGTATCTTCCCTCCATTCACCCTAAGCCTTTGTTTCTTATCTTTTAATTACTGATATAGCCATACCAGGATCTTGCCTCCTCTACCAGAATTGCTTTGCCTCCTAAAAAGTCTTTGGCAAGGGCTCAATCAAAAACTTATCAAAACCTATACAGACAATATCAACCAAACCATGTCACCGACATATCTGTTGATCGCATTGGAGATTCACAAACCAAGAAGTTTATGGAAGCCTTTAAAGACGCCATATGGATTCTTCCTCAGCAGATCTACTCATTCGATCCTTCATTAGAGCCTCTGCTAATTTGCTGATGTTGCAGGCCTGTAGCTCCCCACAGTCCCTTAGAATCTTTTTAAGGTGGACATCCACTATCCACCTTACAGTCTTCAGATACTGAGAAAGTTTTAAGCAATGATGCATTTTACTGTAAGCAATGCAGCTTCTTGATGTTTGAGTTCCCCTAGAGCTCTTAGGTGAACACCCTCATGTTTGTAGTACCCACTGTGTCATAACTTCTTCCACAGTAACCTCAACATTGGATACATTCTCTCCTGAGTTTACCCCAAAATGCTCTATGGCTGTCCCATGTGTTTCTTCCATAGTGAATAACACCACAAATAATTAATTTGGCTTCTCTGCAATGCGGTGTCCATCATCTCCAGCTCCTCCTTTTTTCAACTGTGATCATAAAGTGACCCTGCACACTCCCTGGTCAGCTTTTTGCTCTTGATATGTCTGAAAAATTTAATACTAGTCTTGAGCCCACTAGCTAGTTTTCCTTCTTTTTGCTTTATATTTTTATATCTCCTCTGCCAGAGATTATGATCCTTTCCATTTTCATCCTTTGGATATGCTTCAGCTTTTCAGAGACTGCCTTCCTGTAATTTCATAACCTAATTTACTTTGCTATTTAGCCCGTGCCTGCTACCTTTCACCATTTTCTCAGCCCTTATTAAAAGGTGATCTATACTAGTGATTCTGGTGTAGTGTTGTTCAGCATCTCCATACCTCCTGTAAGCGTTTAATTCTCTTAAAAGACCTTTTTAACATCCTTTTATCAATCTTCATCATACACACATACTTAATCTTACAGAAGCTGAGCACAACTGCGGTGGATGTTTTGCCTTTTTACCTCTGCAGGGACACTGAATACACCGAATCTAAAAATATCTTGTAGTCGCTGGTACGAGCAGCACTAAAAACTGCAAAATCCTCAGCCAGATCTGGCATCTCAATGCCAAGTCAAGGGCTGTATTTTCTTTCGTGGCACACCTTGATCAGCTGCTGCAGGAAACAATCGCTGACAGTGTCTCCCCACTTCACATCTGGACAAATATCAGACAAAATGGGAAACAACAGACACAGTGGTAACTGGATTTTCCACATACAAGAGTATTTTCCGCCCCGGTAATCTCCCTGTATGCACGTAGAGTCACTGTCCTGGTAGAAGAGCCAATAGTAAGAATCCAGTGTTATAGTCTTCCTATTTAAACATGAAATTTCAATCCAGGTTGCACAGAATCCCCGACAACTCCTGCTGCCCGACCTGACCTTTAAACTATTGTGTGGGGTTTTTTGAGTGAGCTCAACCACTACAAATTCAGGTCCAGACTTGCACCTTGCTGTGAATCAAGCCTTTCCAGACGGCAGGTGATACCTCAATGTCGGAAGTACAGTTGTTCTGCTCTCTCTTATCTCTAAAATAAGCCTTCTTCTAAAATAAGGTCTTCCTGATGGCCTTTAAAGAAACAAATCACTTATGTACAAATCTTTAAAAATAATAACAAAAAAGAGTCTGAAAGATTGTTGCAAAATATGGATTCATTTGTAAGGGTTTTAGCTTGGTGGCTGTGAGAGGTGAGATGGCAGCAGCTATCTGTCTGCCTGACTTTCACATAAACAAAGCACTGTCAGGAGATGCTGCTCTCAGAATTAATTTTTCACATCCCTAAAGCGCTATATTGAGCACAGGGACTCTCATCCTGAGCGACGGCCCAAATATTTCTAGTGGAAAACAGGTCAAACCCCAGCTTCAAGTTTTAAATGAACCAGAGACTTTTGTTCATGAAAACAAGTTGTCAAAGTACTTCTTGTTGTCCAACAGTGGGTTTAAGTTATCTGTGAAGACCGAGCTAAGCAAGAGCAATGTCCTTGCTCCTCACTGCTTCAGAGAGGCTGTATGGATGTGCAGGGTTTTTTTTATTTTTGAGAGCTCTGTGCTTAGGAGTAGGGAAGGAGAAAAGAAACAACAGTTCTCCTTGGCACAGATTAAAAAAAAAATACACCTTCTGCCAAAAGTTGTAGTTTAATTTTGGTCTCACTTGAAAAAGTAAACATTAAAATCCTACATTTTACTTCCCTTAAGCAACAAAAAAAGTATCAATTAATGTAAAGCTAAATACAAACAAACAAACCAATTATTTTTTTTTTCATTTAGTAGCTAGAAATTAATAGCTAGAATGAGAGTCTTTAACCCATTAAACTCCAGGATTCAACCACAAAGACAGAGCTGCTCTTCCAGCTGTCCAGGGTAGCACTGGAGGCAAAACCCCAAATATTATAATACGATTCACTGATGTATTATCTCCCTCAGTTCTGTGAGTACATCACACAGTCACAGACTAATTTAGGCAGAAAAGGACCTCCAGAGGTCATTTCGTCCTACCCCTGCCCAGAACAGGGCAGCTTGCTCAAGATCTCACCACCTCAGTAATGTGCAAAACCAGGTGGGTTTGGCAGAGCAAAGAGAATAACGTGGCCGGAGCACAACACCGATTTCATCATTTAGACTAATTTTTCAGAATAAAAGGGATGAAAAGAGTAGAAAAATGAAGATGTTTTTGGATACACACAGCAAACCAAGCTTTGGTGTGTTTTGAATATTAAAATTTAGAGAGACAAGCAAAATACTTCTTGTTGCCGAGACCCGGCACGCTGTGGAAGGCAACCTGAACCGTGTGTGCCAAGCTTTCTCATCCCGCTGAAGTTCTGCACCAACACTCACTGACAGAAGGTCTGCATCTTTCTTCAAGTGCCTGAAGGAACCAAGGCCAAGTGCCTCCTGAGCTTCAATCACTCTCCCTCTCATTCCCTGCTTCTGTCATGCAGCAGAGGAAAACAGAACGTTATTTCTCACTATTGAAATTAACTATAATTAGCACAATGAGACCCCAGGTCATATATGCTGTACAGCTTTAGACAATATAATTACAGGAATAAATTTATATTAATAATTTTTCCATTTGCATATCACAGAACCTTATGGGGTTGGAAGGGACCTCTGGAGATCATCTAGTCCAAACCCCCTGCCAAAGCAGGTCTCCACCCAGAGCAGGTTGCACAGGAACTTGTCCAGGAGGGTTTTGAATGTCTCCAGAGAAGGAGACCTCCCACCACCTCCCTGGGCAGCCTCTTCCAGGGCTCTGCCACCCTCACAGTAAAGAAGTTCCTCCTCATGTTTAGGTGGAACTTCTTATGTTCAAGTTTGTGCCCATTTCCTCGTCCTGTCACTGGGCACCACTGCGAAAAGACTGGTTCCATCCTCTTGACACCCTCCCTTTAAGTATTTATAAGCATTGATCGGAAATTTCCCTTTTGCCTCATTTTTCCTCAGCTGATTGTGTTCAGTGAGTTTATCTCTGCCTATAGGACCTTTGGATAAGGTTGGGTTTTGTTATTTAAACCTTATTTCCTCCTCTCCTGTTCTTCCTAAAAGAAAAAAAAAAATATATCAGTTCCCTCCTACTTCCACATTTTAAACTCCCTTTTCATTACTTTAGCTTTTTAAGTTTGAGCCATTAAAATAAAAACCCCTGCAACGTGGTAACAGAAAGAAGAGCGAAAAACAGCAGGTAGCCTTTTATTGTACTTAGTGACAAAAAGTAAAACTTTCTTAAAAAGAATAAATGAAAAAACAGAGAGGTTTAATATTTCATTTTAATGAAGAGCTGGAAAAAATTTGTTCAAAGTTTTCCAATGAAAAAATTTTAAAAGATACTTTTGTAAAGGGAATAAAGGTTTTAAATAGCAAATAAATGAACCCCCAAAGTAAGTTCTCACCTTCGAACCTTGCGGACAAACTTTTTAGTAGGGCCCATAGCAATGGGACAAGGAGTAATGTTTTTAAACTAACAGAGGGTAGATTTAGACTAAATACAAGGAAGAAATTTTTTACCATGAGGGTGGTGAAACACTGGTCCAGGTTGCCCAGAGAGGTGGTAAGCGCCCCATCCCTGGAAATATTCAAGGCCAGGTTGGACACAGCTTCGAGCAACCTGATCTAGTTGAAGATGTCCCTGCCCATTGCAGGGGCGTTGGACCAGATGACCTCTACGGGTGCCTTCCAGCCCAAACTATTCTATGATCCAAAGGGCTGTTTCTAGCTGTTCCTATTAACAAAGACACTGGGTTGACCACTTGTCCAGCACTACCAGCCCTACTGGAAAAGTTGACTAATAATTTTCAGCCGATTCCTAAATTCTAAGTAAGCTTCAAGACAAAGCAGCTGACTTCCTTGCACTCTACCACAAATCAACAGAGACCCACAAAAAGAATTCCAGGTCAAATTCCCTGGATG
Source organism: Limnodromus scolopaceus (assembly GCA_028565335.1). Taxonomy (NCBI): domain Eukaryota; kingdom Metazoa; phylum Chordata; class Aves; order Charadriiformes; family Scolopacidae; genus Limnodromus; species Limnodromus scolopaceus. The sequence continues at coordinate 209,367,243 of JAOXNO010000001.1, forward strand.
CAAGCGAGGTGAATTATGACAACCATAACACAGGCCCCAATTACAGTCTGAAAGAAGAAACAAAACAAACCACCCAAAACAGAAATCCCAACCACAGTGATGACAAACAGCAAAGACAGATGAAACTCCACAGACCCGTAGGGCTTCCTGCAGAAGCAGCTTTGAAGCACATGCCAGGAGGGCTGCTCAGGCACCCGGGGTGCAAAAGTTGACAGATTAAAGTTACACATGATGCAATCAGGAAAGAAATATATTTTAAAGCCAAAGCTGAAGAACGCTTTACCAGAGCTGCAGCTCTCCAGACAGCAGATGAGCCCTATTGGCCATACTGGTCCTCACAGGTGTCTTTATGGCCACGCTGTCACTCTGAGGACAATACTGAAGGCTGAGTCCACAGTTGCCCTGACTCCCCTCCTGCCTTCAGGTTATCTTCATGCATCATGTCCAGCATTGTAGTGGCAGAAACCTCTCCACAATTTTGTGGAGATCTCCACATTCCATCTCCATATCCATCTCCATATTCCCCCAATCAGCAACATTTTTTTTTTGGTTCTAGGTTTCAGTTTTATTTTCATTCCCATTCCCTGCAGAACAGAAGCCCAGTGGGAGTGAGATACTCAGCTCAGCTCCAAGATACTCCTCAGTGGAGCAGATGAGTGCCCAGTAAGATAAAGTAGATGGACTGGGCGCATAAATGAGTTTTAGGGTCTGCTCCTGCAGCTCCACAGGACATCCTAGGGAGTTTCTGCTGAGGCTGCAAGGATGAACCTGCTGGGTTTGCATTCATTCCCTCACCAGCTAATAATGAACACTCAGAGCCCGCTGTGCAGCGATGACTTCAAAATATGTGGGAACTTCAAGCCCAGCCTGTGGCATCACAGCTATTTATTTATTTTAAATTAAAGCCAGGCTCAGAGTAGCTTCTTACATAAAATAGACAAGGACTGTCTCCTTAAGCAAAAATGTATTTTACACAGTTTGCTTTTCTTTTTAATAAAAAAAATGCAACATATAAAACTGCTGTAAAGACCCTTAAGGCTTATCTCTACAGCTTTACCTCCACGATGTTGTTTACTTTTTCACAGAGCTATTTGTATTGAAATTCTATCACATCAATTTATTAAATATGTTTTGAGCCTGCGGAATACGCACTTATGTGATGAACTTGAAGTTACAGCTTTGGTTTACAGAAGTAATTTCCTTGCAGAGCTGTATTCAAGACATTGCTTTAGAATTCTTATTTTCTTATGAAATGAGAAAATTGACTTCATATAACGGCCCATTTTAAATCCATTTTCTAGCTCTACTCTATCACACTAGGGCTTTTCACTATGAAGTCTCCATTCTATTTTCAAAATTTCCACTCATTTCCCATGAGAATTTAAGCAACTGGCTGAGAACCAATTACTTTAAAGAAAATCATTGATTTTAGATGTGCTCATTTTTGGTGATCATCTTTGTAGGGTTGGGGAGGCAGAAGGTATCTTTTTGTTTTTAACCTTGATGTGGCTCAAAACTAACCTCCTTCAAAGGGAATCCACATTTCCTGACTCAGTGTTATTCTCTTCCTCACACACTGGAAAAAATGGTGTTGAGATTCAGGAGGTCATGAACATCTGAGAATTACTAATGTATTACATAAAGCAGATAGTAAAAAAGAGATATCCACCCTATCTAGTTAGCCCTAGTAATTGATGCCTAAACCTGAGAAACTGAATTAGGCTACTACACGTTGTCCTACTGCGGAGCCTTCGTCCCACCACCATAAGGCCTTCATCAGTAACACCTTCATCCCATCACCACCTCAGGTGCTGAGATTCTCTAGAAGTCTCTCTTAAGAAATTGCTGGAAATCATATCTTCTGGAGTGACAGAGAAATCCAGAGAAATCTGTAGTAATCTTCTAATAGAAGAACAAGGAGGCAAAACCACCACCAAACTGAAGGTTCACAAAAAGATATTTCTTTATACAAGACTCAGCCATCTTAATAAACTCCTTGCCTTGTATATTATTTCTTTGAACATGGAGTTTAAAATAATTTAACAAATGCGGAGGAAAAACAGATATATTTCAAAGGCTATTAAATGCACTGATTTAACGAGTAGGTCCCCAAGCCTCAAACTGCTGGTGGCAGGAAGCACTGTCACTGCTTCCTTGCCCATCCCCATTTTTCCCTAAGCATCTGCTGTTGGCCACTGGGAAGATACTAGAATAAATAAAGTGGTCTAATTAAAGCCACAGAGATATATCCAAGCAGTAAAATTATCAAGGTACCTGAGATACAAGAGAAGGTAGGATACGAAGAGCCATTTGGTTGGCAGAATACAGAGAATCCCCAAATTAATTCTAGTTTCTCATGTTTCTTCATACTGTTTCTTGCTGTGGGGTTCTCCACAGGCATCTTTAGCATCAATGCTCTGAGGCCAATTCATTGCAGAGCCGAGGCGTGTGCCAGGGGATCTTACCACACAGTTCTTGCAGAAACCAAAATTTTGCAACTACCAAGTAGTGGCTTGTAACAAGATCCCCTAAAAAGGCAAAAGTATGTTCTAATAGTTTATAAAGCACTGAAAGAGCATCAGGAACCACTTGAGTAGCTGCACATCATGGAATTGATTCTAAGCACCAGCGCAAGATTGCACTTTCTCTACAGTAAGCTTCGCACTGAGGTGGTCATTATTCAAGGGAACTGGATTTCCTAATGGCAGAATGAAGTAGTGGAATCTCTGAGATTTCTTCACTTTCAGATTTTTCCTTTCCAAGCTATGGGACAGGGGAAAACAAATCAGAGGGTGGGTGGAGGGAGGACAGAGTAGAGTCAGCTTGACCAGCCAAACGCTGCTGACAGAGCCAAATATCATCCAGCAAACAGTTATTGGCCAAAAAGCCCTATATGGACTCAAGTGTGTTCTGTAGTCGAGACACATGTAGTTTCAGGCACAGCAGCTAGGCAAAAAATGCTGAAATAAGCTCAAACATGGTAGCGCTATGGAAATAGCACCCCTGAGAGAATGAAACACGTATGAGTGGCTTGAGATGAACAGGCTGTAAAGTAATAGATGAAAGAGTGTTTTTACAATTTGAAACTCTTTGGATGTAACACGGCTGCTAATGCAAGGCCATCCAGAAGGAAACCTTACTCTATAGAAAGCAAAATTAAAAAGCAGCTACATCTTCCAGAGGGCTTTTTTTTTTTCTATGTGTTCACACACGGAGAACTCCTAAATATACTAGGGGTGTCTCTCTAACTTCTGCTCGGGAACGCTCTGGCTGTGAAAGATCTTTACAGAAAAGAGCTCAAATACGTGAATTGAATTGTCACTGGAAAGACCAGCAAGGCACAAACACCCTTTGGAACAACCACATAAAACCCATCACACACTCTCTACTAACATGTTTACACATAGCCAGCTAAAAGCACTTACGGGATTTATACATGCTTCCCTCAGACAAACAGCCGAGACAAAACTGATGTCTCTGAGGCTTCTGAAGCTAGAAACCAAGCTGAGGTGCTTCTTGAAAGATGCTTAACGCATCCGAGAGCTGAATGGCTTTCTGAAGGGCTGAAGCACAGCACAGGGGAAGCGTGCGTCATTCCCTTCGATCCCCGTCCCCATGCCAGATCCGTCTGAAACCCCGGGCTGACACCTGACAACGCTTCTGAACGCAGCCTTGCTGAGCATCAAGCCAGCAGGTGCTTCTTGGTGTTTAACGAACGTGAGATCTGTCTGCACAAAATGCCCGAAGACATCTTTTCCCTTTTTATGCAGAAACACATCCTTTATTGGTAGAAAGGAGACTTGACAACACTCTGCAAATGAGCAGAGCCCCTTCAGGGCTCACAGATGCAGCAAACCCTT
>JAOXNO010000001.1:209371268-209386329 GCA_028565335.1 Limnodromus scolopaceus
CCCTCTAATCTGCCCTGGTGAGGTCCCATCCGGAGTACTGGGTCCAGTTCTGGGCTCCCCAGTTCAAGAAGGACAGGCAACTGCTGGAGAGGGTACAGCAGAGGGCTACTAAGACGATTAGGGGCCTAGAACATCTCTCTTATGAAGAAAGGCTGAAGGACTTGGGTCTTTTTAGTCTGGAGATGAGAAGGCTGAAGGGGGATCTGATCAATGCCTATAAATACTTAGAGGATGGGTGTCAAGAGGATGGGGCCAGTCTTTTTTCAGTGGTGCCCAGGGACAGGACAAGAGGAAACGGGCACAAATTTGTACATAAGAAGTTCCACCTAAACATGAGGAGGAACTTCTTCACTTTGAGGGTGGGAGAGCACTGGAACAGGCTGCCCAGAGAGGTGGTGGAGTCTCTGTCTCTGGAGATGTTCAAAACCCACCTGGGCACATTCCTGTGCAACCTGCTCTAGGTGGACCTGCTTTGGTCCAAGATTTAAAAAACATTATTACAAAATTAAATATTTTAAATAATAAAGTTTGAAACCTAAAAAGATCAGTATGTATAAATTTATCCGCAATTGCTTTCTCAGCTTTCATAATAATAACCATTGGGAAAGGCTAATCCACAAGAAAAGTACTGTCCTGGGGCAAAGAACCACCTTACACTTGGAAATGCTCAAATACATTAACCATTTCTAGATTAACTGCACGTGTTGTCCTTCTCAGCATCAAAATTATAAGCTCCTGGGACACGTCAGTCATTCCCCTGGAGCTTGGCTGTGCCAATTGATATAGTCAGAAACAGAAAAAAAAGAACGGACAAGCTTTCAGGGTCACAAATTCTTCTTCAAGTACTGGAAACTTCTGTTTACTCTAGACCACTTAACCAAGCTATAATTTATGGGTTTAGTCCTGCATGACTCACCAACGTTGGGGTAGCCCACAAGAAATATAATTTTAAAGGATTCCTAAAAAAAAAAAAAAAAAATATGTGGGTGGGAAATCCCTGTTTGTTGCATGAGGTCTTCAACTCTTGGACTCTACTGAGGGCTAGAGTGAAAATCAGCAAGCGGCCATCAGACAGACCACACCAGATTTGCACTGAAAAGATGCAGACACAGAGGTCTGGGGAAGTGGAGTTGTACTGATGCTCAAAGGGGTCAGTGTACTTTTCCATATTTTACCCTTTTAGCCACCACTTTGTAAGTCTTACTAAAGCAAGACACTGTCACATAAAAAAGAATAAAGGAAAAAAAAGTAATTCTCAATTTAATTTTTACATCTTATTCCAAAGCAGCAGAAACAGACATAGCAGCACAATTGAGTACATCAAGGACAGTAAAGCCACGTGAAGTTCATCTGCATATTTTGTACTTTAAGGATGCAGTTATATATAGGTTCTGCTTAACTAAGAAATTCTACTTCTATCCAAAAGTGGCTCGTATGGGGATTCATACACCTGTCCCTAAGTAGAAAGCATCTAATGCAAGAAATGAGACCCTGGGGTCATCACCAATGAAAAAAACCCAACAAAACAAAACACTCCAAACAAGACAAACAAAACCAACCAAACAAACAAAACCACACACTCTCTACCCACCCCCTCCAAAAAACCCAGTATGAATGAAAAGTTTCCCTAGCTGAAGAAATGGAAATCGTAATGTGAAATGCAAGACTACAGTGCTTATAAATACTTAAAGGGAGGGTGTCAAGAGCACGGGGCCGGTCTTTTTTCAGTGGTGCCCAGTGACAGGACAAGAGGAAATGGGCACAAACTTGAATATAAGACGTTCCACCTAAACATGAGGAGGAACTTCTTCACTTTGAGCGTGGCAGAGCCCTGGAAGAGGCTGCCCAGGGAGGTGGTGGGAGGTCTCCTTCTCTGGAGACATTCAAAACCTGCCTGGACATGTTCCTGTGCAACCTGCTCTAGGTGGAGACCTGCTTTGGCAGGGGGTTTGGGCTAGATGATCTCCAGAGGTCACTTCCAACCCCATAAGATTCTGTGATTTTCTGATACAGACAAGCTGTAAATCAGTTGCAGGACTAAAACCCCCTATCTGTATTTTGAGATTTAAAGAAAAATTTGCTAACAAAAACTAAATTATACTTTTGTTTAGTATCGAAAGTAGAATTGCAGTTTAATAACAAATCATATTAAAAACAAGTGTAGAGGAATAATTAAATAAATACACAACAGCTGCTGATCATCAAAATCTGTAATTACCAATACCATATTTTAACTGAAAACCCATGGTGTGTCCCAATAACAATTAGAGTCAAAACTTCTGCAGGCTATTTCTAGGTCTGGTGATTCCTGGATTGGCCATCTGGGAGTTTCGATGGGTCCCAGACCATCCCCAGTAACAGCCCCCCTGGTTGGAAGGGTAAGAGTTTAGCAGCGTGCAGGCAGACCTTGCAGCTGGCCTCAGCAGCAAAGAACGGTCATGGGCACGTTTAATTTGTTAGTGCTGACACTGCCTACATCCCACATCTGTCATTTGGAGTTTCTGGAGTTTTTACATTGCGATGAATCCAGTACAACACAACATTCAAAGCAGACCCATTCGCAGAGTGCGTCGACTAAAGCATTCCCAGGAGACAGGGATGAATTCAGGCTATAAAGCCAGTCTTAAGAGACCGTAACCAGATTATGAACGCAGACATTTAATTATGTTGTTGAGACTAGCTCACGTGGCAAGGCAGCTCATCAGCTGTGGTTTTAAACGAGCACCAGGATGTACCTGCCAGTTAAGAGTCCAAGGAAGGCCGCTAGAGATCACAAAGCAGTTGAGATCTGGCATGTCATCTAGATGTTGAGATGGGTAATATATTATATTTGATTTTGAGTGTAGAGGTCAATCTACAACCTTCCTAGCTATCACACACAGAGAAACCTCTAACTGCTTTTAACAAGCTTATGCACACCATTTCCCCAAAGACTTATGTATTATTATCTGTAATACGTACCCTTGAAAATTGTTAAAAGGTTACAAACACCTCTTTTAACACCATGATACCTCCAAAACCTGATGGCTGACGAAACACAGTGAAGACAAACAAGTATTTCCGATGGAAAATCCTCAATTCAAATTGGGCATTTTCCTCACGTCTTTCCAGATGTATCAGTAAACTATGGGCAACTAAAGTAGATATATGCTCACATCCAATGAATTAATTTATTTGTGGCAAAAAGCATCTGGCTTAAAACAGAGTTTCTCCTTCCCCTGGTAGCTAATGAAGTTGCCAGATTAATAGAAAATCTCAAAATCTTAAACTTCACTGTAAATTCTCACCACTTTTTAAGTCCTCTAGAGTCAAGAGAGAGGGGCATGTATTCATTCTACCTTTGCTCTCCTGAGATATATCAGTAAGGCTTAAAAGCATGGTCTTCTCCTTGACTTCAGGATGGCACAAGAAACCAGTACTTGTACTAATTTGCCATAAACTCAAAGAGCTACTGACACAGAACGGAGAGACAAAGTACACTGTGCTGCAGCTACAGAGTATTTTATACCTGTAAACTGCATTATGCAGACTTCACTCCTTTCCCCACCATACAGGATCAGTTTTTCTTTTATTCATTTTGAGAGGTTTATTTTTGCCTAAAGATATAGAACAGTGAACTCAGTGGAAACAAAAATATTTTATACAAGATTTCAGAAACCGAACTACAACCTACTTCTACAATGTCTTCTATAAAGCCAAGTTCAAGGCCTGTTTCACCCCTTGCCCATCCTGTTTACCCTCAAAAGCCCTCTAAGGAGTGTTTCCAGGCTGATCAAGGCTGCTATGACTAGGTCCAAAGTACAGTCTGCATTTACAGTGCACTCAAGCACATGTCCATCTGCTGTCGGGCAGCAGATCACTGTGAGGTTCAGATGCCTCTCTCTTACCCTTTTTTCCAGAGACCTGATGCCAAAAGACAAGACCACGCATGTTTCTGCCTGAAAGTGTCTGCACAAGGGTCTTTGAATTCCACAAACAAGCTGAAGTTGGTTTTTTTTTTAACCAGGAAAAATGGACAGAACCAGGACATCTGGGTTCCTCCAAGGCAGCCCAAGTACAGTATAGATACAGGCACTAGACCAAACTGCTTTTGCTATCATTCTTCATTTTCTTACAGGACAGAGATTTTGCTTGTCATTTCCTTACCTTGCATTCCTAATGGTAAAAAACCTCCTACTGTTACATTAAAAATCCCTTTTTGACATGTATGTCATGTTCAAAATAAGGTTATATTAATAGCATAAATTGTTTCACACTTTCTCAAAAGCATTACAGATTATGCACAGAAAGCAGCTTCAGGCTTGAATGCTATGAATGCATTTCCACTCGCGATCTACATCCAATATTCATAAGAGGAGAGCTACAAAAAAGATGGCTTGTGCAAATACATCCAGAATGTACTATTCAAAACTCAGCACCTGAAAGGTGTTACTGCTTCACGGTAATGTTTTTAATTGTATAATACAGAAGTGCACAAAATAATGGGTCAATGCAAAGGCGATACACACATCATTTGTCCACCACCAGAATATATGAACTGAAGGATGAACCAGTGGCTCCTAAGAAGCACCATAAATTAACTGCTGCCAACCTAACAAATTGGTTACATGACAAGACATATTCAGTCTCTTAACGGCAGTGTTTAACATAAGATAAGAATAAGCCTTTGAACATTCTTTAAAAGTCATCATATGCTGAGAGGTCAGAGCAATTTTAGCATGATGTAGAAGATGTTGATGTCTTGCAGATGGCAGTAGCGATGCCTCTTCCTACAGGAGAATCAGGTTTTCATTTCAGAGAACAGCAGGGCTGAATTAGGACTCAGAATAAAGAGGTCAGATTGTGCCAAAAAAACATGGTCTAGGCAACTGAATGTGCTTGCTTATGGGAAATAAATAATAAAAACCAGTTTCAGACAAATTTCATGTAAAGTTGTACTTTTATGAGTATCCAAATTATAGGAAAGCAACTCAAATCCTATACTGCTGGGGATGCACATTTTGTACTTATCAAAATCTTAACTTCAGACTCAAATGTTGTGATAAGTGCAGAGGGGTGCCCCTGCAGCTGCACATTTTAAATCAGCTCTCTCTTACATGTGAGTTTATAGACTCAGGTACCTCCCTGTTCCATTGTGCTGGCCTCAGTCAAAATTTCTGCGCAAAAGCTGCCCTGATGTTTCTCCAAGCCTTTTTCTCCCCAGACAAAAGAAAGCAGTTTTGCAAAGCTTGAGATTATCTGAATAAATTAAAGACATTAAAAAAAAAAATTAGGTTCCCCCCCTCCCCCCCAAAGCCACCAACTTCTAAACTACATTTATCTTGGAACAGCATTGCTAAGACTCAGCATGAAGCAAACGCTCGAGATTTTTTTCTGTCCTCACTGAAAATCCATGCCTTGGAGTACTTTTTTTTTTTTTTTTTTTTTTACACAGATCTGGTCATCCACATTCATATTACTCACAAATCTTTCTACCACTGAATTCACCCAGCAGATCGCAGAATCTGTGCGTCATCCTGAGCCTCCTATCGGGTATAAGTCTATCTATATGGATGAAGGAGATAGGATTCCACCTCCTGACTGTAAACACTGTGTCTGAGGACCTGTAGGATCAAAACCCAAACATTTACACAATGTTGCTGATCTCAGCCTTCTTTTCAAGAAACACACAGATTTCTTGCTTTCAAAGGGCCTGGGATGCAGAAGAGAGACCAAGTTTGCCATGGCTGTGGGGTTTTATTCCTTTTGTCATCCCTTACAGGCAATGCAAACCTCACTATGCTCTTCATTACACTTTGCTAGTTTTCCCTAACTTCCCAAACCTGGGAATAAGGGACTTGGGACAATGGAACTGTAACACAGAATGGCAAATGTATCAGATCATTTATTTTTGCATCAAGAGAAGGTAACCCAAAAAATTAACATCTAACTATTTGTGGGTTATTGTACTCCTACTGGAAGAGAAAAGGCTTGCACTCCATGGGTTGTGGGCAGACTCTGGCTCCAAAATCTGTCGATTTAATCAATCATACTTCAATCAAATTGCTCAGTTACTGCATAGTACATGGGAAGGACAGGTCAAACTCCTACACTAGCATTAAAGAATGTAGGATCTAAGACCACTAGTAACATAAGGGTCTGTCATACTGCTTCAGGACTTTCTTCTTACCTTTCATCCACTACTCTTCTGCTCCTCCTTTCCTAAATTAAAAGAAGAAAGTGAAACAGTGAAGCAGCGTGAAGCTGAGAGAAAATTTATAGTTTTAACACCTGAAGTGACTATTTCACTTTGCAGGGTATTTATCACCTGGTTTTATTATTATTTATTTAATAAAGCAAACACCAACTGGAGACATTATAAGCTGTCCGAACCTCATTCTGCAAGTTCATTTTGGTTTTGCAGTTAATTTTCTTCTGTCTGGTACTCAGTAATACAGATATATTATTGGATTTTATTTTTGCTTCTCTTCCCTTTGAGTGCAGAGCAGAAGTGCATCACCATTTGCTTACAACCCAGCTGTGCTCCTGTAAAGCCAGTCCTCAGATAGCCTTTGGCCAGGAGACACCCACGGGCTTAAAGCAGTGGGACACTAAATCAAAAACCAATACCCTAGATCAGCAAAGTGCGCTCTTAAACAATATGAAGCCAATAAGGTTATAGCTCTGAATGCTTCACTGCAAAGAGCTGTAATTACTCGTTTGGTTCTCATCAAATTCAATCTGTTTTGGATCTCATCCTAGACATTTGCTGGAAGGTGTCATTAAATAAAATGAGAGGAGAGTCAGGCCAATAAACTCTCAATTTCTAAGAAATCACTGGTTGCAGCACCTATCTAATCAGACGCTTTAGCAGCAGCCACAGGGGGACCACACATCACACCCAGGTCTCTGGCCTTTAAGCATAAATATTTACCCTACTTTGGTTCTCTCTTTACTTTAATAATATTACTTTAATAATAAGACAAGGTAATTACCTCAGGTTTACAGGTGTTGGCATCAGTAACTTATACACAGTGTGACTGGAAGTTTTGAACTGTTACATAATAAAGACAGAAATTTTAAGTGATTAACTAAGCATATTAATGGAAAAAAAATGAAGTTCGTTCTAGTAAACAGAATTTAAGAGAGTCTTCCTAGAACAGCTGTTTGAGTGCTTGCTTCCTTCGCACATAGCTTTTGGGAAATATTTCACAAAATGCTTTTCATTTTATAAAACTATGCATATTTAATGGTATGTATGGGATACAGCAGTTGATATACCTCATGTGTTTCTGATATGCTGTGGTTGAGATCATTGCTGGTAGAGATAAAAGACGCTATGATACAACCTAGCAAACAGGTTTGCTGGCTGAATGGTTGAGTGAATTCAGAGAGATTCAGGTCCACTTACTTGATCTGCCCCAAACATCCCATATCACCTTGGACAAGCTAAAATCGGTTCCCTGCTGAAGTGAGAATAACTCCATTTCCCTGTCTCAGGAGAGGGCTCCAAAATGTGAAATACACGGGCTTCCAAACTGTGAAGTACACAACACCAGTATGGTGCCCCTGACTGCCTGACCCTTTCTCCAATGCCTATCAGTGATTCAGAAATATCCGTAACTATTCGACAAGAAACACAACAGACCTCAAAAGTGTTAGATGTAACGCAGCGAGTGCTCTAGGACTCCAAAAGCTTGAACTTCAACGCCTGAATGAATATCATTAAGGAAAAGCAAAAGCTGAAGGATACATCCCTTGAAAGTCACATTATGTGCTGAATGCCTCCGAGAATGAGGAATAAGAAATAATAAATCACAAGTACTTATCCCATTCATGCTGCTTTCGTGTTTTTTCCATGTCTTTATGTTCAAACTCAGTAGTTCCTATATTTTGCCACAATCTGGCAACCACAGCCAGGGATGTGTCTAACCACAGTCTCAGTGGTGTGAAAAAGCACTCTGTCTCTCCAATTCAGGCTCAAGTTGCAGAAAATTCTAAACCCAAGTGCTGCGTCCTAGATAATGAAGAAGTGTCTTAATTTGAGGAACAATAAATAAGTACCTTTACAAATTCTAGGATCTTTTTTCTTCACCTCATATTTGTCAGGTGAATTACCAAAAATGTATATAGGTGTCCTCTCTAAAGAACAAGCTTTGAGATCTGCTGTCTCACATATTGCTACCTCACGGCATGCCCTCTGCTTCCACCCAGATCTTTCTTTTTTGGGAGGGGGGGGAAAACTCCCAAATACTAGGTAGGCTCCTCAGCCCAAGTGCCTCATCTCTCATTAGCAACATTCCTCTGCCTGGACAGGAAAAAGCAATACTGCCCTAAAGTTAAGGTTGAAGCCCCTTTTTAAGACACATAAAGCATTTCCCATAATACAAAATTACTACGCACCTGAAATTACTACGCATCTGAAAAGGAAAGAGGCTCACAGGACTTCAAGCAAATTTGGGTTGGGCCCTAAATCAGGCTTCATTGCAATCAGCTCAGAGTTTGAGAAAAATTTTGCAACACTAGTAAAATTAAAACCAGCAGTGAACTGACCCAAGTGACTGTTTTATCAACAAGACTGAAGTTTCTGCCTCCTACAAGCACATTCAATACAGTACTACAGTTAAGAGATTATATTATGATGATGCCAAGGAAAGACATTGAGGAAGACTTGAGAATGGCTTCAACTGTTCATTGCTTCCTATTAGATCTGCAACCACGTTCACCACTCTGCTTCCCTGCTCCAACGCTGTGGAACATTTACAGTCCTGTGAGCTGCTTTACTTATTCACTGACAAAAAGTAAAAAAAAAAAAAAATCAAAAGCATCCACTTTACTGAATTTGCTATTTCTCAGGAAATACTAATTGAAAACTTCTTGCTCTGCGTTACAAATTGCAGTGCAAATATTATGATTGTGTAAGACAAACAAGATTAATATACCTCTTTCCCTGCAGGAAATCCTAATAAACGCTACAAGGGTTTCCAGCTCTGCAGGAAGTGAAACTGCTGGACCCTCAGACACTTTTATATTTGGCTTCAGTGGGAAACTCATTTTGCGACTCCACCAAACACCAGTCACATTCCCACAAGCAAAGCGGTCCAGCTGCCAGTCAATAGGATATTTGACCTTGCAGAGAAACCTGAAAGGCACTTGTACAAAACAAGAAGATCTGGTTACAGTTGCACTCTCACTGCCAATGCCATTAAAGCTTATCTTCAAAATGCAATTAACTTTTAAAAAAGTGGCCAACACCAAATCTATTTTCCAGCAGCAGCCAGGATCTTGCTGCTGCTTTCCAGCACCTTTGCCTCACTTCTTTTCTATTTATATGAGAAATGACTTTGCTATATTATAGCTACAAATACAGTTAACATGTTAAATACAAAACAATTACTTGTCCTTAGGGAGAATGGCCCAGTTTCAGCAAGCATCAGTCATGCGTTCATTCCGGTTTCATAATCCCAGTTACCCTTGACTAGTGGACATTTGGAAGGTCACAATTCAAAGGTACTTCTATAAGTTCTATTAAGCTACCACAAGAACTCTCCAGGGCTCAAGCTCTCCAAGATATCTCGCTTAGTGCCCTCATTTCTGCTCGCTCCAGCAGCTCTTGTGAAGATGTCCAGATCTTCTTGTCTGCATGCCGGAGGACAGCTTTGGGCACTGGAAAGGCATCACCAAGGTGGTTACTCCAAAGATCATAAGGGCAGATGATGCTAAAATAAAGAGTACTAAAAAGCACTTTTGGTTTTTAGGATACACAGCTACGGAAGCAGCTGGAGCCTTCCTGAGATTCTTTATCAGTAGAAATAGATGATATTGGCAAATGCCATTTTTGCTTTGAGATTTTTACTTAAACAATCAGTAAGCCATTTTTCATATATGCTTCCAGTTTAATTACTATCTATTAACAGAGCAAGATGGTGAAATTTCACACTACACTACTTAATCACAAAAGGGTAAGATTAAAGGTAATCTCATAGTTTGAACAGTGCAGTTACGTATTTCTAAATTAAAAAAAAAAACAAACACAAAAAGGCTGGATGCAAAGTTGAAATCAGCAGAAAGCCTCCCGATGGCTCAAGCCTTTGCTGCCTCTTAGGAACCACAGAGCAATGCTCAGGGAGACCTCTGTGCTGTCGCAAGCATTTCCCCCCCCGACCCCCCCAGACATAAGCCAGTAAAAGCTGCTGGCATCAGCACATGGAGCGAAAGGCATGTCACACATGTCTCCTTCTAATAAATACTGCTGTACATCACAACCTGGGCAATTTACCAAACCTAAGAGGAATCTGTTGCATGTGTGCAATGAGAAACAAGTCCCAGCCGTACGTGCGCCAAAAATCCTCCAAACTTGAGAGGGGAAAAAAATTCTTTCATTACCTTTGAGCAACTGAGTTTATGTTTGATTGTGATTTACTTGACAAGCTTATAAGACACCAATGTAAGCAAATTCACTAGTGAGTATAAAGTAGCAGGCACCAGAGAACACAAGCCATTCCGCGTTACAATCAGTATTAACTTATGCTTGGACAGTTTTCCTTCCCCTCCCTGGAGCATGGGGTCACATTTACCATCGCCTTCCATCACTTCCATCCATCACGCCGAGCCATCTGGTAGGCACCGGGGAAGACAGAAGCTTTCAACTCTTCCCAAGACCCTCATCCCTTCGAGTACTCCGAGATCCTCTTTGAGATCCTCCATCTCTCACTCAGAAACCACCTGAACGGCTGAACTATTCTAGTACAAGTGCTCTTCATGCTCCTGCAACTGTTGCACAACTCTTTTCCCTTCCGTACAAGAATGTCTGCTGGAGCTCTGACTTCATGCACATCGCGCTAACACAAATGGTTTGCTCTCCCAGCAGTTTTTTTGTATTTAAAGAGGGTCTGTTTAAAAAAAACATCCAAATCAATGGGAGATAAAATACATTTTTAGATTATATTGAGCTTTTTTTCTACAATACTCAGACTTCGCAGTTCACCAAGTAATTTTCATTTGGCTCATTTTATGGCTAGATTTAGAAATTTCTATACAGTATTAGGGGAGAGAAGGTCCTTGTCCCTCCAGTAACTGTGACCAAGGGATCCGACTTAAAGATGCAGTTGTTTTATCCCAGCAATTAGCCACAGACACAAATGGCAACATGAAGACATCTAATTCCCTGTGAGGTAGGAAATGGCTATCAGGGAGAGGTTTCGGGTTTGGGTGCAGTTTTGTTGGTTTTGGTTTATTGGACCAATTAATCTAGTTGGGGATTAAAAAAATCAAGTTGCTAGAAGAAGGGCCATGAAGGTGAAAAACCCTAGTTTTACTTCTTTTTTCCCCCCCCACCTAAATCAGTTGGCCTAATAAAACGCATTCTCTCTCCCTCCGTCCTCTGCCCTACTTACAGGCTTAGACCATCCTGACAACAGAAACTCTTAAGAATCTGGACACTTCCAAAAGTGACAGGATTTGGCAGGTAGAATCCATTCTCTCATTTGCAAATAACCACAGCTAAAATTACCTGCAGCTTTAACATCAAACTCTTCAAATGAAGATTAAACAGAGTTTAATAGTTTCCATAATGAATTTAAGCACCAGGCAAAGTGACAAATCCATCAGCCAAGCCAAAGAGTTAAAGTTCAAGATGTCTTGTCCAGGAAAACATAGCACTGCTGTATTTGAAATAACTAATTCCTTCCTATGTTGAGAAACACAATAAAGCCTTAACTACATGTTTTATGAGGCTGAACAGAGCTAATCCATATGGACATACCACAAAACAGACTTATCACTTTATGAGCTAGACACGCAGAAAAAAATTGCGCTGAGATGTGGAGCTAGTCTTTTTTATATATAAAATATAGAAATTTATTGAAAATCAGTTTCAGTTCCACGTGTTGAAAAAGGATAAATACGCAACAGAGAGCTGCAAAGTGAAGTGAAGCAGAGAATGTTGATATGCAGAAAACTTTTGTGTTGGCGTTATTTTCTTTGTTAGAACCATAGCCTGCTCGGTTTATGTCTGAGTTTTGTGTTTGGCAGCTGCAGAACTATAAAAAGCTTTGCCTTTTAAAACATTTTTAAAAGAAAGATATTGTATTAGGCTGACAATACCTAAGTCATTTGTCAAAATGTCATGTTGTTTGGGGAGACAGATAGCGAGTGTCACCCCTGGGCCTCAAAGAGAGGTTAAAAATTAAAAACATACTCATCATCTTTACTAAAGCACATTATAAGCTGAAAGTAGTCAAGTTTGCTGTTGTGCTAAGCCTTCTGTTGAAAGAGAGGGAATTACAGCACAGTGTTTATTCTCCCCCAAGCATCAAGGCCTGTCTGACCTGCTCACAACAGCTCTAAAGCTCAGTCTGTCCCAAAAGAATTTATTTTGGTGAAAGCTACAATAAGCTGTTCAAGATTTGGTAGCAGGTCTGATAAGTCAGTGAGAAAGAGAAGGGTAAGTAACAGAGGAAAAACAAGAGACAAAGTAAAAACATTGTCTTTTCAGCCTGACTTGTCTCCTAGGTTTTGTCATGTAAGGAATATTTCTGGATCCAGAAGCACGAGGATAATTAAAATAACCGTTTGCCTCTTAGCTCCCTGCTCCAAGACAATCTATACTCCTGCATGGCATTTAATCAGAGGCAGGTACAGGCAAGGCTTCTCTTACAGCCACAGCAGGCACGTGCGCTGGCAGCTCCAACATCAGACTCCGGGCCCTGAGTGGGCCAGGGGCTCCGTGCTGGGGACACCTGGGTGCTCTCTGCGTGGGAGCACTGCTGGCAGTTGCACTCTTTGAAGTGAAGGATGAGTAAAATGTTGAAACCACAGGAGAGCTGCCAAAAGCAGATGTTTGCCCAGTACCTTCCATCAGCCAGGCAAGTCGGGAGGGCAGGAAGATACATCGGCATCACTTAGAGCAAGTCAGAGAAAGGAAACCATCCCAAAGCCCTGAAGGAGCCTGAATATTATAAACAATCATAATTTTCCCCTCAGCAAGGGGTATCAATTAATTAAAGACCCACCTTTCCTTTCTCAGCTCTGAATGAATGCCAGTAACAGCAGCTACAGTCTTCTTCTGGAGGTGGCTGCTATAGAAGCTGAACAGGAATTCAATTTACATTCTCTTTATCCAAAATCAAGTCAAACAGAATTCTACTGTTTTGTTCAGCAAGTGCCAGATCTGACACACCAAACCCAAAAATTCCAGGGTCAAACTGCCACACAGCACTACAAAGCTGCCAGACCCATCTCTAGTAGGTACCTTACTGTATGGCAAACCCATCCGAAATCAAAACCAAGCCACAAACTACCGCTCTTCACTTCTTCTTGTGAGTTAGCGCTGTCTTTCAGCAGCTTCAGTGAAATCATCACTAATTCTGAGGAGCACCAACGACTCAACATGCAGCAGCACAGGTTTCTAACATCAATAACATCATACATCATGCTACTTACGTGGGACAAGGCTTGAAGCCTGCTGAGGTCAGTGGAATGAAGTCTATTTACAGGACCAGCCCCAAATATATAATATAGTGAGCCTTCCCACCAACATCCACAGTGCTCCCAAAGTAATCAACTGGTTATTTGCCACAGATTTCACCAGATGCAATGAATAGAGACACTGAACAAGCTGTAACGTTCAGCCCTGAATGTATTCTAACTGCAACACTATCAGTTTTCATACTACTTATCAAACAGTTTGTGTTACTTAAGTGCATTTCTTATTCAAGTGCCAAAAAACTTTGTCCACCCTATGAAACAAGAGCTACATTTTCTGCCCTACCAAAACATGCCCGGTGTAAGGATTAAGGCTTCTCTGAAAGAAAGGGCACGATAAAAAGAAAGCAACATAGCTGCCAATCTGATTAATTTCCACAACTTAAAGGCAATTTTAAAGGTATTTTTATAACATACCCTGCTCAGAAAACAGAAATAAGCATTTTGGACCAAACACGATTTGTTTTTATTAATACCTTATAGTGACTGCAAGCATAAACTCAGCACTTACGAGAGCTGCCCAACCAACACTTCCAAGACCTCTCAACGCAGTTACAAGGGCTGAAGGCAAACCAAGGACCAACGTATTGTCAGGGCTCATACAACACGGATGGAGGCAGGGTCTGTCTCAGCACCCCTCTCACCTCGGCAGCAACGAACTTCCTCTGCACTTTCATGCTTTTCCACGAGAGCTCTACTCCCAAAGCACGAGAGGTTTCCCAAAGGGGACAGAGACAGCGTTGGAGAGAGATTATGCAGAGAGACTGTAAGGCAGATGGCCTCCTGGCTGGGCTAGGATAAGGGAGAGGGACTGGAATCCAAGCTGAGGAAGCAAAGGGACTTCTGCAGGCTGCTGCCAATACCAGAAGCACTGACAGATTTAGCTTGGGCTTAGTTTGCTGACCACGCCATAACAACAAGTTATTTGGTACCAAAACATTAGGAAATGCCATTGCCAAAGATACTTTGGACACAAATACATTAACACCAAATAAACAAAAATGAAATTCCACATGCCAGGATGAAGGCCAAATCTAACTGAACAATCATATTTCCAGAACGCCACCACATTTGCCAAAATACCCGGTCAAAGTTCATCTCCTTGGAGTTTGCTTCCACTGAAGTCAATGGCAACACTTCATCAGTCAAGCCCAGGTGTAAAGAGCAAGAAAACACATGAAAACAGCCTCTCCGTGCTGGACACTATCAAAGGCTCAGCACAGTGCTCCAGCTCACTGACATTTCAACTCTTACAGAGTTAGAGCATTTGATAAAGAGCTCTCTCTCAGCAATGGTTTGGCTTGGGTCTGAAGAGGCCCATGTGCTGCAAGGTTTGCCCAAGAAAGTGTCTTGTTTGATAACCCTAGAAACAGGAGAGTCCTATCAGGTCAGTTCATCTACACCAGCATCCTGTCCCCAGCAGCAGCAGCCATAAACCTTAAGAGGAATAAACAGCACAGGTAAATAAAATCATAGAACCACAGAATGGTTAGAGTTGGAAGGGACCTTAAAGATCATCAAGTTCCAACCCCCCTGCCATGGGCAGGGACACCTACCACTAGAGCAGGTTGCTCAAAGCCCCATCCAGCCTGGCCTT
>JAOXNO010000001.1:209414362-209427851 GCA_028565335.1 Limnodromus scolopaceus
GATCAGATCCCCCCTCAGCCTTCTCTTCTCTAGACTAAAAAGACCCAAGTCCCTCAGCCTCTCCTCGTAAGGGAGATCCTATCAGTACTAATGCACAGGTGAGACAGGGTGTAGGACACCTAGGAATCTGCGTGCTGAAAACCCCAACAATTCAAAACCCTCACCTGCGAGATAAGGAGGCAGGAACACACATGAAATAGGTGTTAATCGTGGTGTTCTTGCTCTGCACAACACTGACTCATTCCTTCCTTTTTGACGGGCTATACCCAGAAAACCAATGCTGGATGGTGGCTGTGCATTGCCTACAATCCTGGCAGAGACCCAGCGAGACAGATCACACCTCTTTTTATAGATGTAAAAAAGCCAACGGGGAGAAACAATCAAGGTGGGGGAAGGCATTTTTGTTTACACCACAAAGCTGTTTGAGCAGTAGGTACGTACTTTGTCACTGGAACAGGTTCTCACCTCGCCTACCTGGAGATCAAAAGGTGGGGTCGGGGTAGGTACCCCAGCCCTGCATCTGTGAGTGGAGCTTGCACTGAGCTTGCTTTGCTCCTGAGTGTGTGTCATCTGGGAGAGCTGGAGGGTTTCTTCGAGACTGACATAAAATTCACACGGGAATAATTCCTTAAAGCAGAGCCACATCCTCTTAACAGAGCTCTACACAGAGCAGGGAGGAGTGCTGGGAAGGTTTAGAAGGGCCATGGATCAGGAGCAGTAACTGAAGGATGTGGCTGCAGACAGCAGGGAGGAAAGTCCTAAGTAGCTTAAAAGAGTAAATGTCAGCTACCAAAAGGTCTTAGGATCACAGAATTGTCTAGGTTGGAAGGGACCTCCAAGATCATTGAGTCCAACCATCAACCTAACACTGACAAAACCACCACTAAACCATGTCCCTCGTACCACACGTACCCACCTTTTAAATACCTCCAGGAATGGCGATTCCACCACTTCCCTGGGCAGCCTGTTCCAGTGTTTCATAGCCCTTTCAGTGTAAAAATCTTTCCTTATATCCATCCTAAATCTCCCCTGACCCAACTTGAGGCCATTTCCTCTTGTCCTATCACTTGTTACTTGGGAGAAGAGACCGACCCCCACCTCTCTACAGCCTCCTTTCAGGGAGTTGTAGAGAGCGATAAGGTCTCCCCCCAGCCTCCTTGTCTCCAGGCTGAACAACTCCAGTTCCCTCAGCCTCTCCTCATAAGACTTGTGCTCCAGACCCCTCACCGGCTTCGTTGCCCTTCTCTGGACCCGCTCCAGCACCTCAATGTCTTTCTTGTGGTAGGGGGCCCAAAACAAAACACAGCAGTCAAGGTGGGGCCTCACCAGTGCCCAGTACAGGGGGACTATCACTGCCCCAGCCCTGTTGCTGTCCTGTTTTGAGGATAACTTCGTTCAAATGCCTGAGATAAGACTGGCATTTAAGCTTGGCGCTGTAAAAATGTGCTGCAAGGTCTTCTGAAAGCTTTTGGGGTATGGAGTGAGGCAGGCAGCGTGCGGGAGAAGGATGCTCTTCCTTCCCATTATGCCATGGTTCACCCATGACCACGTAGGAAGCTGTGGCAGAGCTGGACTTTGCATGTGAGAGCCCCGACACCTCTCTTAGCCCCAGCCAACCTCATTTGCTGATTGCAAATGATACGCTTTTCTCATTAACCGTACCAAAGCCTGAATGCTACAAATATCTGATAAGCAGATATTTAATAAACTGGTATTATCTCACATAAGAAGCACAAACATCTCTCATACTAATGCACGGGATTATGAGCATTTGTAAGAAAATAAAACTAACCCCAAAACCTGAAGACACTCAGTCCCAGCTCCCTCTGGATTGTGCTGTGTTCGCCTTTACCCGCAGGGAAGGGTTGGGAGAACAAATACCAAATGCCAGATGTTGTACACATTGCATAACCTATTACTGGGAAACAGTATAGAATGAATAGATTGATGGTGAATAATACAAAATAAATAATAATAAAATGCATGAATACAAACCAGAACGAGCAACCCTCGCACAAGAAGCACTACTAGGCTGAGAAACTGTTACCTATAGGAACCAGAGGGAACTCCATCCCTTGTCAGAGTTTCAGCTGGACTGGACGGGGCGCCAATATACACCTGTCAGGAGCACTCCTAGAAGGCTGATGCATCATTATTATCTGTATCACTTTCCCATCTCTAGACAAGCATCAGACTATAAAAAAGTCCGTTATAATACATTCGATTCACATACAAATGGTCTGTTTTTTGACTTGGTAAGATAACTTGTCAGAAGCAGGCTTCCTTATTTATTCCCTTGAAGATTTTCCTAATGCTTGGTAAAAATTAAGAACAGATCTTTTTTTACCTCACTGAAGAAAAAAATCTTTCCTGTAACAGTGATTGCTCCACTGCTTCCAGACACTGGAACTCATTGTAAATAGGCCTACGATTAATCTCTTGGTGTGTATCTACGCACATTCCCCTGGGCCTCCGACTCCTACCAGGTGGAACCTGAATTTTGAGTCACACAGTCCCACGATACCAACAGCTACCAGCGATTGTCCTTTAGTTCAGTGTCTGCTTTCTCTGGGGTAGAGCTCTGAGCCACGTGCTCATTCACGCGGTGAAGTTTTAAGTAACCATAGCTTGAAGGCAGCATCTGTTCTAAGAGATGAACTTCTAAGAGACTTTAGGCTGAAGGAACCAGCAGACGCTGAGATTGCATTTTAACAGCCTGTTTCCCGGGTTAGTATGCCACTTACTTATAAGGAGCAAGGTCCATTCCATGGTTTAAACCCTAAGATGTCATTTCTGCAGAGGCAAACAGCTTGGCGCAGCACAGACTCTCTTTTAGCAGAACCACTGAAAGCCATCAATTTTTTTCCTTGTTCCTACTTTTCTCCATGCCTTGCTCCTTCCTACTGTTCCCTGGCTCCAGCGTGACATGGGCTGAATACACCATGGACCCACAATCACAGAGTCTGAGCCTGTTTCCTAGAGAAACACTTGTGGTACCTACTGAGAAAGGGTACAACAACAAGAGGACGGTGACAGATGGCAGGAGGAAGGCACGGAGAGGGAAAAGAAAAAGGTACAGAAAGTAAGTTTCTATGCATTGCCCTGGTGAATCCAATAGAAACCCCTAAAAGAGGAGTAGGACATGGAAAGTGCTGATATAGAGAACCAGCGTGAGTGCACAAAGACCAGTCAATTGAGATTTGTCAAGTAGCTTCATCCTACTCCTGGGGAAAGGGAAGGGTAGATGAAGATAATGGTATTAGTATGGGCTGGGTCATACGGGCATCCTTGCACAGAGGGCAAAGTGTGTGGTTTCATGTTGTAGAACAGGACTGTGACTTCGAGCTTTGGGGTTCGGGATGGGGGACAAGAGGTTTGCCCTTCCAGGCAGCGACTGAGAGCTCAGGAACGCAGCGAATGGGCCGCCTCACTACAGCTTAATGAACCGCTGCGGGGCACGCCAGCATATGACACCTTCACCTGTCACATCTGCAAGACAAAAGGTGTTCACTGACCCTGACGTGAAGGCGGATCCTTTCCAAGGCGCTATGAGGGGAGTTTCAACAAATGGACGTTGATTAGCCCTTCAGGCAGCCTTAACACAAACCTGAGGTGCACCTTAGCTGAGCGATGGCAAAGTCACAATAACCCTATTGCTTTTATCCACATAGTCATATAAAGCACCACGGTTTTGTTTTTGACACTGGTAATCTACAGTTATCTACAGTCAGTTATTTCCCCATGGATTCCAGGGGCTTTCCTTATAACACACACTGAGTAACTTCCTAAAATAATTTGTCCTTCCTGCTTTGGATCATAAAAAATATGAATATTATAAAACTGCCCTGGGAACAAGGGAGAGAGACTGAGTTTCATACCTATAGCTACGCTTTTCTTGTTAAATGCGAGCCCAGATCACAATGTATCCCTCGTGTATTATAAAACTTGCCACGTAAATAAATCATAAGCCCCTGAAGTGGAGGAGGAGTTAGGGCCTGTTAACCTTTCCCTTTATGGTCTGTGCTCTGGATAGTTTAGAAACCTCCCCTATTTTTGTGCTCCGGGCAGATATTTGAGTTCAGCTAAGCCATTCCAGCAGAGGTTTCCTAGCGTTCACATGCCCTCTGCAATCCCCTCCATCCCAGCATCACCCAGCGAGCAGTCACCGGCGTTGCTGGTGAACTGCAGCACCACTCACCCCCTCTGTTAGGAAGGGACTAGCAGAAGTGTGGGGGACCCTGCTGAGCCTGGAAAGCCCTTTACGAGGTCATCTTTACACTATACCAGTGTCTGAATAAGGTTGTCCAAAACAACCATAGCACCTTAACAACCTTAACAACCCCTTGGCCTGTTTGTGAGAGAGACTTTGACCATGAGCACAGAAGGTTTCAAGCCTTTGCAACACTCTCTTAGAAAAACCATTAGACTCAGAGCCCCACCCTGGTTTAAGCAAACCACCTTCAATTCCCTGGGATAATTTTCTGATTTCCTCCCCCCCATCATTGCTCTAGCATTTGAGAATCACAGAGCCTCTTTTCGACACCAGCTGAAATTGTCCAGAGGTCACACACTTTTTATATAAAACCCTTTCAACACCAAGTCTTTTCCCATAAAAAGCAGTTAAGTGTCAGCAGTTAAGCAGTTAAGGCCTTTTTTTAGTACGTTCATTCAGCTCGTAATGCAGAGCTAATTTTAAAAATGATTGTTGTGTTGTCCCTGAATTTAGGGAAGCACCAAAGGGGCAGGATACCCAGTCGCCAGGTATTCACCTGTTTACACAGCATCATCGGGTGTGAAATAGGCTCTGTCATTCTGTTTTCTGGTTTTAAGATCCTGATTTATTCCAAAACCAGTGGGTCTCAGTTCAAACTGGGCTGTTGGATACAAAAGTAAACGTGGCCAAATGCAACAGAAAACATGTAAACTTTACACACACACAGAGATGTTTGGCCTATGTATATGTAAATAGTGCATCTGAGGCGTATGGATGCTTAAACAGTGGTTTTCTGGGCCCTGAGTCCTCTACCCTTGAATGAACTTTCCCTCAGAGCTAAAGTGTAGGGTTTTTTTTTATTTGTACTCGTATCTTTTTTTTCCCATAAAAATATTTTAATGATTTAAGTCCCATAAGCCCAAAAGCTCCAGATGCATATTTCAGTTGTTTGTCATAAGAACTACCCAACATAAAAAATGACCATCCTTTCAGCCAGAATGAGTTTGCACAATGCTTAATGTTACAGTGAAGTAGAAGCGGTTTTCATTACAGTGAAATAAGTCCTTATAAAAGTGTCATTTGTGAAGCTTTAAAACCAGCAGCAGTAAATTAAGATTGTTTTGCCATCTGAAATGCTTTAAAAGGAGCTAGGTCTCTAGAAGGTGAACTCTAACTCCAAGGCAGCAATAACCTTCCAGTTGAGTGCAGTGGTGCTTTGATTTTACACAGAGATACAGCTTTTAGCTTTTTCACCTTTTGACTTTCTGCAGTCTTGAATTACTGCCATCTTACTGGGAACTCTTTTGGGAAGAGCTATGTACCTGCCATACATTGATCAAACTCTCCTGCGAGGGTAAGTTAATAAATTAACAGTCAGACATGTTTTTCCTAATTAGTCCTAATAGATTACTGAAACTAAGCACTAGACTTTTCCAGAGGGCCACACAAGACATTGCTCACTTGCCTGTGACTGTTGCTAGATCAATACAAGACATGGATCTACCTGTCAGGCTTCATATTTCTTCTACTGGGAGCACCCAGGTACTTTGTCAGGGCCTGGAGATGGACGCAACAGAGGAACCCGATGGAATTGCTTGTATATATGGAAATATATGCATGTACTTCAGAACAAACTGGAATTGCACTGATTTCAGGAGGCAGAATTCACTGTAATCTCCCTAATAATCGGATTTGGATGCATCTCTTAGGGCCCTTTCTTCTAAATGTACCTATCTCTACCTGTTTGTGGAGAGTTCTTACAGAAGGACCTGCCAGAGGGAGCAGACTGTTTCAAGTCACCTATGGTTAACAGAACATCCTCTTTTCATCTATATATAGGACAGTGTCATCAGTTATCCTGTTCTTTTTCAAACTGCTTATCTTTCACTCTTTGTTAATGATTTTCCCATAAGGACCACTGTTTACTTCTGGAATTACTTGGGCGATGCCCACTTAATTGCCTTTTGTCCTTTTCACCTTGGGATGAACTCAGATATGAAGAGCGTTTTACCTAAAAGGGAAAGTCCTTGCAGTCTTCAGTTAAATATTTACTTACTCCTTTTTTGGTTTGCCTTGTCCTTGGTATTCCCATGTCCTTTGAGACATCAATATCAATTCCCACTGACTCTATAGACACTTCTCTCCTCAAGCAGGGTTACTCAATACTCTTTTGGGCACGTTTTCTACTCCTTAACTTGGCTGCAAATCTTTTCATATTTGTGTTACAAAGGCCAACAGAAACAATCGTGGACAATTTCTTCCTGTTCTTAGAAAAGTACATGCACGAGTGGTTTGGATGCAGACATTTCAAACTGGGTCCAGATTGGACTGCAGGAGACCAGGCTGGGAGTATTAACCTATATAACTCAGAGTGATTAAGAAATTACTGAACAGAGGAACCTTGGTCACCTTTCCCTCAACAAAGCACATTTACTGAGTAGCAGTAAAATGAAGAGCAGTGCTGAGGTACCTTGAAGCCTCTTGGCTTTTCATAAGATAAAGCAACAGAGAAGGCAGGGAAACTAGGAGAACACCATGGGCCTGAAATACAAGCGAAGTGAGATCAGATTCAAGGTAACGTATGGACGTGGCTCAGTGCTGAAGAAGGTACCACTGATACTCTCTGTAGCAGCACGTTAGTTACCTAAACTGCCCATTTTCTGAACAGGGAGCATTTTGAGGCTGTGAAAAGGAAGAAGGTAGCGTGCTGAATGGGGAATTTCCATAGCCTTGTGGTCAGGGGACTCCCTTGACACGCACGATGCTCTACTCAAAGACCTTCTCAAAGCAGGGACTTACTTGCTCTCCAGCTGCTGTTACCTTTGGTGACTGCTCCATGTACCATCTCGTTCGTTATTATGAAACTGGTCTTTTTTCAGCTCTCTTACTTCTCACATTATATTAAATAAAGAAATATTTTTAAGGTCAGACAGAATTGTTTGAGCCAGCTTGGAGTATAATTGGTTGTATGAAGTGGGAGTAGTTACAAAGGCTGGTGTGACCGAAGGCAGCCCCTGGTGAGGACACCACACACCTGGAATGTGGATGAATTCAGAGAGAGAAAGAGTTTAAATAGGAGCTTCCCTCCTGCCCCAGCTGATGATGCTAAGGTGCTACAAGTAAGGGGCAGCAGATGAAACAGAAGCATTTCCCAGATGTCCTGTCCTGGCTGGTTTTTGTACCAGACAAAGCAGGTAGATACGCTCTGAGCCCTGGGAAGAAAAGAGGAATGCCCATCCTGAGGGTCCCCTCAGAACTTCATCTTTAATAAAGACCCCTAGTGATAAGGTGGTGTCAGGCTGTAGGAGGACTTATTTGTACACCAAAATATTTCTTCTTAAGCATTAATAAGGACTTTTCCTGTGGTGTTGGGCAGCAGCTTACAGGGCTCCAAGGCTGCCAGTGGCACTCCAGTACTGGAATTCTGGACCTAAGAAATGATTTTGGTGCTTGAAGTCTATTACAAACCTAGACTTCAGTATCTGCCGTCCAGAAAACCATTTTTATGTACTCCTAGCCTGTATGTGTAGCTGAACGGAGAAGCTTTTCTGTGTTTCCCTCCCTCTCCATTTGGTTGCAGCCAGACACTTGGGATCTCTGCATGGGCTGGAATTCAGTGGGAACTGATGGCTCGGGCAGCTTTCTGCCAGAGTCTTCACCTCCCCAAATGATTTAGCGTTACCAGAATTGCTCATGGCAAAAGGTAACACCCATGCTTTCTGGAATGCAATGTGTATCATTTCTGCTTGTCCCTTGCTAGAACTGACATTTATATGGCAAACATACAATACTGAATCAAAACACAAATATTACAGACTTGTCTCTAAGATGCTTATGAATTTCCTCCTGTGTCTTAAGTATAACATTTCTACCACACTCAGCCACGCATGTTTTTATCTCAATATTTGATTTTACAAGCCATAGTGATGCTGATTTGCCTTTTACTGACCGACCAACCAATCCACTGACCCTTAGGTATCCCTCTGCCCAGTCTGTGCCCACAGATTTCTGAGTTCAGTGGTCTTCAACAGCTGAAACAAGAGGGTATAAAGAATGCTGGCAAGAAGCAGAGTCCTCAAGTCAATCCTTTCCAGCATCCAAGCTCTTTACACAAGTGGCACACAAGAGCAAAGAGGTATTCTTTGCCTCTGTGTACTGTCAATCTGAAGATCTACTTAGGGTGGTGGCTGGGCTGGGCAATCCAAACCCTCCCATTTGGTTACTCATGTAAAAGCACCTCAGGTTAGAAGTTATTTGTGTTTACCTTGAAGATAACTGATCAGATTGAAGCCAAGCTCTCTTGAGCAAGCCTTGAACGTGCCCACAGGCAAGGAAAGGTATTTGGGAGGGACAGTGTTAAGCCTTCTTCATGCACATTTAATCTTAAGTTGCTGATGAAGTTTGGAATTGTGGTGAAAAGCTCCTGACACAGACCATGCTTTGACACAGCACCCAGCCCTTTGCAGAAATGTTGTGTTCTTCCCCTGAAAGGGATCAGGCCACTATCTTCATACTATGGATTTGCTTCAAAAGGTACTCGGTGTGGCTTTTCACAGTTTGCTGGACCATGGAGCCTGTTATTAAAAAGTTCCAGTGGCTCCATCTGTACTACTACATGCAACAGACCAGTGGCTGTTGCCTGGCCTGAAGCCAAAGGGCATGTTATGATTCATACCCACATGACTAAACTCTTTTCCCCCTAAAAACAGGGTGGCCACACCCAGCCTGCCTTTTGGGAATGGTCCCAAGAATGCCCTGTTCTCCACACTGTGCTCAGGTATTGTCTGCTGACCGATGGTAATCCATGTCAAGGGACCATGGAACAATATAGACACGCACGCACCAGTGTTAGAGCTAGCGGCGTGGCCACGTGTAATTTACTAGTCTAGACATAGCCATTAATATCAAGAGTTTAGCAGGATTCCTGAAAGGGCCATTCCATTTATATGGCTAATACGAATATCCAGAGGAACAGGAAAAATGATTTTGAAAGCAAAAACCAAAGCCAGATCAGGTGTTTTGGCATCGATAAAGTACTAAGTTCCTCTGGGAACAGAATACACAGAAATGCTTCTTACGGGGTTTCTGGTGTCCTCCCCAGCAACATCTGGTGCTGCAGGTTCTTGGGAAGAGGATGCTGGACACAATGGCTCTCTGCCCACCCTGCTGTGGCAGTCCTGGCACCAACTGCCCTGCCATGTTACACTGTTGGAAAAAGGTATGGAAAGACTGTGAAAATACCTCTCAGGAGCTCCGATCTCCTCGCCTTGCTCCCTGATCTGAACAGGGCAAAGCTCGGAGCTGGAAGCTGACAGCTGGCTCCTGCCCAGCGCCGCATCCCCATGAGCAGGTCTGAGTGCCAAAGGAAGCTGTGCCGCTTCACACCTGGGCTGGGGCATTGGCACAAAAGTGGGTCTGGTTTACAAGGCCTGGAGTGTTTTACTGCCTGGAATCTTGAGACTTGTGGGAAGCACACCGCTAAGTTGTATCTGTCAAGATTTTTGAACTGAATTCTTCAACCGATCCCCAGCTTAAGCTTTTTCTTATGTTTTCTTATTTAAATCTAAATAAAAAAGATATTTAGTATCTCCCATGCACGCATACCATGGTGTGCCTCCTGGGTCCTTTCTCTTACCTCCAGGATGCAACTCCGGGTGTTGTTCCAAACACGCCTGTAGTGTGATGAGCTGGAGAATTTTAACAACTTCCACTTGATCCTCCTTTTGTGAGAGTCCATGAGAAGCAGCAGTGGAAGAAGAAAGGGCTGAAGCAGCTGTGTAGAAATGGCACCTTGGGCAGGTGCAGCCAGCAGAGACACTGATTCTTTGTAGCAGCCAACCCACATGATTGCCCTGGCTGGAAATACCAATGGATTACGGGAAATTAGTTATTGAGATAAGATAAGGGGTTTTAAATTGAAAGAGGGGAGATTTAGATTAGATATCAGGAAGAAATTCTTTACAGTGAGGGTGGTGAGGCACTGGAACAGGTTGCCCAGAGAAGTTGTGGATGCCCCATCCCTGGAGGTGTTCAAGGCCAGGCTGGATGTGGCTTTGAGCAACCTGGTCTAGTGGGAGGTGTCCCTGCCCAGAGCAGATGGGGTTGGAACAAGATGATCTTTAAGGTCCCTTCCAAACTGAACTGTTCTATGATTCCAAGTACAGAATAGCTGCAAACAACATCTGTACCCTCTTTCCCAAGGGTAGAACCTGGGACACAAACATAGCCATTATATGAAAAAATACAGGGATGCTTGAGTGAAGAACCAGTCTTAGCAGCCCACCTGGAGTCCCCGTGGTGCCTGGAGAGGAGCCCAGGGGACTGTGTCCCTGGTTAGACCCCCAGTTTTTGGCATGGTACGGGCACAACGCCTCTTAACGTGGCAATAACGTGGACTGACTTAATGCCTGTGGGAGACCCTGAGCCAAAATGACTCATGTCACAATGCTTCCTTCAGGTGAGTGGCACTACCTTCCATGGGTGGTAATGGGTCTGCAGATATTTTATGTACAGTGTCCATTTACATTGAAAAAATATTATCAAGGATAATATACCCGTGTGCCCCTTCCATTACAACTGCAGGTTTCATGTACGAAGTGAAATGTGAAGCCACATCCTGTGTCTCACGCAGACTCCAAATTCCCACCAAAAAAAGGGCTGTGGAAACACAGAATCAAACCCAGGCAAAAGCTAAAAGCTGTTTGTCCTTGTTCTTTCTTGTGGGTGATCCTCAGTCCGTTACTGAGGCTCAGCACAAAGCCTGGCCAGCACTCACGCCCCTCAGCAGGACGCTGAAGTGGCGTCGAGGCTTTGTGCTGGGTCTCTGCACTGGCGTGAATTTTTACCAGTGGGGAGAAGGGTTGCTTTGTCCATATTGAAAAGTCCACAGCCAGCCTTCCCGGTAGTATGTCTCTTAATTTAGTTTTGATTTAATCCTTTGCATTGAGGCGATGCTGGCTGCCCTAAAGGAATAAAAGCCGCCATTCTGAGGCATGTGCCTTTTACTATCCACGCGACCCAGTTACATTCAGATCAAATCAAAGCACTTCAAGAGCCAAAACTAGAGCAGTTTTTCTTAACTGGCATGTCAAGTTTTACCTCCTTTTGCTAATATTTGAAGGGAAATTAAAAGCAGCATTATAAAGGCTGAGGATTAAGCACGGCAGCCTCGGACGTGTGAATACTCCCACACCTCTTACTTGGTACGATCTACCCGAGCTCTGACTAATGGTAACTGCAAGCCTTTGAAGCTGGCACCAAATGCTTATAAGCTGCGATAGCTGTATCAGGTACATCATAGAAGTATTAATGTATTTAAACAGATGTCCCCTTACAATGCTAAATGTACCTTTACTTCGGACTATATACACAGGTTTCCCTTCGATTCTCTTCTGCTGCTCCTACTAGCTCCTTTTTGGATACTAGGACATCAGACACTGGCCATGTTGCCTTTGCACAGTGGGTTTCTAGTGCAAGACTCAAGGATTTGGGCTGTAAACCAGCTAACAAGTAAAAAGAGGAGCTGAAAAACTCTGAAAAAATGTCAGCTGGAATATAAACCCAAAGTTTTGGTTCAGTGGCTTGGTAAATATTCCCGGAACCACTCTTCCCTCTGTGGCATTAGGGAAGCAATCCTCCCTCGTTTTCCCCGTCTCCTTGTGGAGGCGGATGTATCTGGGACTCATTAAGGGGTGGTTACAGCAGTGGGAACAGAAGAGCTCAGATTATAGTCATGAGGCCCTGTGGGCTCCTGGTTCAGGCGGGGGGCTGCGACTCAGACATCCTGACTCAAACCTGCATTCCCGGGTTTGTCGGGCTGACTCACAGGCAGGCTAAGGACAAGTCCTGGGTACCCACCTATATCTCCTATGTTTGGGATACGTAGCACCCTCCAGCTCTGCAGAGGCTGGGAGATGCTTTGGTGGGAGGCACTAGAAATGCAAAGATGCTGGTGTACGGGTGAGGAGGGAGAAGTATTTTACTGGGCAGACCTACAGATAACATGAGCAGGAAGAGAAAGGTGGAAACAACAGTCAGTAACTAGTCAAAAGGCAACACCTCTCAGAAAAGCATGATGAGGAGCCCCAACCAGGTGACTGGTAACAGCTGAGAACATGAACAAGCCAGCCTTGCTTGGTGCTGGAAGGTCCCAAGTACAGGGCTACAAGCACGGGATTAATCACTGAGCTTAAATCCATAAATAAACAGCTGCTTTCCAAGGGCACTGAGCACCAAAAGGAGGTTCTCTTGAGTTCCTTTGAAGTATTTAGCTTTTATAGACTTACCTTCTCAACGTAGATGTTAGACTGTCCCTCCTTTCTGACGAGCAGGATCCTCATATGGCTACAGGATGGAAAGAGTTAACCCCATCCCGCACATAGCCATGTTGTCCTAGCACATCTCAGCTGACTTCAGACACTTATCTCATACATCTAAGGCTACGCCTCCACTAATAAATTAAACAGACCAAGGAATGTTACAGGGCACGGGGACTTGAACTGCTGCTCTACCATCAGAAGGCCCCTGGCATCGGTGTAGCGGAGGGTACTAGTCCTCTCCCAACAGTTTCTGGTCATGACCTGGGAGCCCACCAGGCTGGGACCAGTCTCAACTGGTGGTTCCTACAGGGACACCTTGATGAGGAGAGCAGGAAAATGTACTCGCCTGGATGGCGGCTGCGCGGTGCCAACCAGCCTCGGGGCTAGAGCTTGGACGCATTTAACTTACTAATACAGACCCAGTCTGAGATCTGGAAAGATAAAGACACTTCCAGAGTCTGAGTCAGCCCACCCAGGATCTGAATGACTCCTGGAGGTGTCTGTCTGTCTCTCTGCTCTGGGAGATTTAGGTGTTCGCTCCCTTGGCAGCTGCCTCAGCGGCGGGCGTGCAGTCGGGGCAGAGGAATCTGGGCACGAAGGGGGAGCCGAGGTGTATGGCGTTAGGCCGGGGAAATGTATTTTCCCTTGTACTTTGCTGGATGATAAATTACTTAAATGATTGATATTGGTTTTAATACTCCTATCCTGGTTCTCCCATCACTACAATAATAATATTTAGTGCTTTGACAGCTAATCTGGGTGTTTTGAAGTAAGAAATTAATACTTTGCATGCACCCAGGGTCACAGGATGCTTTATAAGCTGTAATTCATTGCCATAACGTTCTGCAGAGAGCTCTGAGTAGCAGGGTCCCTGCTTGATGAATGTGTAAGCTGAGGTAGAGTGAGCCGAAAGGACTTTTTGTCCTTTCCCCCCCCCCCAGTTCGCCAGTGAGAGATG
>JAOXNO010000001.1:209447661-209457750 GCA_028565335.1 Limnodromus scolopaceus
GGGCGGAGCGGGGCCGGGCGGCCCCGGCGGCGGGTGGAGGAGCCACCTGCGGGAGGCGCCGCTCCGCCCCGCGCCGCTCCGCCCCGCACGGAGCGCGCCTCTGAGGGAAGGCGGCCGGCGGGAGGCAGGCAGGCAGGCAGGGAGGGAGGGATGGGACCGGTCCCGCCACCTGCCTGACGGCTCCCGGAGACGCCGCCGCCGCCGCGGGGAGCCTGGTAGGTGCCGGGAGGGTGCCGCGGGGAGCGGGTCACCCCCCTCCGGGGGACAAAGGGACGGCGGGGAGGATGGCGAGGGCCGTTCTCGCCCCCGGGTTCCTCCGGGGCCAGCGCTTCACCTGCCGGTGGGCGCGGAGCCGTGGGGGAGCCCCGGCGGTGCGGGCGGCAGCGGGAGCCGCTGTCCCGGCTCCGGGCCGAGCCCTCCTCCCAGGGCTTAATTTTTAACCCGGCTGGCATCCACGGGAGCGCACCCGGCGCCGCCGCTCCGGCGGCCGGCGAACAAAAGGGATAAAAAGCGGCTTCTCCCCGCCGGCCGGGGCGGCCAGCACCGCCGCTGGCGGGTGCCGGTGTCTAACTTCGAAACGGCGAGGGAAACAGCTGATAAAAGAAAAAAGAAAAGAAAAGAAAAAAAAAAGTCGCCTTTGCTGCGACTTCGGAGTCGTTCAGAAGTAGCTCTCCGGTGGAGCCGCTGCGGTGCTGTGGTTGGGTTCATCACCGTGGCTGAGAGCATGGGTATTTGGGTGTTTTCTTTAAGAAATCCATCTTTTAAAAAATCCTCCTCCTCCCATCTTGCGGGGGGCGGTTGCGGGAGGCTGGGGCGGTCGTTGGCCTCCCGCCCCGGGCGGGGGTCGGTGCGGTCCCCGCCGCAGCTCCCGCTCGCCCGGCTGCCCCGCTGCCGAGCATCCCCCAGGTGGCTCGGTGGCCCTGGGGATGCAGCTCCTCGCTTACAGCTTGCCCCCTTTCTATTCAAGTTGGCCATCGCTGCCTGCCTGTTAGACAGCTCGCTTTCCAGTGAAACCGGAGCTGCTTTACAAGAGAAAGAGGGTGAAAGGAGGTAGTAAAATTGTCTGTAGGAGTCGGACTAGGCGGTAAACACATAATATGATCCCTTTCCTCTGTCTGTGTCACTGACACGCGTGTCAAAATACCTGCTGTGCCCGTTGTACGTGTTAACGGACACCCTTGGCCTGCCGGTATCCAAGTTCGCTTCGGGTTTTCTGCGAGGTCTCCTCTTACAGCCCCTCAGCCCAGCGGGGAGGGCAGTGGGACTCCCGCACCGCCCTCAGCACCCCGGGCAGGCTGGCGGAGATGTGAGAGTTCGGGGCAGTAAGGCTTCTGTAATTCTTAAAGCGCGACTCAATTATTTTTGCTGTGTTTTAACAAGTTCTGTGAGTAAGGAAAGCAGCCGAGGTATTTTGGCACGACAGTGATTTAGTTCACCTTCATAATTTGGTTTGAGGCAGGTTTTTCTCTCTTACTCTCCTCGTTCTATTTCTTCTCTTCTCTTTTTTTTTTCTGTGGTTTTTTTTTTTGCCATTCTGGCTTCCAGCACTGTGGAAAAACTTTCTTCATTTCAAAATGTAATGGAGACTGTTCGCTTCACGGGTTTTCATGCTGTGTGTTCCAAGATTTATTGTTATTTAACCGTCTATTACAAGAACCACCCCAGAAGTAGTGAACTCTTCCAGAAAAATTACTTGCTTATTAGAAAATGATTCATGTCCGTCCCGAACAAGGCAGTTCTCTTTCACCAACATCTATCTCAAGGCGTGAATGCCCAGAGCAGGCAGGGAAATGTGGCTGTAAAGCGTTTTAGCGGCGTGGGGAGCCCCGGGGTAGCTGTCACTGTTTCCATTCTCTAAACAATTTTAATGCCATTAGCAAGTGTGATTATGTACAAACCGCTTTCTAGGGGGTTCCTAGGCTGGATGTCAGAGCAGGGCTTTGTACTGAGTCAAAGGGTGGATTGAGTTTATGACACAGTTGAAATAGAGACCGTACAGCAGCACTACAGTAGAGCAGCACATCGTAATTCATTCCGTATCGTTTTGGGATAGCCGCTCAGGGAAGCGCTCGCGTTTTTACCAGTTTGTTCAATTTGAGAACATCTTTCGGGGTCACCCAGGAGTAAACAGCTGAACATAAGAGAGTGTTGACCCTGCTTTTTGCAGCTTTTTGTTTTTGTTTTAAAGAAAAAGGGAAAGAGAAAGGAAAAGGACAGAAGAGGCTAACTGGTAGGTCTCTCTTTAAATTTAGACTACTTTTTAAATTCCTTAATTTTTCTGCTTAACCGTTTTATTTTTTAAAGAGGAAGTATCTACACGGAAAGAGGTACTATGCTCTAATTTGGCATCTGGTTATAAATAAGACATATTTATTCTATTTATTGCAGCCCAGAACTGATTTAATACCAGTTTTGTCTCAAGATAAGACAAATTTGCAAAGACTTATTGGTTCGTGAGCACTGTTTAGCTTCTATGGTCAGGTACAAACTCAGAACTGTATTTTATTGTTAGATTTTAATAACATTTTAAATAACGGAGAAGTTCGATAACTGATGAAAAAGCTTTTTTTTTATCACATATATTTGCAATGTGATCATGGCACAGAGGCAGCAGAGGAGGGGTGTGGGAAGTGGAGTAAGTGCTGCTTTACGGAGCACAGCGAAGACACAGATAACGATCTTCTGAAGCCTTTTTTTGGGACCAGCTCCAGTCTCAGCCCCTGTCTTGTTCTCTTCATCGGGCGGCTGCCCTCTGCTGTCTGAAGCTGCCTTGGGAAGCGTTGCCGTTGCTGCGGTGGTGATGGCAGGGTGAGGAGGGAGAGCAGGTTGCGGGGAGAGGTCATTTCCCTTCTCGGCTCCGGTGATGCTCTGGGAGGAAGCAGGGAAGCTGTTGGACACGGAGTCCCTTCATCAGGTCTCTGCGCCGACGGGCAGGAGGGAATCTCGCTGCTTGTGCAAGTAACTACTGACAAGACTAATTTCCCCCTGCCAGCTAAATAAACCAGCCAAAGGCAGCATTGGCTCAGCTCGTATGAATGATTTTTAGATCCAAGAAGCGGCATAAGTGGTGCAATTTAGACAGAGATTCCATCTACCAGGAAAGCTTCAAATGTAATTTGTGGGAATAACTTCGGTGTGAAGCAGATGAGAGCAGCCTGCCTATAAATACTTGTTCTTAATGATGGGATCTGCTCCCTGATGCACAGCATAACTGTGATTTAGTCTGTTCTCAGCTTCTAACTGGGAGACCAGTAAACGTTTCTGGGTACAGTCCTCACTGTCACAAGTAGGAGAGCTAACAGTTGACTTACACTAGTGTGTATCGTCTTTGTGGGGATGGAGTGGTATCGTTTGTCCCTGTTACCTTTCTTTTCCATGTTTTACTAATCATGGTGATACTATGACTATATTTGATATGCAGCAAGTGTTCCCTGGGCCATCCCAATACCAATGTGAGACTGTCTCATTTGATAGCTTGCAAAAACCTAGCCACATCAAATGTTAATCTCTGCCATAGAAGGAGCCAGAGGAGCTGATGGTTTTCCTTGAATACATAAGCAAGTCTTTTCCAATTTTGGGACATCCAAAATTATGCAATTATGATTCATGTTTGAAATGGCCTGTATTTTCCAGCATGACTTGCCCCTTAGGTATAAAGCAATACGTTCTATAGAGCTTAAGCCTTCTAGAAAAAAATACGTCCTTTTAAAGATGTCTTGCTTGTTAATGAAAAAATTACCAGCGGAATGGTCACTGCTGGAAGAGTCAATACCTGCTTTTGTGGGCATCAGTAACATCAGCTCTGTTCACCTACGTCTGTTTCTTGGGATGGAAATGTTTTGATATCCTACATGAGTCAATTGATATTTTGAACACTGTGTGCTTTAATTATAGCCTCCATTCCCAAAGCGGATGCTACCAACAATGGAAGAATCCAGGCCCAATATTTGAGTTGGACACCTTTGGACTTTAGCAGTCTGTAGCTTCCAAAGTCTTTTTTTGGTGCAGCTTAGAGAGTATTCTTACAAAAAGCGTTGGAGAGAAGGATTTTTCTTTTTTATTCTTAGATAGCTGTGGTCATGTCCAGCGTGATTTGCTTTGGTTTACTCTTTTGAGGTATTTCAGGAATGATCCTGCAGTTGTGATCAGTTTAACCTCAGCAGGGTTTTAAATATGTGTAAGCTCAACATAATTACGAAGTTTTGTTTGAATAATCTTTGTGTGAGGGAGATCCTGCCTGCCTTCTTGCCCAGGGCGCAATGCCTCCTGCAGCGATTCAGCTGTATGGCTAATTTTCAAATAAACCGAAGTTACACATTTTCTTGACACAGTACTAGTGCACGCTGTTCTCTGCAGTCTGAGGCACTCTGCCCGTGGTTCATAAACACATTTACAGTCCCATTTGCCTCCCTGTGCTCAGAGGGGGTTGGTTTGCATTTCTAATTAATTGAGTTTATAAAGGAATAAGCCAGTACCTTAACTGAAAATTCCCTCAAGAGTTGTAAACTTACTTCATTAGCTGCCCTTGTGTAATCGTATTGCCCTTTCTCATGTAAGCTTAGGGGAGAGCGGCTGCTACGTGGAGCAGGAACCTTCCTCTGGTACAGCTCATACCGAGGGGAAGCCGGTCGCCCATGTGGTCACGTTCTGCAGCCCAGCTCCTGTTCAGGTCACCTCTTTGTCCACCCGCCTGTTCCTACCATCAGCTTGATGTCTCTTGGCAAAGACAGCAAGTGGTGTGAGATCATTTAAGGACCTCTCTCAGTGGAGTCAGAGAGTAGGTGGGAGCTTTCAGAGAATACTGCAATCCAGCTAAAGACAGACACATTTCCTCTTCACAGGAGCTATGGTTTCTGAATGCAGGGATTCACACAGAGTCTGAATTTTCTTTACACCGTGTGAAGACAAACACCGTAACTTTCCACTGATGTCAACTGGGAGTTGGTGGCTCAGCACACCTAAGGGCTAAACGCCCTGTGTTTCAGCATTAACCTGGGACACTCATTTCAAGGTACAGGTTAAGGCATTAGTTTAACACTAAGAAATCTGAAATA
Organism: Limnodromus scolopaceus; assembly: GCA_028565335.1. NCBI lineage: Eukaryota > Metazoa > Chordata > Aves > Charadriiformes > Scolopacidae > Limnodromus > Limnodromus scolopaceus. The sequence continues at coordinate 209,452,716 of JAOXNO010000001.1, forward strand.
CTTAATGATAGTTGGCTCCATTCAAAGCACTTGACCCTTATTGTATATACTCAGTTAGCAAGCCATTACCTTGCAAGGTAAGTTAACGTTGCAACATACTTGGGTGAGTAACTGGACTTCCTTTTGCTTTCCACAGACCGGCATTCAGAATGGCAGGCTTGTCCACTTTAATCCTCCTTTTGTGTGCTGCTAAAGATGTGATGCCCTCCAATTCTCACTGGAAGCCAACTTGGCCATCTTACAGAGTTCCAGTTATCCTGCCACGGTCTACCCTTAACTTGGACAAACCGCAGTTTGATGCTGAAGCCAGACTGGAAGTGGTATCTCCCTGTGGTCCAGAGTGCCACAAAAGTTCTCCACTGCCGACTTATGAAGAAGTGAAGAACTACCTGTCCTATGAAACCTTGTACGCTAATGGTAGCCTCACTGAAACTGAAGTGGGCATATATATTCTGAGCAACAGCGGTGATGGGTCTCAAGGCAAATCTCGAACTAAGAGGCAGATCTATGGCTATGACAGTAGGTTTAGCATTTTTGGGAAAGACTTCTTGATGAATTACCCATTCTCCACATCGGTGAAGCTATCTACAGGTTGCACGGGGACGCTAGTGGCTGAAAAGCATGTTCTTACTGCTGCTCATTGTATCCATGATGGCAAGAGTTATGTCAAAGGAGCTCAGAAACTGCGGGTGGGGTTCCTAAAGCCCAAACTGAAAGATGGCAGCAAAGGGGCCAATATCACCAACTCAGCAATGCCTGAGAAAATGAAATTCCAGTGGATCCGAGTGAAACGGACACATGTCCCCAAAGGGTGGATCAAAGGCAATGCCAATGACATTGGCATGGATTATGACTATGCCCTGCTGGAGCTCAAGAAACCCCATAAAAGAAAGTTTATGAAGATAGGTGTGAGCCCACCGGCGAGACACTTGCCTGGAGGGAGGATTCACTTCTCTGGTTACGACAATGACCGTCCGGGAAACCTGGTTTACCGTTTCTGTGACGTCAAAGATGAAACGTATGACCTGTTGTACCAGCAGTGCGATGCCCAGCCGGGTGCGAGCGGATCTGGGGTGTACGTGAGGATGTGGAAGAGGCAGAATCACAAATGGGAGCGTAAAATTATTGGAATATTTTCAGGCCATCAGTGGGTGGACATGAATGGCACCCCACAGGATTTCAATGTCGCTGTTCGCATCACCCCCCTCAAATACGCACAGATCTGTTACTGGATCAAAGGCAACTACCTTGACTGCAGGGAAGGATAAAGACAATGACACTCCTTGAAAGCACTTAATGACTGGTTTTAATTACTCATCTGAGGAAAGGCTGGACTTCTGCTGCAAATGTGTATGATACGAGCTTGTAACACCGGGATGTAATATATAGCTTTCCAAGCAAGCCACCTTGTTCTCAGGACGGGGGCTGTGTGGTGCTGTCATTACAGCTCGAAACTGGGGAGAAAGGAACGTCTGCTGGGTGGGGAAGGAGCAGGTGGGACTTGCTGAATTTGCAGCTGAGCAACTGAAGATTAATTAGGGGCGGATCGGTAAACAGTACGAAATCAGAACCGTCTCCAAAGAATCTTATAAAAGGGACGCTGTTGACTATCTCATGCCTACAATGTTTGTTTTAATAAATCCTAGGATTAGTAGAAATGCTTTGATGTGAACTTTTAAAAGAAAATATTTCTATGCTGTTGGGGGCTGAAGAGGGGCATTTAATGGTGTTTGCAACCCAAACATTACAGCTTTGTGTTCCTGCATGAAAAAGGGAGTGTGAAAAGGGCAAGGCATGCGCTGTGGGAGATGAATGCCACACAAATAGCGTGAAGGGTAAATAACTGCATAACACTTCTAACCTTCTTTCGGTCTGAGTGATTTGAGACTTTGCTAGTAACATAGTTAGGCAAAATGCTTTTTGAGCAGACAGACCTTGATGTTGCAAGGACTTGACTGTGAAGATGATGCTGGTCATATGAGCAGCGCCGTTGCATCCCGCTTTGGGAAACACGTGGGCTTAAATCTTCATAGCAGCTGGGGCACAGCCTTACACCTAGCAGGATCCCTATGGATATACTATCGTAGAATAGTATGGGGACAGAGGCTTCTTTTTTGTTCTGACCTACTTAAATCTTTTAAGGAAAATCTCATGTCAGCAGCACAGATTTTCAGAGGGGAGGCCTCTCTTGGATCTTGCTGGCCATCTGAATTGCCACCTGCAAAGCAGGTAAAGGGGAGAGCAGGGCAAGGATTCAATTGACTTTCCCCCCTTTTTGTTGAAGATCCGTGCTCTTGTACCTAAAAGTACACCAGGTTGAGGGAACCTAAGTTTATAAGTGTCTCTCTGTCGTATCCCTTTGACAGTGTAATTTGTACAGCATCTTGACTTCTGTTTCTTGCGTTGTTTGGGGTAGGAATCCTCCCCCCATCAAATTGTTGAGTTATAAATAATTCTTGGCAAATGCACAGTTCAGTAATTCTGCAGCTGGAGTAGAGCCACATTGTAGGGTGCAATCTGAGTTTGCTCTGAAGTGATGCTCTGCTGTCTCTTACAGGTATCAGTGACTTACATTTTTACTATAGCAGAATTGTAGCTTGAAACAAGAACTGTCTTTTGTAGGTAAAATCAGCCCAGCCAAATACTCGTAGCTCAGTAACCAGCATTGGGAAGTCAATGGGGTCTGTACAAACAGTGTTCCTCAGGTGGATTGTGCCACTCTATTGCAGCAACATGGCTAAGTACATGCTGCCCTACCAATACTATTTTTTTTAAATAGGAGGATAGACGCTGGCTTCGGTTCCAGTTTTTCTTCCATCTGTCTCTCACTGTCTCCTGAAGCTCACTGAGTTGCCCGTGGCTCCTGGTGTTATGGTGCAAATGCAAGTCCCTGGTGTGAAATGGCAGAGCTGGGAAGGAATGAATCTGAGTGGAGGTTCCCTGTGCTATACAAGGAAAATGTTAGTTCAGCTAAGCCTTTTTTACACTCTACTAATTACTATGGCATTTGTAAACATATGCCTGATGGTGCTTTATCTTTGTGATGGCTTTGGCTCTAGTTCTGAAAAACATTTTTTGCTAGAGCTGCCTATGATTATTATTTTTATAGGTGCAGCATACAAAAACATGGACCCTCATGTGGGCTTTTGGTGCACTCAGATACAAGCAGTTACTAATGCTTTGAAATATAAATAATCACCATATGTATCTGATGGTCTTTTTCTGCCTTTTTATTTTAATTTCCTTTACTTTATGGCTGTTTTCTGGAGCACTTTTGTTTGAATGTATCACAGTGAATAAAGAAAAGTTATGGAATTTCAATGCAGACATTCTTGTATTTGTACTATACTTGGGTTGCACTTTCAGTCTCATTTCAGTTACTTATTTGGAAGGACATTCAGATACAGAACAGATGTATTAATGTTGTCAATGTTCTTTTTTTTTCCTTTAGTTTTCTTTTGTCCCCACCTGTTACAGAAATAATTATTTTTTTTCAGTAGGCTTAATTACTCAATGTCTTTGGACAGTAATAATCAATCTTAGCTTTCATGTGATTGTTGCAGTTCCAGAGCCAATCATGAGGCCAGAGTAGTTAAAGCTGAAAATAATCTATTACAGTAGAGAGTCACATTTTTTTAATTAACTTTAGGGTCGATAAACTATGGAGGAATTTGATCCAGTCAGTATAAGATCATAAATCAGGTCCGTCTTCTTTTTCTTTTAGTTGATGCAGTAAGAAAAAAGTTCTCTGAAGCCAACAGTGAGATCCACGTTTTTTGGAGGAACACTGGAGTGCAGAAATGTTCCACTTTTTGATTTGGGAGTTGCTGTCCATACACCTTTCCTGATTCCTAGATGTGCACACAACATCATGTGGGCTTGAGAACATCGGTCCTGGCTGATGGGATGTATTTCCCATCCACTAGTCCTACGTTCTCAAGCGCTTTGTTGGACTGTAGACTGAGATCTTTAATTCTCTTGAGTTGACTGGCAGAGTGGAGCTGCGCAGAGGGCAAACGAGCTAGAGCAATTTGAGCAAGGGCAAACGAGCTAGAGCAATTTGAGCAAATCTTTTTAAAAAAAAAATATGTGTGCATCAAGTTTAATGTAATCAGGGGTGGGAGAGTCTCTTTTTACTGTACACCCTGTGCAAACATTCCAGATTGGTTTTGGAAAGAAAAGGCAATCTCAGATAACGTGGGCAGAATTGTTGTGCTAAAGCTCAGTATTGTTTCGCCTGCACCCACCTGAGCTGGTGGTGATTTTGCCGGCGTATTCATTTGGAGACGGGCTGGGCCGTTCCTGGGCAGGTTTGGAAACTGCATTGGGAATAAATTTGCTTGGATGCTGTAAACAGGGCTTCTTTTCAAACCAGACCTTTAAACCGTGATGAGGACGGCCACGCAGCCAGCACAGTCCGTCGAGGAGAGGCGAGTCACTAAACTGTACCCAGGCCCACCACCAGACATCTCATTGTCCAGCTGATCACGGCTGCCGAGAATCTGCAGAGCTGCATCGAGTGCCTCATTATTCTCGTATCTTAAGGCAGAACAGCAGATGGGTACAGCGGGGCTGTTTTGCTTGTGAATGGAAAGGATTACAGTCTGCCGCTCCTGCATCTTTAAGAGGTTGACATAAGGAAAAATTCGACTTAATATGATATAACTCCCTGGGAGAACGGTGCTGGAGGTGGAAACTGAGGACTCGAGAAACCACGGACCATGCTGAGCTCCTCCAGGTGAATTTAGCCTGCTGAAGGCTTGCAGACTGTCACCAAGTTTCTTTCTCAGAGGAAAGGTATTTTCCTTGCGTCTGTAATTGTTTGGCCGCTGAATTCCCAGGCCTGCCTGTTTAGAGGGCAGCCCTCCTCTTAAAAGTTGCGGGCTGAACTCCGAGCAAGTATAATACATGCTTGAAATTCTTTTCCGTGTTTCCACTTAATCTGCCATTTGTTAGCGGGTTTTGGTAGCGTGCCAACCCGGTATGCACAGGCCCAGAGACGAGAAGCTTTCAAAGAGCGGATCGAGTAGGGTGG
>JAOXNO010000001.1:209457850-209471457 GCA_028565335.1 Limnodromus scolopaceus
GGGAAGTTCCATTCAAATATGAGGAAAAACTTCTTTGGGTCCCCGCAGTGAAGAGGAAAGCGTGGCCGGAGCAGAGGGGCGGAGGGTGAAAGGGGGACAGGGTCTGTGTCGCAGGGGCAAGGCTCCTAGCGCGTGGGTCGCTGCGGGTACAGGCACAGGGAGGGGCATGCGTCTCTGTGGGGTTTTTATGAATGCCGCCCGTCATTTCCATTCCCTGTTCTACTAGGTAATAGAGGGAAAAACTGAAGAGCTGAAGTCAATTAAACCTCTCAAAATGAGTGCGTGAATACCAGCTGTGAAGCCACTGTGCAGCATGTATGAGGAATTTAGGCTGTGACTTATCTGTGGGTACACAGGAAAAGCATAAATTGGCGACATTAGAATTAGGAACTTGATCTTTTCCAGCCAGAAGATGTTTTTTCCTGTCTCACGTGGTGACTATGAGGTTGCACGTACACTGTGCTTGTTGTTAAAGGTAGTGTGGGCTTTTATAGGTAAATGACTAAACAAGAGAAGAGAAACATCTTAGCATACCCCCAAACACTATTATCAACACTGATTATTCCCAGGATAAAATTATCAGTGAGGCTTTGGGTGGGGATTGATTTTGAACTCAATGAGAATAGGCTGAGTCATGAAGCAGGCTCGTACTGTTTGGTTTTTTTAATCTAAAGATCTCTAACAGTAATTACATTATTGTGGCTGAAGGGGAGACAATGAATGTTCATCTGCAAACTTTCTGTGGACAATGTTTATTTTACTTACAATAAATTCCATTTAAAAGATAAGTATGCATCAGCAGAGATCTACAAGAAGTTAAACACTTCTATTGCTTCACCAAGCAAATGATCATGATATAAAATGCTCCACTTAAATAGCACATATAATGAAAATATCTGATACGTGTTAACTGACATGCTCATTTACACTCATTTCAGTTTTGGAAATCACTGTGATGATTGATTTGGTGAGGAAAGAGCATTTTTCTGGCAAGCCTGGCCAACTGCACTATAATGAGTGTGTTCAAGAAATATTGACTTGTGATGGGAGTATGAAGGTTGTTAGCTCTGATTGGAGTGACAGCAGTAATAAGGTAAAATAAGTTTTTCCAGCTTATCCTAAACAATTTTCTATAACTATTTTATGCCACATTATCGTGGATTTGGTGATTTTTCTCAGGTTGCATACATGAAGAAGTTAGGTTAATGATGATTTAGATTATTATTTTTTTTTTTTGCACCCCCTTACCTGTGAAGACAGATGTATTTACTGTTATGGGCAGGTCAGAAGGGGACAAAAATGTTCACATTTGCAAAAGTTCATTGAAGGCTTGTCTAACATAAAGTCCCACTTCTGAGCTGAAGTTGAACTATATTTGCCGTCATACAGAAAGAGGTAGGTTTAAATGGGGTAGTTTAGATGAGTTTAAACCCGAGCTAGTTAGAAAACCGTTTCTTTTTGGTGTTTTCTCATTGTCTCCATCCTTCTTTTTGTGTTCCTATCCATCCTTGGAAAATAAAATTTCCCGTGATGAAATAGAATGGAGATCCTTAAAAATGAGGGGATAAGGTACTCTTCAGAAAACCTGTTCAGCTGGTATGTTTGTGCGTTCCTGCTGCAAAGAGGGTGCCTACCCAATGGCTGGGCTGTTGTCATTGTTCTGGGACAAGCAGGTAGCACCTGCTGTGGTTTTTCCATCTGGGTCAAAGAAACTTTTCTGATAAAAACTTGTTTGAAATCAGGATGTTTCTACAAAGTTTTGGTTTCTGTGAATTACTATAAAAGGTTATTTTTCTAATGAATTCCCAATCAATCAGACATTGGTTCAGTGAACTTTTTCTGTGGTGGTGTTCTGGTCCCCATGGGAAGGATCCTTTGAAGATGATATTATGGCTTATAGAATCATAGAATTGTCTAGGTTGGAAGGGACCTTTAAGATCATCGAGTCCAACCATTAACTTAATCCTGCCACATCCACCACTAAACCATGTCCCTCAGCACCACATCTACCTGTCTTTTAAATACCTCCAGGGATGGCGATTCCACCACTTCCCTGGGCAGCCTGTTCCAGTGCTTGATAATGCTTTTGGTGAAGAAATTTTTCCTAATATCCATCCTAGACTTCCCTGGTGCAACTTGAGACCCTTCCCTCTTGTCCTATCACTTGTTACTTGGGAGAAGTGACCGACCTCCACCTCTCTACAACCTCCTCTCAGGGAGTTGTAGAGAGCAATAAGGTCTCAACAGCATTCAACAAAATTCTCTTGTCCAAAAGTCATGTTTTACCTGAATTTATTGTGGTTTTGTTCATTCTGAACGGAGCACACAGGAACTTGTTCCGTTGTTGGTAGGGAAAGGCTCATACGAGGTGGTACGCACCACTGCAGTGCAGGGTCAACTGACCGTGGGACCGGGGGCTACAGAAACAGGTGGAACAACAGGGGTTTTCTGGCCTCTGCTGTCTCACAAAAGCTTCACTCAGCAAAGAAGCGTGGGGTGGATGAAAATGTCACACTGGGCTTCATCCCGCACCCACCGAAGTCCGCTATTGTCTTGGGTGGGAGCAGGACCCGGGAGCAGAGGGATCTGCCACACGGCTTAAATGTCACCAGGCGTGTGGGAGCACTTCTCTCCAGCCAGCCCTTCTGAGGGATCATTGTGGGCAATGAAAGGGCAGGAAAAACTTTCTCAGAGCATGTGGGTGGGGGAAAGGCAACCCTTCGTGCTGGGAACACACCAGATGTGTGGTTAACTTTGAAACCTCTTTTCTCTGAAATAAAGGCTGAGGCCGAGTGAGCTCTGCAGGTGGAAGGAGAGCAGCTTTGCTCAGCAGGACTCATCCCCATGGCCAGAGATGTCTCTGGTCGCAGCCGAGCAGGAGGGGGATTGCCGTGCTCTCACTGTTATGGATGAACCACTCAATGCCTGCCACCCGCCTCCTGTGGGGAGTAATTATTTAACAGGAACAAGAATGAAACATGAGAGAATAATTTGAAAGAAGCTGTGAGATGTGTTCGGTTCATTGTACCAGTGAAATAACTGTTCACAAATGGATACCCAGAAATACTCAAGGTTTTTCTAAGTACCTGTGGCCACTGCTGTTGTTGCCAGTGCTAAAAAGCTTAACTGGACCCAAGCTTGCAGGTAGGTACTGTGGAGACATCCGTATTAGAAATTCACATTTCCCAGGCTTCATCATAAAAACAGACTTTCTGTCTCCTTCTTTCCACCAGACCTCATTCAGGAAACACAATCCCCTTTTAAGTGCACAATAATGAAGTATCTTTAGGGTATTTCTCAGTAATCGGCTCCCTGAGTTCTTCCCGTGAGATATTCTGCTGCTCTTCCCAGCTTCATGTCATCAGCAAATTTCATTAATGTGATCCTTCTTCTTGGGCAAATGTTGCTGGTGAATATATTCAGTCAAGACTGGCTAAGAGTGATGCTTGAGAAACTGTGCTTGTAACCTCCCTCTGCCCTGATGGTTCCCCTTTCAGCACCTTTTGTCTCTGCTTCAGCCAGACCCTTTTGCTAATAATTCAATACGTGGCTCCGTCTCAATTGCTTTGCTGAAATCCAGTTAGAGGAGGTCCATCAAAACCAATTATTATAAATTAAATTGTTGTTTGGGCAATGCTAAGAATCTGCAATAAATTATGTGCAAAATAGATGGACTATTTCATCACGCTCACTGTAACGTTTGTTTTAATGTTCACCAGAAAGAAATACTTCAATTAAGATTAGAGTTTTGGGGCATTTAGTTTAATATTATCAAATTAAGCTTATAGTTAAGCTTATAAAAATAGTTAGGGGTCTTATGGGACAAAATCTCAACATTATCTAGGATTCAAGCTTGTGAAAAAGTTGTCTACATTCATTTGCATTAAGCTCTAATCTGGAACATAAACTCTGTACGGGTTCTCTTTCTTCATATAGCTGATTGTTTAGATACCACAGATAAAGCCTAAGGACACAACTGTGATTTTTTAATTCTCTATAGCTGCCTTATTTGCATTGTTACTAATCTGAGCAGACGCAAGATCTTTAGCAGCATCATGATGATAAAGCAGCTCATTCTTTTGATGTCAGATAAAGCACAATTTTGATGTGATTCTGAAGCCAAGAATTATAAAATCTGCTGTCATAATATCTCCCTCTACACTTGAAAGGGCTGTGAGACATCTGGAAATAGAAGAATCTTTTCTTTTGCCCCATAAAAAATAGTATTGCCCTCTTTTTCCTCCCAATTTTGACTCTTGCAAATCTGGAAAGATTACAAAAACAGTCTGTGAAGTCAGTTTATGGAAGGCTTTAGTAGAAATCCTCTGTTTGGGATTTGAAATATTTTACATATTTGAATGAAAGAGTTAAATCCGGGATCAAAGTCAGGAATATCGTCAGCACTAGTTTGCACAATCCCCCACTATTTCAGAGCTGCCGCTGATGAGAGGGCCATGGTTTCCTTCATCACCACCTTGCCTCTTCCACAGCCTTGGAGGGGTCTCCAGCACCAGGGGTGACCTGGCATGGGCTAGGGGCTGCCAGGACACCTATTTCTCCTGCTGCGGGGCAGTGGGAGCAGCTCAGGTAGTCCTGGCTGCTTGGCACTCAGCTGGGGTTTGTGGTTTCCAGAACCATCATGGTGCAACCACCAGACCTGAGAAAATCCTGTGTGATCACTCTTAGGCTTGACTAAGGTACTTCCATGGCTCCTTTTTGGGTTGTTGGGATTTGAGTTTTGTTTTTGTTTTGCTCATCTCTGTTGTTAGCTGTTCCCAAATTGCCCTAACAGTGTCTTCCCTTGTGATACAGGGAGGATTGCAGCCTCTGGGCTGATGTGCAGGGAGACTTTTGGTTGTGTTTGTACCAAACACTGGCACCTTCACTCTAGTCACTTCCTTTCAAGTGCGTTATTTTTCCAGAGATCCTGTTGCTGAAGGGACAGGAAACCACATGCCCAGCAATGCACGCTTACTTTTGTGAAAGAACTGTAGGCTGAAGGTGAACTGGGAACAGGCTGGGGGATTTAATGAAGCATTTCACATGATCCCTCTGAATTTAATACATATGGTGGCTTCAGGTCTCACAACACTTCACAGGAGACCAAGTACCATTGCTGCTATATTAGTTCATAAACACAGAAATCAAAAGTCTGCAACTTCTGAGTTTTGCACATATTTTTGCTGCTTAGAGCATGGTAAGTGCCTAGAAAATGTTCTTACCAAGGCAGAACATGGTATATTAAAAGGCACATAAAAGAGAAAGCATGGCTTGCTTTGATCTTGGGGGTTCTTGCGCTACTTGCCACTGAAGGTTTACATTTGCTCTTCATACACTATATGCAATTTGTTTGGCTTTCAATAAAAATGACAGACAGAATTAATAACAGCCGTGATATCTCATCAGGAGATGCATTCCAAAAATATCTGTCTATCTACATAGTGAGTGTATGAAGGCCTGTGTAGGATCCTTGTCAATAAAATTCTTCAGCTTCACTCAAAGAGAGACTTTTCATTAGTTTGGGAAAATACTTTCCTCATTACGATGCCTTCTTTTCATACTTTCATGCATCCAGAAAGATACTGAAGGTAACTGATCGTTTCTGAAGAATAAACCTTTCACACTACTACTACCGAAGTTTGCTTTTTTTTTATTAAAAAATTATTAAAAGAATGTTCTTTGTGGCAAAGAATGAGAATATGTTGTAAAGCTCTGGGACACACTGGAGAAAGCACACAGTAGTGTTAGTTAAGAAGTTTTATCAATTTACATCAACCTTGAATTAAAGCTGCATGGGCCAAAAGGATGCTTACATTTCTGAACTTTGGAATAGTTTGGAGATTGCAAATTTATACTGTACTTTTAAACTATCCATCTGGTACCCACACTGGTCAGCAGCACGTATGGAGCGTGGGCTTACACCACAGATTCTCCATCATTTGAGCTAAATCAGAAACTGCATGCCTAGATGGGGTGTTGAGGGTGGGCCAGCGGTGAATCCAGGGATGGGAGTTATCTTTGTCCTTATACTTCTCAGACACTTCCTGCCAACAAAGGAATGGTTAAACTTAGGGCTCTCAGATTCCAATCTCTGCCCCAACGAACAAAAATTCCTGTGTATATTTTCCTGCCAAGTTTTATCTTGTTTGCTGCACTCCTCTTTCTTCCTCATCACCACCATCTGTTGCTGGAGACATTCCACTTTGTGTTGTCTAAACTGGTTATCAGAGAGTTAATGAGTACCTGGATAATATGGGATGGAGACGTGCTCCATCCTTCCCACACGTCCTGTTTAGTCAGTGGGATTTCCCCTCTCCTCAGCTTTATTTGTGATGCAGTAAAAATAGATCAGCAGAGTTCCATGCAGTAGTGCAAGCTGAGTTTACTTTTAATCAAACTATGTGGTCTTTTTACAAAATCAGAGACAAAGCTGCTATTAAATACCTTTGAAGTTCTTCATAGCCCCCAACCTCAAGTGCTCTAGCAAAACAGATCCATTAAAGCTTTTAGCTTTACAAGATAAAGAAGGTGAGTAATAGGAGCTTGGAAACAAATCTGGCTCCGTTCCTTTTGGAGTGTTGAACAACTCTTCAAATACCAATGGGCATGAGCAAGCCCAGCCTAGAAAGGGAAGGAAGATAAGAATGTGTTTGGATGCAATCCATTCTCAAGAAGATGCAAATGATGAGCGAGCAACCTTCTCACAAACAAAATCATGGTTTTGTGTCAGACACAATGTCAAGCCCAAGGACTGTCTTTCTGTCAAAAATGGGAACATGCACCAGCTGCTGTGTGGTCTGGGTACCAGCAGGATGAAAGCAAGACCCCGGTCTCTTAAGCTGCATGGGATTCATATCTTGCAGCATCCAGCTGCTAAGACCATGTCTGTGCACAAGGTGATAGGTGGTGTTCAACTCTTTCTCTTGAATGGTGACTGTCCAAACACCGAGAGCTTTTTCTAGTAAGGTGCAAGTCAAGAGGTGTCTATAAAAGCGCTAGACTAGGAGACTGGCAAGAGCAGGCCTCTGCCTGGAGACAGCCTATCTACCATAGGGAGGAGCTGATCTATAAATCAGTAAAAAGCCCATCCAGCCAGAAAAAAGAAAGCATTAGAGATTAAGATCATGAGGTCACAGTACACAGGTTTGCTGTCAATGTGCCAAACCAGAACCCTTTTCCATCCTTGCACTATTTCAGGAGGAAATACTCCTCCCTGCCTATGTGAAACATTATTTGTAGCTGCAAGTTCCTTGGAGAAGATAGTGAATACAAGACTTTCTTTCTCCCAGCCTCACTCACCAAGCTTCTCAGTCCAGTCCCCATCTCGTTCCATAGCCATTTACCTTTTTACCGGCTTTTCTTCTTCTTTTTAAGCTCAACCTGGGCTGGTTCCTATCACCAGTCGTTGGAGATGAGATGGCTCCCACAGAGATAGGAGAGGAGGATATCTTGGTCATGTGTTCCGTTCTTCAACCTATATATCACCTCTGCATTGACTCCAAATCTCTGTTTTTGACTACTTGTCCTGAACCAGATCCCCCAAGTCACAGTCTCACGTGAAAATTTAGATCCTTCCCAACTTCTCTGTCACTTCTTCCTAATCCCAAATTTCCAACTTCCCACTATTCCATTCTCTTTTCCTAGTCCTATCTTAAACATTTTCATGTTGAGTTGAAATGCTTCTTTCTTGGTGCTTCTAGGGGTCTGGCTCACCCAGACTCCTAGGTACCAAGTCCCAAGCCTTGGCTCCATGGCCCTTCATCATTGGGAAAGTCAGTGCTTGTCCCTGATGCCTTCAGCTGGAGCAGTCGTAGAGTTCTGGTGGATTGGATGCCTTTGCAGTCAGGGTAGTGCCTGGCCCTGGTTAGTACCACACTCTTGTGAGTGTAAATGGCTTGAGCACATGGGAAAAAATGAAGGATTTGTGTATGCGCAGTAAGGACAGACTCTTCAAAGTTGGTAGCTGTTTGCACAGAAGAAGCTTCTGTAGAGCAAATGTAAGCGTTTGTTTTTTTTTTTTTTTTCTGAGAGCTTAGAAATTGGTCAGATTTGGGCAGACTTTTAGAAAACAAGAAGAGAAGCACAACTGCTGCAAACACTTGAAAATATGAGCTCCTCTTCCAAATCCAGCAGCAGTAGAACAGCCTCATTTTACCCAAAATGTCACTAGCTTTTTCTTTTAACCTGTGCAACAATCTCTTTCATCTCCTTTTTTCAATCCAGGAATGAGTGAAGTTTCCAAGAATATGTCAGCAGAAAGCTGAACATCAGGAACATCACTACCTTACAGCCTGAGTTTGCCAAGATCTTAGGACCTTTAGCCGGTGTCATGTAAAGGAAAGGAGCAGGGAATCTCAATAACAGGCAGAGTCACTGAGTTGAGAGACGTCTAGTTGAGGGCTCACAGGAGTTAGGGAGCAGAGGATCTGAGACAGGAGAGGTCAAGAGCTCTGGAGACCTAGAGCTGCTCAAAGTGTTTTGAAGGAAGAGCTGCATATGGAGCTGGATGAGTGAAGAAGAAGGGGTGTTAAGGCAGAAGAAAACCCATGAAAGATGGGCTGCACATCTGTTTTTTCACTATGGGAATCGTGGTTCAGTTACAGGTAGAAATGGGTGCCTTTCCACCTCCCCAGTAAAGGAAAAAAGCTCTAGTAGGAGAGAGGAGAAAATTGGCATGGAAGAGGCATATGTGAAGGGAAAAGTAAGATGATTGTTTTCACTCGGAAATACGGTGTTTTAGTTGAGTTAGAAGAGAAATTTACTGCAAACTTTAAAAACCAAATGATATCACTACAAAGAAATCCTATAAATCATTTTCACCCTTTTGTACAACTTCATCTAACCTACAGCAGAGGATGACAGCTAAAACAGCTGTAGAGCATTCTGACAAGATTCAAATGTAAATAAGAAGCAAAATAATCCGCACAGATGTGATTTTAGATAGACTTGGTGTGGTGTAAATCTGAGGCAAATTAGAGTTAAGATTATGTTTTAAATGATCAGGCAATTTAATTCTGAGCAAGAACTGTAACATGGAGATACTACTGAGATTTGACCTTCTGGGGATATTTATGCTCTGTTGAACAGAAGATCTCAAACCATGTTGGCCTCGTTGGAGAATTTAGTTGTAACTGAAAGAAAAGCTAAAAACAAACCATTTCTCATTTTATACCAGACCCAGAAGGAAGATAATCCAGTGATCAGAGTTTTGACTGGAATTCAGACCTGGATTTACTTCTCCTGTCTGTGTAACCACGCACAGATTTGGAAGACATTTAAATGTCAAACTCCAGTGAAATAAAGAGAATTAGTCTGGGCTTTAGCTTCTCTGGATGCAATTTGGGCTGAGTAAATGCAGATGTCTGCGATGTGATAAACACTTCTTCACAGTCAATGGAGAGGAGAAGCCATTTTGTAGGTCACGATTCAAGTTTCCCTAAACTTGATGTTTAAAATAGGTCAGATGAATCACTGAATAATGTTGTTTCTCTCTATTGTCTCTAAAAGGAGCTGAAGGCTCTTCGCTCAGTTACAGGAGAGCAGAACTTTCCTGTTTTGGAAAGGTAGCTGACAGCTAAAACTGTTAAATTTGGAAGGTACTCAGATTCTGGTCTACCAACATCAAAGTACTATAGATAGATTTAAAAGGTCAGCCTGAAACACAATTTATTTCCTCTAAAATTCAAAGATCTTTGAGTCAGACATGAGTTCCACAGCACGTCGTCAGGGATTCTGCCTGTGTCTGAGAATTGTTCTGATTTTCTGGGATCCGGTGAAAACCATTGATGTGGGGGAGAACTGGGAAGTCCTTAAAGGCAAATGCAGGCCCTAATCACCAGGCAGACCTGGGATGGGCCCCAGCACGGTCACTCCTTTCCTTTTGCCACTTGACTTACTGTGCCACAGGCCAAATAAATTAAGGAAACGAACTAAATGCAGTACTGAAAAAGAATTAAAATTGAAATTGTCCCTGGTTGGCCATGCCTCGCTCTGGACATTTATGGGGCTTTTCATCTTTTAATTGCATTTTATAAGTTCACTTTTCATTCCTACTTTCAATCTTTTCTTCCCTTCCTCTCTTTGCAAGGAGTGTTGGTTTTATACTGGCTACACCACTCTGGACACATGGCTCAGTCTCACACCACCTGCTCTGGAAACCACCTTGAAGTCAGGAAACCTGTGCTTCATATCTCATTCCACATTTGGTGTTGTTCTTCTCCTCTGACCACATCAAACGCAAGCAGAAACCACCACGTTCACCAACGGGCATGCCTGCTTCCACCAGCTCCCTTCTGTATTGCTTCAGGAATGGGAAACTTGCTTTGACCTTCAAAGAGCTTTTCCTGTTTTTGTGGCACCGTTTGTAGGTGCCCACCTCTGTCCCAAATCCCTGGGACCTTTACAAGAAAGGCTTCCATCCCTTCCTGTCTACCTGTTTCCTCTCAGATGCTTTTTGCAGCATTTAGCTACTAACCATTTTCTCCCTTTATGTGCGACCTTTCCAAAGCCATGCAAGATATTGTAGCACAAATCTCAAAGCCACAGTCTGTCTGCTTCAGCTGGGCAGCACTAACTTCTCCCTCCGTTGCTTCTTATCTTCTCCTTTACCTTGGAAAGTTCACGTGTGTGTTGTCATAAAGGCTCCTTCAGAGCTGATGCCACATTCTTTGAAGCCCCCACATTAAAGACGTGTTTCCAGGATAGTGCTGTACCACTGAGCAAGATTTGATGCTGTGTTTGTGGGTGGAGAAGTTTCCCCACCACCACCTTCAAAAAACCCAAATCACATGAAACGGTTTTTCATGGTTGGTCTTCGCAGCGTTGCAAGACTAGGGGAAACACAGAGCCAGGTTTTTTGCAACTCTCAACATGCTGGAGGATCCTCATGTGCAGAAAACCTATGATACCTGGCTGTCTCTTATTCCAAGAATTTAGGCAATAGAATCCTATTCACTTCCATAAACAGCACCTTCCCATCCAAGTATCTCGAAAGCCACATATTTATTTTTCACTGCTTTCTATGGGTTTGCACCTCATGAATTCTGAGCATGGCTCCACTCCCTCTCTTCTGCTGTTTTCTCCAGATGCTTCCATGTTTTCCTTTGACATAACTTTCTTCCATGAGATTTTCCTTCTCACCCATTGTACACTGCTGCCAGTAATTCACCTCTTTTTGCCTCTGAAGAAACAAGACTTATCCCATCTTTTTGATTACCTTGCCTTTAAAAAGGAAGGAAGATGACACTAAGATGCTCTGCTGAATGGTGTTCCTAAAGGAGACAGAGACAGCATAGGGCTTCAGAGCAGTCCCAATTTTTTCCTGTAATAATCTCACCAAAATGGTCCAAATGGTCTTTTGAATGCAAGTTTTGTTAGAGTGAGAACACTGGGCAATGCAAAATGGCTCCTACATCTCCGCTGGCCCTTGTGACATGTCTGGAAGTGAGATTTCAGCTAACTCAGGGACTTTCTGAGCTGCAGTGAACTACACAGAGTTCTTTGACATGCTTTCCTTTTCCTTCCTTCTCCTGCTGTGCTTACCTCCCTCAGAGTTTCCCTGTGGAGCTGAAGGACCACAGCTCTGAGCTGGGATGCTCTCCTTGCACCCTGCCTCCTCCTGGATACACTCATAGAATCATGGAATGGTTAGATTTTGAAGGGACCTTAAAGATCATTGAGTTCCAACTCACCTGCCATGGGCAGGGACGTCTCCCATGAGAACAGGTTGCTCAAAGCCCCATCCAGCCTGGCCATCCAACTCATTTGCCTCCAGGCAATGGGTAGTTTTCCATCCACCTGCTCTGATCACTGAAAATACGACAGGAACTGGAGCAAGCAGGCTCGAGGTGTCCTGTCCTGCACAAGCACATTGAGTGATTTTGTTCCCTAGGCAGGATGTTTGTTTTCCACTGCCACGGTTCCTCCTGGCTCCTACCTCAGCATGATGGCAGCTCCCAAGCCTTTTCTCTCTTTGCAGACTGTCACTTGGCTCTTCGTCCTTTTTCCAGTGGTTTGGGGGAGTTCTAAAAATTCATGGAATTGCTGTATTGCCTGAGCTGCACGGCAAGCCTGGCAGTGCCTCTGGCTTTTACAGCTGCTGGGTTTTTTGCTTTTTTTGTCTCGCAAGTCTTACAAGAGTCTTAAAAGTCTCTCCTGCTATCATGTCCTTAGTAGCACTCCAATAACTTTAGAATCACAGACAGTAATGGCAAAAAAGATTTATTTCATCATCTAGTTCATCCCTCTGCTGTTGCACAATTATTCCCCGGGGAGCACTTCAGGCTCCTGTCCAAGAAGTTTTTATGTCTAGCTTCAATCTTAAAAGCAGCTCTGCAAGCATGATAGTGCAAGGCTCATTGTCTGCCTTTCAGCCATTTCAAAAATTAATTCGCCCAAAGTACAAATAAAAGGTTATTTTTTTTCCCTTTCCCACAATCAGGCCCGTAAACTGTTTAAAACATCAAAGCCAAACTGCATTTTTTCTGGCTCTAGCTTCATTAGCCAGAAAGCATCTGCAACTGGAAATGAATCTGCAGCTGTGTTGATGGTTTGCAATCCAGAGTTAAAAAGCACTTCGCTTTCTTATAGCTCTGATAGCCCTTGATAGCAACCAGGAGGGGAAGAGAAGGAAATCACATTGTAATTAATATGGGTAATAATTTTAGAAGAGTAATCTTTATTGAGTAATGTTTGTGTGTATCAGTATTTCAAGGAACTCCATATTTAAAAGGCTGCTCAACTCTGACAGTCACTTTAGGTAAGGTATGAGTCATAATTTGTTCCGATCGAGTTTGATTAGACACACTGACTTCATCAGTGGTAAGAGGGAGCTGGGACAGGTGATTAACAGAGCTCTGTAAGACAGGAGACACATTTCTTCTCTTGAGCTACCATGGGAGAAACTACTTTTTCTTGTCTGTGCCTCTGTGAGGTATTTCCTTCTGTGAGGAAATGCTGTTTACTGATTTGTGGCTTATGCCTTATAAATGGTGCACGTGATATGAGGGAGCCACAGGGACACAGGTAACCCTCAAATCCTCATTTTGTTGAATATGCAGAAAATGCACAACGCAGGCACCCGCCCCGTCCTTGGGGTAGGATTCAAAGAGGTCACGAGCCACTTTATGGGATACTCACCCACAATCACTCACTGGCCTAGTGTGAGGATTAGTTCATGCTTATTGAATGTACTTTCAAGAGCTCCAGACATGTGTAGTGACAAAGCTCACATGGCCAGAAATAGTACAAATTACCACAGATGCAATGTGGTTTACAGACCCTTAAAACAGATCAACCTAGAGATAAATAAATGCTGTGCAGAAGCTTTCCCAGTGCTTTGATCACAGAACAGGGTCTTCTTATGGCTCAATTAAAACCCACATGTCTGTTATTCCCCTTATCCACCCATCATCACACACAGTTCAGCTAAAAGGCGCTGAGCCTGGAGGGTCACCGGATTTCCCACTTTCCCTCTTTCCATCACTTGCACCCGAATGGGGTTAGATTTGCTCAGAGGGTTTTAAGCGGGGAAAGTCCCTTGTTAAGGCTCAGCTTTTGGAGCGTGGCTGGCATGACGAAGAAAGGCAAGGCTGGACATTTGTACCAAG
>JAOXNO010000001.1:209482900-209511376 GCA_028565335.1 Limnodromus scolopaceus
TATTTCTTATTTATTTTTTTGTCAGAGTTAGGTTGATGGTTGGACTAGATGATCTTTAAGGTCCCTTCCAACATAGATGATTCTATGATTCTATGATTTATTGTCAGAGTCCTACAGAATTAAATGAAAAATGCCGTAGGCCAGGTTTATTGGCATTTTTCGCAAGTCCCGTCCATACTGACACAGGCCCAATCCTGGTATTTCCTTTTGTGCTTTTCCAGGGTTGCAAAAGGGATGAAAACTTGCCTGAGGAGTGAGTGGGCGCACTGGGAAGAGGAGGGAAAGGGCTATAAAGAGAGCAGAGCTGAAGCACTGCGTCACTGCAAGGCAACGCGGTCCCTGCTTTCACCACCACAGCCTCAGTATCCATTTAGCTGCCATATTTTATGCAAAGGGGCAAGAAAAGATCCATATTCTCTCCCCACTTCTTTGTGTCCCAGCCTCCTGGTGAGCACAGCATGAATGGCATCAGGACTTCAACCTTCACGACTGCTAAGAGAAAAGATGGTGTCTTACATGAGATGGATGGAGACCCAGCGAGGCAAAGCAAATATTTAGATTTCTAATAATATTAGTGCTTCAAAAGACCTGCCTTTCCTCTAGACTACGAGTGACAGCGGACTAAAGGTGACCGGCAAACAGCACTGAGAACCCACTTGGCATTTTCTTCTTCATTCTTAATGCTTGCCTTTCTGCCAAGAAAATATTTTAAAAATAGATGTGTTAGATTTGCCAAGGACATTAGTGATATGATCAAAACAAGCCTGATAGACCTGACCAGCTTGTCTCCTGTCACAGGATGGAGGTTACCTGCTGTCATCCCAGATGTTTTCTCCAATCCAGCACAGAAGGTTGAACTCACCAGCAGTCCCTCATGGCACGGAGCAGTGGAGCGTGGTGCCTGATGGCCGGGGCCCAGCTGGCTGGCTCCAAAACTGGGAGCACAGTGGGCACAGGACACTGCACACAAGCTCATCAGTCTTGCTTCTGGCAGGGCTTGTCAGGTAAGAATTTACACTGACGTGGATGCCCTGCTTTGCCGAGGTGGTATTCTGTGCTGCTCAGCCCCCCATGGATGTACAGGTTTGGTGGGTGTTAAATCACGGTCTTTCTGCAGTATTTCCTTGCACAAAAACCTACATACTTGGATAGGACCAAGAAGGTCTCCACAGACCTCAGCCACCATTGAAAATGCCCTGTCAGTAGACACCCCTTGAATATAGAACCATAGACTGTTTTGGTTTGGAAGGAACGTTAAAGATCATCTAGCTCCAATCCCCCTCCTATGGGCAGGGACACCTCCCACTAGACCAGGTTGCTCAAAACCCCATCCAGCCTGGCCTTGAACACCTCCAGGGATGGGGCATCCACAGCTTCCCTGGGAAACCTGTTCCAGTGTCTCACCACCCTCACAGTGAAAAATTTCTTCCTAATATCTAACCTAAATCTACTCTCTTCCAGTTTGAAGCCATTACCCCTGGTCCTATCACTACATGCCCTTGTAAAAATTCCCTCCCCAGCTTTTCTGTAGCCCCTTTAGGGACTGGAAGGGGCTCTAAGTTCTCCCTGGAGTCTTCTCTTCTCCAGGCTGAACAACCCCAACTCTATGCTTGGGAGAAATGAAAACAAGAACATTAGCTTAAATATGAAGAGGTTGGTAGCACCCCATTAAAAAGACTGAGGATATTTACATTCAAATCATATAGGCTTAACCCAACACTAACAACCCGGAAAATCAGGACTGGTGAAGCAAATGTGTGTTGAAAGTAACTGTCCTTCTTTCAGCCCTGCTAATGCAATGAACAGCCATCTCCTGCAGTAGCTGAAGTGATTTTCAAGGATAACCTAGGCAGGGCATTTCACGCTAATCTAATCTGCAAGCGAGGGCTATCAGACACTGACACCCCTGTTTGCCAAATTCAGACTGACTAATGCTTCCCTGACCTTGGCTCCTGTTACCATATGAATCTGTGCAGCGCAGGAGAATTGGCAGCGTGACAGCAATACAGGCACTTCATCTTCAAGGCATTTTCTTTAGCATTCCTGTGAAAAGGGGGGGTATTAAGACGCCTGGTTTACAGAGGGAGGAGAGGTGACAAAGGGCTGTGCCCTGGGCTGGGGGCCGGCTGCTTTCGGGGCTGGAATTCAAGCTCAGGAATGTCCTAAGGAGAAACCCTCTCTGCATCTCCTTCTGTTCCCCTGACAGTTCTTGCAGTCACAGAAACAACAGCCTAGTCCTTTTCTAATATTGTGGTGCTTTTGGTTTTTTCTTTTTTTTTTTTTTTCTTATTAGAAAATAATCTCATGAAGGCAAGAATCACCTTTATTTAACATCTTCTCACAGCCTCTGCTTGCCTTGAGCCAGGAGTTGTGTCAAAGCACATAGCTGGGATTAACTCCTTGTGCTCCTTTATTCTAATCTAAAGCAGTATTTGGAGTGAAATCTCCAACAGAGCGGAGTGAGAACATTTGTGCTTTTTCTTAAATTTCTTTTAGGAACTGTTCAAGACTCTTGGATACCCAGGAGATGCATTAAAATAAAATAAATAAAAAAAAAATAAAACCAACAAGTCTGAAATGGTATTTTTAATCTGGGATATTTCCACAATGGTTTTCTAGCACTGTGTTCCTTTGCCTGATTTCTGGGGCAGAGGGAGGCAGGGATTTAACGAATATTTTTTTTTTGTAAAGGGGTAGTACACACTGTTCCTCTCTGCTGAAAAAAAGTATTAATGTGAATTGGACACAAAGATGTCAGAGGTAGACTTCACGTTGAACCAGAGGTCCATCCTATATTTTGGAGGGAGAGGGGTCATCATTTCCCGGTTTTTCTCTTTGGGATTGGGAGCCGGGATCCACGGGGAGCAGCCGTTTCTGGGCGTCAGGGGCAGCCTCATCACAAACTCTTCCTGAGTGGAAGCGACCAGGTTTGCTTCCAAGGCTTCCTCCCCGGGCCTCCCAGGAACGGGGCTGGCCCTGGCTTAGCTTTCTTTCTAACAAGCGAACCAGTGAGGGAAAAATAAAAGCCGAGGTGTAAACAGAGTCTTTTCTTTTCCTCATATGATCCTGAGTGTTTTGACCCCGCTCTAATAAAACACTCGCTTAATGCAATGCGCAGAGCAATTCCTTAGAGTTCACTGAGTATTCACTTAAGATTATGCAGATTTGGGTCAGCACTTTGCGGCATTCAGCCCGGGCTCCTCACCAGGGGCTGCGGGGAGCAGCTCGCCCGTCCTGGGGAGCACACAGCCAGCTCTTCCCAGCCTGTTTATAACCATTTGTGTTTCAGCCTGGCTTTCTTGCTTTCATGCAACTCCCTCTGGTGGATACCTTCACGGGAGCTTTTTGTCCATTTAGCCCCGTTGCTGAAGCCTGTTTTCCTAAGGATGTAGTGCAAGCGCAGGAGGAAGAGTCGTATTTTGCAAAATGGGCATAAAAAATGTGGATTAAGGGGTTAGACTTCCCTGCAAGGCACTGGTATTGAGGCTTTTCAGCTCTGATCCCCAAATCTTTTTAGCTAACTTCCCCCAGTCTCCTTCCAGCCTTTGTGATGCTCAGCACTGCCTGTCACATGCAGTATAATAATGTTAAAAATTAATCAGGCTTCTATTTTTCTGGCTTGTGTGGGCAGCTGACCTGGGAGCGTGGCAGATCCTGGTCTGTTCCCAGTTATGTCTCCTTTTCTGAAGATTAATGGCAAATACAGAAACAAATCCCAGGGAAAGGGAGCGGTGCCCACGCCTCCTGTTGCCCAGGGCAGTACCCTGACCACTAAGCTGTTTCTGTTTCTTCTTTGGTTAATTCCTATTAAATTACTTGCCCAGGGGAGCAGGTCCCAGTGGAGGCGAGGAAGGAAGCTGCAGGCAGAGCTGTAGGCTGGTGGTGGTGGGTTTGGTGGGAAATGTCCATGTGGCAACCCCCAAGCTGCACTGACGCTGGGCAGATATGCAGAGGTCCTTGGAGGTGTTAGACCTGCTCTGAGGTGTTCACAGAGAAGATCTTTGGAAAAGCAAGGTCTCTTAAGTCCAATCTATGGAGTGGGACAGCCTTGTTCCCTGGAGGCAGGCTGATGGCGTGTTAAAACAAACCTGAAAAGAGCAATTCCTTTATGTAAAACCAGGATACCACAGGTACCTAGAATGGAAGCAACCAACCCAAGCCCATCAATAATCAAGAAGAAACAGATTTATGTGTTTGATGACTTTATTTGGGGGTATCAGTTCAGCAATGGTTAGGGTGTGAGAAAAGGGTTTAACAAAAACAAAATGCAAAATATTATGTTGTTAATAAAGCTGTCAAAATATCAACAACTACCAGCATATATTGATATAGCTACCAGCTACCAACAGAGCTCATGGGCTTTCCTCGGAATACTGAGACTTGCTAGCCGGGTTTCACAAATAGCTATCTGGTATGAAACGAAAGTCATGGAAAATTTTACAGCTAAAAATACAGCAGTCATTTTATACAATGAATGAGGGATCAAGACTTATTTATTTTGTTTTCTTCACCAGTATGCACAGCTGTAAAGTAGATTTGTCAAAGTCAGTCCTTCATCTGATAAAAATCAGCTCTGCAGTTAACTTCCTAGTGACACAGATACACAGAACTGCTGAAATACACGGACATTTAAGAGGCAAAACACAATATACAGCTTTGTCTTGGTGAGATAAACATATCAGCTTTAAGCATAAATACTGCTGATCAATTGCAGGTGGAATCTGAATAAAAATAAGGAATTTAACCGTGCAATGATATCCGTGTCTGAATGCAGAGCTGCACTGCTTTTTGTGGGCCCTCTCCCAGAATAACAGTGGTCCTGGCTCTTGTATTTCGTCTTTGCTGTTGGATTAGGAGTGCTGGATGCCCAGGGGACACAGTTCAGGTCCAAAACTTGCCCGGCATGCAGTGCTGGCAACCCAGCTCTTCAAAAAATGTGAATTGGCTCATCCCACACAGGCAGAATTGTAAAAATAAGAGTTTGTCTTTCAAATTTTCCTCATGGGCATTTCAAACATCCCATTTTTGAGCTTTTTTACTGTAAAAACAAAAACCAGAACTGTTTAGGTTTTGTTTTAAGAGGGAAGAGGAGAGGTTGACATAAAAGCAACATTTCCTGGAGAGGTACCTCTGTAAGAGGACAAATACAGCTGCAGTTGGCTCAGTGAACATTTTGGTGATAAACAACACACATTTCAAAAACTTTATGCAGGTAGGTCTCAAACAGGCCATCTCTAGACGTTTACCTTTATTTATCTGTACTTCTTTTGCTTTGAGAGCTGCACAGCAAAGCTCACAATCAGATCTTCCAAAAAGCTTTTCAATACTTCCCTATTCAGCTGAAGCTGAAATGACCCAAGAAGAGCTATTCCACTGATATTTTCTTCTGAACTTCATTTTTTCAGCTGATCCCAGGAAAGAGTGAAAATGTCTCCTGTCAGAAAGCTTCAGATTCGTTTTTGATTTCATCCAGATGTGGTTCCCCACCCCGCCAGCCAACACGGTTCGACCACGTTTCACGCACTGGATAGGACATGTAACTGGAAGAATGGCGCTGGCGTGGCCAGAATGATATCAGCAGAGAGCTTTATGAAACAGTCAGTGTAGTTGTGGTTCTGATTGATAGATGCCCAATAGCAACTTGGTTACATGGCAGAAAAGAAATGTTTCAACAGCAAAGAGAAAGCAACACATGGACTTTAAAAATCTGCTAGTAAATGTGAGTACTTGTCGACATAGAGTTTATGGTCAGAAGATCACTAGCTCATCTGTTTTGACCTGATATAATGCAAGCTATAGCGTATCATTCAGATATCAGTATATATCCAAAGGCTTGTCTTAGAGTTCTAAAAGTGTGTCCACTTTGTCTTTACAATTTCAAAAGATGATAAATTCAGACAGTTCCCAAGGTCTCCAGTCCAGTCCTCTTTCTCTCTTCCCAAGAGAAAACACTTGGTAGCAATGGCAGATCTCTGGAACCCCAAATCCATTATCAAATATGAAAGCAGAGAAGTGTCAATAAAAATGCAATAAACCAGATGTTATGAGAGAGGAGACAGACATTGTTGAAGACAGCCAAATAATAAAGGAAAGTGTGATCTATAGTAGCATTTAATCAGAAAACTTCTGAAGAAGATTCTCCATACCTAGGAAGAATCAATTAAAGTTACACAGAGTACAGTACGGCAAATCCCCGATATTAAACAGGAGTCTGTTAGTTGCTATTATTCGCTAAATAGCATGTCTCCTCTGCTTGCTGGTATTTCTTCTTAGTTACAGATACTTCTTGCCACAGCTCAGTAAATCACCTGATGAGGTGAGGTTAGACTTGCTCTTCAGACCTGCTAGGGTCCAGTCTTCTGGCTGGCACTACTCGGGTAGCTTTGCAGCATCCAGAGCAGATGTATTTCAGGAAACACAAGTAAGCACTCCCTGATATGATAACGGTGACGATGATAATGATTGTAGCACTAAGAGCTGGTGACACTGTATTTTCCAGAACAGAGTGGTCTTCTCCTGTTGTGGAGGAGGGGGGCAATTCTGTTTTCTCACCTAGTAATGGTAGAGGAGTCACAAATCAGAAGTTACATCAGGAACTGAGCAAAAAAAGGTAACATTAGTGGTATTTAAAAAGAAAAAAAAGCACAAAGTAGGGAGCACTGGCATTAATTTCTGTTTGGACATTTTCAGTGTACATGGGAACATTCAAGACCAGGCTGGATGGGGCTTTGGGCAGCCTGCTCTAGTGGGAGGTGTCCCTGCCCAGGGCAGGGTTGTTGGAACTAGATGGTCTTTAATGACCCTTCCAACCCAAACCATTCTATGATTCTATGATCTGAGCTAGTATCTCTCAGCTTGCTTGCAAAGAAAAGCAACAAATATAGTCTTTGAGGGCACAACTGATTTGCCTAAATTTAGCCGTCTTTAACATGAGACAGATCTCTCCCTCAAAGTGTTTTTTCTCTGCAGAGAGTCTAAAGGAACTTGGAGGGCGACAAGCTTGGAAACAGATGGCTGTATTTGGTCAAATGAATCCCCTACATGATGTTTTTCATTCTTGGAAAAAGAAAACATAGAACAGCTATTGAACCTAGTTCTGTTGAAATATTCTCATGGGTGGCATGGGAATTTAAAAAAAAAAGAAAAAAAATCAATGCAGGATAGACTGCTGTAATTCCTGAGCCATAAAGCCCTGAAAATGTTTCTTTGGAGAAATTGTGTTCCTGAGAGGTAAGATGTTGCTTGACACACTTTGACCTTGAATTAGCTTGATCTGTTCATTTGGACTACCCTTGGCACTGACCCTTACCCTGGGGGTTACATGCTGCAAAAACCTCTAAGAACTATGGACACTCAAGAGCTGTCACTTGGCAAATCCACTGCTGAAAAGTGGTATCATTTAGCTTTTTTTTTTTCTTGGTGATCAATGTACAGGTTTTTCCCCAAAACACTGCTGAAAAGCAATCCAGTTGTCCAGCAGCAGACGCTATGTCACTCTTGTCCACTGAATTGCTATTCCGTGTCCAAATCAATGCCACACACCCCCACTTTACAATACTGCCCCCCATTGTGGTCCTCAGTCGGGAATGTGATGAGCATTAGGCACACACGTGCTTACCATAAAATCCTGTGCTTGGGTTAAGAATGTGACCAGATTGCTTTAAAATCTATGTCTGAGCCTACTTTCTGTTTACCTTTCCAGTTCCTGGCTTATCGACATGCCTGTATAATTCACTCCTCCTTTATAGACAACATCACACATTGGTACTATTTTTGAGATTATGTGATCACCATCATAAAGATTCCTCTTGCTTGCTCCAGCATCTTCACCCCTCTCATAGGCAGCGATACATCTGATTTTTGCATGGAGACTCATATTCTCTCAGCAGAGGTGGGATGATTTTGCAGGACCTGACAGTGCAGAATCCTTCTCTCAAAGGAAGAGCAGAAACAAGGCACATACTCCATTTTTCCTGGTCATCTTTAACCTTGAGCTTGTTTCTTTTCCTTTGGCACCGATGATTATTTTATATATATATGTATATTGTGCATTCTGCATACCTATCTCTCTCTGATGACTCTGTTAGCAAAAAGAATACCAAGCTGTTATATTTTTCATGTGGAATTTCATCCAAGTTCAAAGGACAGCACACTGTGTTTTCTGAAGGAATTATTCCTGTGTACATTTCCCAGGGGAATCTGTCAAAATGAGGAAACAGGAGCTTTAAATAGTATTTTCCTTTGAAAGCTGCACTAAAATTGCCATTTTAATCAAGAGCTTTTCTTTAATAGGGGCCAGATTTTTCCATCCTTCATCTTGTGAGTAGAATGGTGATTCTGATGAAAGTTTGCAGAAAATATGCTGCGAAATATGCTGTGGCTTTTATCGGTGTTTCTCGCCTGAGACCTCTTTCTCCGGCGCTCAAGCTACTTTAAATGGGAGGTCTTGAAGTGCAGCCACTACTCCTACTGTGCCGATACCCCACTGACTCCAAGATCATACTAATTAAAAGCTCACCTCTGTTATGATGCCAGACAAAACACACCCCGGCGGAGCCAGGCTGTGAGAAAGCCAGCCTCGACTCTTGCCACACTTAGTATGGTTGTAACTAGCTAAATTTATGATAATTCCACTGTTACTTTGTCCTTTTCACTTATTTTGGTTTTCCTTGCCCTTTTGTCTTGCTTTGTAGACGAACTGTAAGCTGTGCTGTACAAGGACGCATTGAAAGGGTGCCCAGTGCCCCAGAACAAGGAAGGTGGGTCTCTGAATGGGGCTGTTTCTTGCTCCTGCAACACAAACAGGCACGGCCACCAGGATCAGCCCTCGGTGCATTCAGCTCACTGAGAAAGCAAAGCCGGTGCCAAAAAGGGCGAAGTGCTGCCAAAGAATTCAGCTGGTAACGGGTACAAGGGTGAGTGGCACCTCTGAATGCCACCGAGGGGTCTTCGCCCCCCTTTGTGCCGTTTCTCGGCTGCCCGCCCCACCTCGGAGTTGGTTTTTCACCTGGCCCATCTCTTTGCTCCTGCATCTTGGTGGCTGCGGAAGACGCGTGCGTGGCAACGGCTCCGAAAGGGGGAATGCCACCACCCTGGGACCGTGTCCCTCTGAGCTGCTGCTGGCACACAAGCCCTCTCTTTCAGGGAATAAAGGATATGCTAATAGCATGCTAACCCTGCCCCGGCACAGATGCCAGCCGGTCCCTCCGCAAAGGGAGAACACAGAGGGCTGTTCATGCTCGTCCTTTCTCTGCTGTATTGACTTTTCCTATTAAGTTACGCTGCCTCCCATTTTCATGGCGCAGAGATCGCCGGCCCGGAGACCCACAGCGCCAGCCCTGGGGTTCTTTGTCAGCAAACTGGCCCAGCGAGGGAGGGAAAAGTCTCACCATTACAGGCAGGGACGGGGAGCAAGGCTGCACACACAGGGGAGAGGAAGAGGTTGACATCTCTGCACCTCAGGTTTCACTTCTCTGTTGCATCGAGTTCCAGCTACGTGTCCTCTCCTCCAAAGACCCCCCTAGCTCTGCTCTGCCTGGCCAGATTTTGTCCCTCATCGAGTTGCTTCTGATAAAGCCGACTTTATCCTGCATTTGTTTGTTTCCCACGATCCTATTTACATTTTACATCTCGCTCAGCCTTAAACTTACAATCTTTCTCTCTTTGAAATTCCTCTTGAAGACCTAATTCTCTCCCCTTTCGAAAGAAATCAGCCAGCACATCTTGGATGGAGTGGAGGGCAGTCCTGCTCTGTTTACGGCGTTGAAAACTGAAGATTCCACAAATGTCCTGATTTGCCCATCTTTTCCTATAGCTGAATAAAAATAACCAGCTCTCACACCTTTGAAAAACGAGGCTGTTCACTTATGTTGAATTGTGTGTGATTTGACTGTCTCCTTCTCACACTCATATTATGCTGTTTGCCTTCTCACGCTATAAAAATTTCCAGGACAAAACTACCTTAATGTATGTGATGTGTGTTACAGAAGCATAGATAAAGCTTTTGGTCATGCAAGGGCACGTGTATGCAGAATGGCTTACAGGGTTTTTGCTATTTCTTTTCTTTCATACAAAAAAAATGCACTGAAGCTGACCTTCCCCATGAGTATGTGGCGTGATTTGGAAAGAAATTGAGATCGACATTTGAAAGCACTTTTATAGCAAGTCACTGTGAGCGCTGTCTACAATGAGCGGGATCAAAATGTCATTTCCAAGTCCAAGTGCAGTGGAGTCTAGCTCAGATTGAGGTTAAGTGCTTGTCCTCTTAAAAGATGTCTCTTCTGTCAGGGCAAATTTTCTTGAATAACCTGAGTCCAGAAAAAAATCAGTACTTAGCTCTCTACAAAGCAGAAAAGACTAACTCTGTGACCACCCCATGCAGGCATGCTGGTGGAGTGAAGCTGGAGACTACACACCTAAGGATTTGTCCCTTCTCTAGTGGCTTAAAGTACTGGTCAGACCGGGTATTTCGATCTTCCTGACTACAAACCTGCCACGGAGTGAAAGCCTGCATGTCGGCTTTGTGAGAACCGGTGCTGCATCTTAGTGCTGGGACTTGGCTGAAACAGCCACGTGGTGACAAATAGAGTTCATACCCCAGCACTAGGGACAAGTTCTGGGGTGTCTTGAAAATAAGCCAGTGGTGAGTCACTGCTTAAATCCCGAGTCACTGACTCTGGTAACATATGTTTTCTCTGGGATATAGAAAATACTGGTGTTCCCCATGAAATAACGTTCAGTGATCACGAAGGGCAGAGCTCATGGTCCAAAGTTCATCATCCCAGCTACTTTCACTCCCTGTAGGGGCCAGAGAGTGGGAAGAGGAAGCGAGGTCCAGGAAAAGATCGTGCAAACTCATCCTGCAGTATAAAATACGGTATCTGCCCTACACCAGAGAAATGCCAGCTGTTCCTAACTTATTAGATAAAATGAGATGTAGACCCTAACTTTGCAAGTTTCTACAACAGTTTGTCAGATAATTCATTTGGTTTTATCAGTTCAGAATTTCATTTCTTCAACAGTTTTCATAGTTCTCCAAATTGTTAAAGTGGGAAGGGGTAAGACAAGGACAAATGGGGCTAGAGATCAAGAAAGCACAGATCTGGAAAACCCACCAGACTCATTTTGGAGATGTATGTCTGTCTTTCAGACAGGAATCATTTCACGTATTGAGACAACTTGAGAAGAATGGCAATTCATATATAACGGATCAGCTGAATATATATACAAAGATACCACTCCATCTGTACACATTTTGATTTATTTGTTTAG
Organism: Limnodromus scolopaceus; assembly: GCA_028565335.1. Classification (NCBI taxonomy): domain Eukaryota; kingdom Metazoa; phylum Chordata; class Aves; order Charadriiformes; family Scolopacidae; genus Limnodromus; species Limnodromus scolopaceus. Next base: position 209,494,172 of record JAOXNO010000001.1, read on the forward strand.
CCCAGGGCTGTAGATTTTCTAGCTTTTTTTCTGTTTGAGGACAAATGTACCATGCAAGTTGAACATTCTTGTCTGGAAACCCGTCTGTGCACAAAGACCATACACAAAATCCTACTTCATTGTAGAAGCACAAACAAAGACAACCTATCGGCAATTGTTCAAGTTAAAGACAATTAAATGCATTTGTTCAAAAAACCAAGTAGTCAGCCCACGGGAAGTCTGGCTTCCAGCTGCGGGCTAAGGTCAGGTTGACTGCTGCTCCTTTCCTTTGGGACCGCAGCTCTACAAAACAGACCCAAACCACAGGTTGTGTTTGTGCCAACCCTTTTCTTGTGCTGATACTGGTATGGTGCTGGCACAGGCTGGACCTCTGGAGTGGGATGAGTACCAAGAACGTACAAGTAGCATATGTTACCCAACTGCATATTGCGCTAGACTCATTCTTTGGTCATTCTTCGAGCATAGGCAGACGTCTTCAGACATGGACTGCCACCTTCTTGAGTCTTACCATAAGCAATGTTTCAGTTTATCCTTCTAATCAAAGAGATGGGGTTTGCAGCTCTCTGCTCTTCATCAGGCTGGGAGAGAGAGAAGAAAGCAAGCCCTGGGAGTTGGTAAATGTCTGCAAGGTCTTGCTGTAGTGCAGGACTGAACTAGTAGATTTGCATGCCCAAAGGAAGGGAATGTGTTTCAAGTGAAAGAGGGGAGATTTAGATTAGATATCAGGAAGAAATTCTTTCCTGTGAGCGTGGTGAGACACTCAAACAGGTTGCCCAGAGAAGCTGTGGATGACAGGTCCCTGGAGGTGTTCAAGGCCAGGCTGGATGGGGCTTTGAGCCACCTGCTCTAGTGGGAGGTGTCTCTGCCCATGCCCTTAAAGACATGATTCCTAGGGTCCCTTCCAACCCAAACCATTCTATAATTCTATCAATCTGACAATAAAATTTTACTACATATAATGTAATTTTTCATTACTACGATACCAGTTTCAGGAGATTTTTAGGGATACACAAAATCCTTTCAAAATTCCTCTGGTGCTAAGTGGAAACACACAGGCTATAGTATGTTCTTTACTCAGACGTGAGGCTGTGAAGACCAGGAATTATCTCCTCCTTGAATATGCCAAAGGTATATGGCCCTGAAGGGTACATACTGAGACTGTGTGGTTCCTTGCAAACAGGTCTGTGTGCCTCCTAACTCTGCCCACACAGAGGGCCTACAATTCTCTCATCTTCTTGCACAAGGTGGATTTGATGCTTAGATATTTCTGGTGGGTAATCAGACACTGTTACTCCTTCTGTCACAAAGCTATGTGCCAAGAACATCTCACTAGATCAGGCAATTAGCAGTAAAGTCTTCAGCTGTTCACGAAGGTCTCTGTCTGCAGTTTTCTGTCTCCAGCCCTGCAATTCACCCTGCAGCTCCTCAAAGCCAAAGACCTGTGCATCAGATCCTGCCCAGCAGCATGAAACCACTTCTTGGCCTGTGGACATGACTGTCCTCAGCCATTAATAATTTCACAATGCCTGTGAGGCAAAATACAATAACTTCAGATAATAGGTTGCCCAGAACTTCCTCATTCCATCTGGCTAGCAGAAGGAAGCTCCCTATGTGCGAGGTGTTCTGCAGATATGAAGACAGAAAAATAAAGGTTTCTGTTCTGGATGTCAATCAGCTGGATCTGGGAGAATGAACACAGCAGGCTGGAAAGCAGGAGATAACATCAAGTGAGAGTGGAAACAAAGAAGGGGAAGTAAAGTCTGGAAATATTTGAAGAAGAAGTTTCAGAACTGTTTGTGAAACAGAGCTGTAAGCTTAGGCCCCATGTACCATCAGGCTGGTGGTGCTAATATTAAGGAAATACAAAGGGGTTTACCTGCACTATGCTGCAATTAGTGATTTATATCTAAGCACATTACTGCAGAAGTAGGACATGGGTTCTTTTTGAAGAAGTTCTTTTTGCACTGAAGTGCAAAAGTAGACGCCTCATCCTGACCTGCCTACAAATCTTTTGCCTTTTATTCAAGAGAGTAAAATCTAAAGATGCCATGAAAAACATTAAAAATCTTATCCCAACTGCTTATTTCTCTTAGTACTTGTATTGTGCTAGAAGATATATGAAGCCTTTTTATATTGGAGCCCAGTATCTTGGTTTGCAGATAGCATTGCGTAAGACTGAGACGCCACAGCTGTTAAAGAAGTAACAGGAAAAATATTTAGCCGAAGTGGAATTTAACCATAACTTGGAATAAGTTGCCACAGCTTTATACTCATGAAAAGCATTATTGCATTTTAATGGCTGGTAGGCAAACAACAAAGTTGCCAGGACAAACACTGGGTAGCAGCAGTGGTTTTCCTGCCCTTTCTCTGCGGCCATCTGCGACACATGAGCTCTCACGCCTGTGGAGCTAGTCCAGGATATTCAAAAACACAGAAATACAGCTTTATACTTTATTTTTCAAATCTGAACCAAGGAGAATGTGAAAATCTCAGGAAGTGACTGCATTTGGAATAAACCTCTGTAGATTTCCTGTCACGAGTGATGGCCTTCAGCAACTGAAGAAAATAACTTGACGTATCTTCAAAGCAACGCTGACTTCCATGAACTCTCTCTTTAAACTCTGTATTACTACCTGGAGGAATGAATCTGCCTTCTTTGATGCCAAAACCCATCTCTTTCCAAAGGACAACTGGAGAAAAAAGAAACGGACTGTCCAAATGCATCTTATTTACTTAAATGTTAGTCTAAGAATTCAAAAAAGAACGTGGGGTTCTGTAAACTGAATGCGAATTCGATGAACGAGGTTGTTGGAGCAGAGCAGTTGCTTTTGAAGAGTGGGATTTGGCTGCTCTTTGCCTTTTGGCTGCGTCTTCATGTTTAAGGCCAAATTTTACTCGTAATAGGATGACTTGCGCTCAAACAGGCAGCAATTGTAGAATAATCATTTAGAGACATAAGTACCAGGTAGATTTGCCAACTTCCAAAGAACAAGAGCTTTCCAAAGAAAAGCTTTGCAGGGTCACTCGTGGGCCTGTGGATAAGCTCAAATCTGTGGATATAGAAAGTCAGGATCAGTTTTCCAGCTTGCATGACCCCATGCTCCAACTAACAGTACTGAGGAGAAATAGAGGAGTCCTCGCCCGAGCCTCCAGCAGCAGCTGCTGCATCCTGAAGTAGGAGAGCAAAAGGTACAGCGACATAGGTGAGAAGCAGTAGTCAATCGTTAGATCATTTTTTGGTAGTCTGCTCCCAGTGCAACTTAATCAATAAATGTTATTCAGTAATAATCTGTGCAGCCATCTGGATTCAAGCTTTATTAAAACACAGCTAATTGCAAATTTTTGAAATCCATGACATCAGTCCAGAATTTTATGGTGTTTTAAATTAAAAAATACATTTCAGGGTTGGATTTTCTTCTTTGTCTTTTTTTTTTTTTTTTTTTACTTTATGGGCTATTTTTACTTGTCTATGAAACTGAAGATTCAGTGTTTCCAGGCTTTTCAAACCCAAGGACCTAGATACGAAACAGGAAAACTCAGGATTGTCAGCTAAACTTATCACTCCAGCACTTGGAGCTTCAGAAGGGCACCGTATTTCTCACAAGGTGCTTTGACCAAATCTGACTGCCATCCTTCTCTGACTCTTGCCTGGCATTTTTGTTTTGCTACCAAAGCAAATGCAAAGTGCCTGGAGAATTTTGTTTCTCATCAGCTGCCATCCGAGCGGAAAATCTTGATGTTTGCCTTTTATGAAATAGGGTTATTTAAACAGCTTAAATCCTGTAGTTAAAATTGCTAAGCTATCTAGTGATAATGGTTTTGTTTATTTGGTCGTGCCTCGCTGCTTATTTGAAACCCTATAATTGAGTGTGTTAACATCAATGCTGATTAATCAAATACATGCATTTTTCCAAAAGCAGTGTAGTGAAGCAGTTTTAGTGTCTTATCCATGGAGCATTTTCCAGGGGAGCTGACCACACTTACAGCCAAAAGGCAGACTGGATTCTCCTCCAGGTTACTTATTATGGGCCAGTCTGGCTCACTCTTGACTCCTGGGTCAAACGCTACGATGTACAGCAGATGTACAGATGTACTCGACTGATGTCTTGCACTGTGCTGTACTTCTTGCACAACGAGAAGGCACTCCATAGCTACTGGATTTGACATCATTTTCCTTCCAACACAAAGATGTCCATCTTTCACCCATTCTCCAGGAATAAAGAATTGCCTCAAGAAACAATTTTGCAGGGCATGAGCCTTCCATACTTGCTTTACAAACCTTCTCTTTCTTTTCAGTGGTTTTTGTTTTCCTGATGCTACAGACAAATCACTATTATTTTTACAAACCCACACACTGTATATCGAAAAATAAACAGATACCAGAACATTAATTTCCAGTTAAGTATTCAAACTGAGCAGAGGGGACAGAATCGGGTTCATGCTAAAGTCTAAAATGCCAGAATTGTTATGAACAACAGCTTTTTTCATCCTGTTCTTGAAATAAATTGTTTCCTCAGAGTCCTGCCCTTTTCATCCCCTAAGAAAATAAATAAATAAATAGACCCAGAAAGCCAACTATTGTTATATCAGTTTTCTGTTAAAAGATGTAGAGTCCTCTTATTAGGACTCAAAGCAAAAAGAACATGAGAAAAGTAAGTGCTGGCTGCATGCCTTCCTACAGCCTGCTTTTATATTCCTACATCCTCTCTAAAAATTCCCAGGAAATAAAACTCAGCACAGCACAGGTGCACACTTCTGTCCTTAAACCTTCATCGCTACCACAGAAATAAAAAGTTTTCATTTCAAACACTCCTGTGTTAAGTATTCCAGGAGATATCTAACATAGGCACAATGTCTACATAGCCCACCACTGTACAGTACACAACCATCGTGGCTTGTACCTAGGACTGCTTTCAGCTGTTCAGTCAAATTGCCAAACCTTTCCAATTACCCAGTCCATATAATAATCACCCTGCTTAGCCTATCATGCAAAATAGTTCACTAATAAAATTCCTGCTACTTTTCTACCGTTCTGAGCTTGCAAATGTATGCCCCAAAGCATCCAATACAAGCAATGAAGAAACTCCTTTTGTGTGGCATTTTTGTGGGGGCAAACTGTGCTCCCCGAAATGTCACCCTCTGTTCCCACACTGCCCCTACTCCAGAGCCACTGGGAATGGGCGCTCCAGTGCTGGGGTGGGACTGACTCATCTCCCTCACCTTAGCAACTAAAAAGAGTCTTACTCAGTCACTGAGCAGCCCAGACTAGCGCACAATTTTTGGATGACTAAGTTCAAGTGAGAAAAATACCAGCTTTGGGACCATATTTTAAAAGGTAGGTCAAAGGGTTACCTAGCAATGGCATTAAAACTGCAGAGGCTCTTAGGAAACTTAAGCCCTCAAGTGAGTTATTCACTCCACATTTGTATGTGATTCGTGTTTCTAGCTCTACATGCTTCCAAGCTCCCTCTGCCCCACACCTCAGGTTCAGAGCCTCAGAGCTCACAAAGATGTATTTCTTATACCAGGAAGCCAGGACCACACATTGCTCCTCTCCATGAGGACCCACGCACCCTGTGGCTTTACCAAAACTGTCTAACTCTTCAAGTAGTGTAAAAGGGAAACAGTATTTCTGCTCGCATCCTTTTCTATCAAATATGCTCAGGATAGAGCTTCAAAATGAAATCAGATCAGAAATATCTTAATGAAAATAACATGTGGTACAAGCAGTGGAGAGACAGGGCCAGCAGATCCACAGATTCTTATGGGATATGAATATGCTTTGACACCAAAAAATATTATTGAACTCTAGTAAAAATATTCATCAGTTAAATGAAGGGTATTTCTCTTAATCTTGTTTGTTTTGATGCAATTATGATGAAAAAGATGGCCGGGGGGGAGGGGAGGGCACTGTCACAGGCTTTGCTCTCTCTTGATATCAAAACAGGATGGTCATGATGATGTCCAAGATTAAGCACAGCGACGAGCTCATGTGGAGCTCAGCCTTCTGAAGAGCTGAGGCAGGTGTCCTCCACCTCCAGCAGTGCACAGAATTCACTTCGCTGGAGAAAATCAGTGACTGGACATCAGTTCTATTGAAGTAGCAACAGCAACCAAAGAAAGAGCAGACATCTGAAGCAAGTCTTATCTGTCCCACGTTAGACTTCTGCAGCATAAGATATAGATCTCAATGAGTCACCAAGGTTCTCCTGGTGAGAAGCAGAGAGGAATATGCACTTTGTTGGGTCTGTTTTGCCCCTGACAGTAATGGGTGAGTGATCTCTCCCTGTTCTTCTCTCCACCCATGAGTCTTCTGTTATATTTTCTCTCCCCTGTCCAGCTGAGGAGGGGAGTGATAGAGTGGCTTTGGTGGGCACCTGGTGTCCAGCCAGGGTCAACCCACCACAGTAACCTTGGATAAAAATCTTCTGTTCACCACTTCATTACAAGAATAGTAAAGAATCAGTTTGCAGTGAGCAAACTTCAGCTTTCAGTTTTTAAAATCTCCGTCTTATCTTAGGTATTCTTGACTTAAATTATAGTGCACTGGAGTGTGAATACTGACTTACCTCCTCATATTCTAGAAGGACTTGCTTCTGTCTTCATTTTGCCTATGTTATGAAGTCTGGATCCAAAGTGAAATCTTGGTTTGGGTGAGATTTTGGACCACCCCTAGAGCTTTGGGTTTGGGTCAGATTCAAAATGGTCAGAAGATTGTGCTCTGAATCTCTTTTTTTTGTCCCACAAAACTGTAGAAAGTATAATGTGTTGTCTAATGTTGCCAGATGAGTGCCACTGAAAATTACTGACTTGCCTTGTAAAACTTATTTCGTGAGATCTCCACCATGTGGATGGATTCTATTGGCTGGACTATATATTTCCAAAAGGAGTTTGGCTTTTTACATTTCCTTGAGTTTAGTCATCCAAGTTATTAAAGAACACAAATAAGAAAACATATTTTAAAATGATAACTTTTATCTTGGGAATGTCCCTTGTGATTAAAGTTTTTTGGAAGTTTACTGTGTTTATTTTTGCTGATTAAGAAGCTTTGTAGTTCACTGGAACGGAAAGTGTTTGATTAAAAAATGAATGTAACGGAGCTTCTAATGATCCAAATAGATAATTCCCCTTGATTTATCGTCTCCATTATTATCCCTTCTTGTAACACAAGCAGCAATTCTCATTCCTCCAAGTCACTGGCAAAGAATTCATCCTGGATCACGAGTTAACGCAATAGTTGGAGGATTTATAGTCAGAACACTTGCCAGCAGTCAAAATGCCACGAGCAGCCTTAGTGCCAAGTGCACCAAGACCCAGCTCTTCTTGTACTGACTTGGACAGCCCCTGCAAACGTCCCGGGAGCTAACAGTCCTCCAGAGGCCAGGAAAGAGGCTCTTCCTCCTTTTATTGCACAGTTAACAAAGTAAGTGGCTCTGTCGGTAAACACAGCCTTTGGCTCTGAACACAAGTTATAGCCCTGAGGTTTAGATTACCAAAATCTGTGGGTCACGCTTCCTGGCTGCTTCGCTGAGCAGGGCTGTAGGGCTCTTCTTCTGCGTGCTGCCGCTGGCTCTGCTCAAACCTCACGGACATTGTCACAGCTTGGGTTGTAAGCTGGTGCTCATCCTGCCTTTGCAAAAGAGCTTGGACATGCAAAGTGAGAGGAGAAAAAGGAGCAGAAACCGGGAGGCAAATATAGAGATGTAAGAGTTTATCTTTAAAAAAAGTTCTTATGTTGGTTTTTTTTTTTTTAATTATTTGCCTGAAGGCTGCAAGTGTGAGGCAGGTGATGTGGCAGCCTTGTCTTTCAGCATGCAGAGAAAAACCCCCTGTACAGGCTCCCCCTCTAGCAGAGACACTGGTCTCACACTGTGGTCCCACCGAGCGAGCGGCACCATTTGTCTCATGCTGACTGCAATCCCTGCGGAGAGTCTTGAAACCTACCGGAGGGAAAGATGCCGCGGTGGCTTCCATCTCCTGCCATTACGGGAACGCCACCCGCTGGGCAAGATATTTGGAGTTGAGAAGGTGAGGGGGGGGAAAACGCTGTGCTCTAGCTGTGGGAGCTTAATGGCTTTGAAAGAAGTTCAGGGGTACGTGAATTAGCCCTCCTATATGGCACCCAGAGTGCCAGCCACATACAAAATAAGCTTCTAAAATTCTTCATAAGTCAAATGTAAGTCCCCTGTTTTTCCCCCCATCCTGTCTGCAGTACCCTGCAGACTCAGGGTACTTTTTTTCTGCATATTATCTCCTCTGACCTCTTAACTGAAAAGGATGCTCTATTCTCTGTGTGCTCCTCGATACCAAAATAAAGGGTTTTAAGCACTGATAGATATTTTCTGCTATTTTCCTGTTCTCTTTCAAATGTAAAATTCTGCAGAACCTGCTCACTCTATTTCAATGAAGGCTGTGCTTTATCTCACATTTAATAGAGTTGTGAAGGAAAGAGATGCCATGCAAAAGGAAAGATAATGACCTCATGCTGGAAGACTCAGGCAAATGGATTCTAGGAAAGGATACAGGTTGATTTCCTCATTTTAAACACAATATAGACCAACTATATGTTTTTGTTTGTTTAGAATTGTATGGATTTATATCACAGCTTTGATGCAGCACTGACAGCAAAGCAGTCCAGGTTAATACGCTGTTCAGGTGGGTGGCAATTGAGCAACACAAAGACATTAATGAACTGGCAGAAATTTAGAGTAAACCAGCAATTAATTAAACATTAATGACACAATAATGATTATATTAAAAAAAATATTTTCAGAATCTAGCCAAGTATAACGTAATGTAATGACAGTGCTAGGGGACATAGAAAGTAGCTACACGTGTATTACATACATAGCATATGTAACTTTAAATTTCAGAGGGACCATGGGCCATGAGGTAAGACTATGAGTAATAGGATGAAGTTATGCAAAGGAAACTTTAGGATGAATTACAGGAAAAAATAATTAACTCCACTGAGGTAGTTTAGACTCATAGGTTCCCAAAGGAAGCAGGAAAATCCCAATATATTTGTCACCTAAAAACAATGTATTATATATTCTAACCAGTGAATGTTTTGAGACCAGTCCGTTACCGGCCTCTGTGGATTACAGTAGAAATCTAATACCACATTTTAATCAACTCAGCTTTCCATGAGCCTGTTTGTCTAAGGGCTCAGATGAGACTTTTTATTGTATCTGCATACCCAAAGAAACATGGATTTGCCTTGTGGGATTTTGAAAAGCACCTTAGAAGAAAGATCAAATGTCCTACCTGCCTTTTTAAGCTCCTAAGTATCTTTAGAGTATAATCTCTAGTGCAAAGGAGAAGGGTGTGTGTGAGTATCATTAAGCCAAACTTCCAACGAATAAAATTATCTTGGGGGAAACAAATCATTAGGGAAATGATGAACAAGACACTATACTTCAAACACAACTTTGGAATTTCTGGTAATGTCTGATATGATAGATCGCTGCTATCATATACACCAGGAAACCAAGCATTTCAAATTGAAAAGATTATTTTCCAGTTTTTCTTCTCAGGTATGTAAGTGATAAGGGGTCCAGTGATAATAGACATAAGATTAAGAAGTGGCCAGTTATTGCTGTGGAGGTATTTCTAGGGAAATCTTCTTTGTGGTCTGTGAATAATGGAACAGACAATATTTTCCACTGAATAGGATGAGAAAAACTGCTTTGTGTCAGAAATCAGAAAGTTATTTTTGCAGAATCGATAGAAAAACTCTGTTAAGTCTAAAATGATCAGTAAAAAACACATCTCCAGCAACTGCCATCCGATTGACGGGGCCTCACTTTCTTCCTTAGGCTGCCCACAGAATCCATCTCTAAATTACAACATTACCATGAGGACTCTGAGGGAAATGAAGTAACTGTTGAGACAGCCCTTCCTTTCCCACTCCAGTTCCAAGAGAAGTTGTAGGAACAGGTCCCAGTCCCTTTGCAGCCCTCACAGTGATACCCCATCTCAGTCCAATCCTGTCTTCTTCCTTATTTGTTTCTGCTTCCAACTTATTTCTGCCTCCTGCGTTCTCATCGGCTGACTTCCAACACCAGGGAGATATAACCAAGCTCTTCTTATTCCCATTCATGGTAACGCCTACTTCTGCTGCTGTCTCTTCACCTTTAACATGGCTCAGAGAGGTTTTTCTGCTGGGAACTCAGATTGCAGAGTACGCCTACAACAGGCTTTGTAAATTTTGATGGCATTTTTGATTATTTTGATTACTTCAAAATCATAGCCTTGGAAATATGTCCATGGAAATCAGTGTATGGTCACACAGTCTTAATAATCAAATTTTTCTGCCTGTGGTGGTTTAAATCACTGTGTTCGAGTGACTGGACAAGTCTGTGGGCGCTCTCTGGGCACAGCTCACATGTGGTAAATCACTAAGCAACAGAAGCTCTACTAGTTTCTATTTTAGGCTCATAGGTAGTGAACCCCTTTTGAGCATGTAATTTGAAAGATTAAGTCACTAAAGGGCTTTGAAAAGTTTTCCTTGTCTCTATATATTTCATGCATAACTTTGGAAGTCTCAAGCACTTCTAAAACTGCTCTTGAAATTCTTTGCAAGTCACATGAATTTACAAGATCACTAAGGTACGTTAGCAACCTTCAAAGGGATTGGATTTGATGTAGAGACTTACAATTACTTGTTAATTACTTCTAACTATTTAATCATTTTTTTCCAAGACCCAGAGAAGATTAATATCATGTTGATCCTATCAAACCTACTCCAAGCTGAATCCTGGCATATTTTGATTTGGAGACATTTAGGCTGTTAATAATTAATTTTCATTCCCAAGTGATTGAGAAGAAAAATTACAAAACTCTCAAGAATAAGTTCTCCTCCTGTACAGATGTGTATGGTTGCATACAGGATTTCAATTTAGGATATGAGGGCTATGGTATTTCATTCTGCTAACAATTAAAATAATGAAATAACTCCTGAAGGAGTGATGATCAATGCTTATGTTCTGATTTCCATTCTAATTAGGAAAACAAACTAAGTATAGGGATAGGTATGATATATTTAACTGGTATAAATCAACACAATTGCACTGAGTTCAGTGGAATTACATCATTTTACGTCAACTGAGCATCTGACACAAGCTTGCAGGATGATTAATCTTCCTCATAGACTCCAAAGTTTATGGAAATTACATTTTTATGTGTAAGTCCTCCCTTCAGCACCTGCCAGAAAGGTTAACAAATAGATTCTCTGTGCTGTAACCCTAATACTTCCTTTTCCCAACATACATAAAACATCTGGTGTGATATGTCATTCTTAGCATCTGTCACCCATATTTACTAAATCCTAAACAAGGATACACTTTTTCCAATAATCTCTTTTTCTAAATATTTCCTTTCACATGCTTATTCTAAACTATTCTGTCCAGGTCTGATTCCAGACAGAATAGTGAAATTTGCCAGAGCATTAGAACTGTGGCTTGTCTAGTATAACCCCAGAAGCACCCATGCCAATGAAGGATGAAAAAATGAAGCAAAGGGTCCCTTTGCTCCTACAGGGAATCAGTGGAAGCAAAATATCTTAATAGCATTATTATCACAGCTTGCACTTGTAGAAACATCTAGTACTTTGTTTCTCATTTTATGACCATTGTGAGTGTGATTCTACACTCTCTGGAGTGCGTATAAGTCTATGTGTCTATCTCACCTCTTCACATGTGGATAGAAGGACTCATGGAAGGGTTTCTATGGCAGGAGAAACATTATAGAAATCACACCATGAAAAATGCTTCGAACAAAGTTCACATTTGTGGATGCACGATAATCCAAACAGGAGATAAAAGGTCACGGGAAACCAGGCGCCATCACCTCTCCTGCTTGTGTAACTACTTGTTTATATCTAGTTTCCGGATGAGACAGGAAGTACTGAAATATCTCAAAATTGGTACTTCCTTTGGCATTTTAAAGTCAAAGTGGGAAAAGAAGTAGCTGGAATCTTCCAACCTGATTTCACAGATGCCACAGGGGTGTATCCAGCCTTAGCCAAAACTGGGGAATGAAACAGGGAGAGATAGGACCACCATGGAGCCCAGTGCAGAGGTTCTGTGGTGACTCTAGTCTCTTAACCTTGCTCACATAACCTGGGACCTCTCTGCATTGCCATGACTTCAGTTTAAGATCTAGATTTCAGTCTGCTCCAGTGCAGGGAAATTGTCTCAGCTCTAGCTGAGTACAGCTGGATTCCTTCTTGTACATGTTCTTGCATGCCTTGCAGGCAGCTCAACAAAGGGGATTGAAAGTCAAAGTCCTGCACCTGGAGAGGAACAACCCCAGGCACCAGTACAAGCTGGGGACTGACCAGTTAGAAAGCAGTTTGGCAAAAAAGGACCAGGGAGTCCTGGTGGACACCAAATTGAGCATGGGCCAGCAATGGGCCCTGGCATCAAAGAAGGCTAGCAGTGTCCCAGGCTGCATTAGGAGGAGTGTTGCCAGCAGATCGAGGGAGGTGAGCCTTCCCTACTCAGCACGGGTGAGGCCACACCTGGAGTACTGGATCCAGTTCTGGGCTCCTCAGTACAAGAGACATAGACGTACAGGAGAGAGCTCAACCAAGAGTCATGAAGATGATGAAGACACCAGAGCATCTCTCATAGAAAGAAAGGCTGAGACAGTTGGGACTGTACAGCCTGGAGAAGAGAAGACACAGGGAGGATCTCATTAATGTATGTAAATACCTGAAGGGAAAGTGCAAAGACAACTGAGTCAGGCTTTTCTTAGTGGTGTCCAGTGCCAGGACCAGAGGCAATGGGCAGAAATTGAAACACAGGAGGTGCTGCCTGAACATTAGGAAACACTTTTTTTTAGTGCAAAAGTGACCAAGCACTGGCACAAGTTTCCTGGAGGTTCTCTGGACTCTTCATCCTTGGAGATATTCAAAACCCAGCTGGGGTTATGAATCTACAGTGGTCATCAAAAGAAACATCAAACATGTCTCTGTGATGAAATCAAGGCATCCTGCTGCAATTCTTTTTCATAGTAAATGGCAGCTTAGCAGACATCCTTGAAAAACAAAGACAAGCCAGGGATGGAGCTACCAGCTAAACAGTGTGGATGACCACATGCCCTGTGCTTGAACCTGGTTCCTGATCCTCTTTTATTTGAGGGTGTTGGTGTACCTTGATATTCCACAAACTTCTAATATGATCTCAGACATATCACGGAGGAAACTGAGGTATCAAGACTCCTACTCTCAAATGGGAATGATAGAACTTCTTTCATTGGAAGGAGTGCAACGGGTTACAAATCCCACATAAAAAACCGTGACAGCTGAGGTGGGCTATACACTGGAACAGAAGATGGCTACATTCTTAGCTTGCATATCTGAGAGATAGCTCAGCTTGTCACCACTGGTTTGCATGAGTCAGACCAATTAAGGATTAACCAAGGTACTGTAAGTTTAATAAAACACCTTAAAAACCCCAAAATATGGTTAAAAAGCAATGGGAGATTCTTGTCTCCCAGATGCCCCTCAGCAGATGACTACTGGAGGTCAAAAACTTTGCTGTTTTTTAAGATGTCTGTGAACCATGACACCTAAGAAAAACTCATTGGTTTTATGGCTCACAGAGCACAACTTCATCCAGAATAAACAAGCAAGTTCGTTATATATATACACATATAACATAATACATAAATGTATAAAGTTATTTCTATGAGTCAGTGGTGCAAATAAGTGAGTAAAGAGCTTTTACACAAAAAAATCTCTGATTAAGAAATTGAGTGCACCAGACCTCCACGTGTGCTGGAGGGCAGCACAGACAAGCTGGTCTTGGCACCAAGGTCCACACGGCTTTTTCCCTCTGATGCTGTAACTGAGCTAAGAAACCTTGCCCCGGGCAGCTAAGCTCTTTCTATGAATGGAGTAGTGCCATTTCTGCTCAGTGCTTCCCCGCGTGGTGTAGAAGCACCATTGGATTATGGTCTGTATTTCCAGCTGTACCCACACGTCTGGAAAAAGTCATCCAGTTAATATCAGTAGGATGAAATCCTGGCCCTAGTGAAATCACTGAATATGTCACCACGGATTTAGAAGAATGTAAGAAATCAGTGTAGTCTTCTCTGCTCATATCTACTGTGTTAGAATGAACTGCAGCATCCTGAATGCTCTAACTCTTTGCCAATAAAAGAGGACTCTGACAGGGTAGTTTATGATAAAGTATGTATTGGGATTTTTTTTCTTGACTAGTAAAAGCCTTGAACCTGCCGCCAAATGAGCATGTAATAACTGGGACTCCAGTTCCCTGCGTGAGTGGGGCCTGGACCACCTCCAGCACAAATTAGTTCAAAAACCATTTATTTCAGTGTGACAGATTGTTTCTGTGAGTAGCACTGAACAGTGCTGCTTTCACGAATAGATACTCTAAATTTCAGCCCTCTGACCATATGATACTAAGAGCACCTTCACCGGCAGGTGCAGATTCCTGGGTGCTGGAAGGGTTCCTGTTTCACCAACTCCCCTGTACCTTTCCTCAGGCAGTTTAATAATCCAGGCAGTGCATACAGCATCAAGAAAGGGGGTGTGTGTCCCCGGCTGTCGCAGACCACAGGGTCCAAAGGATTTTTCTCCATTAACCACTCTCCAAAAGCACTTTCCAAAGCCTTTTACAGGTCAGCGGATTTCTTCCTACCCAAAGCACAATGCCCCGACCAACCCATTGATATAAAAAGCACCAAGTACTTTCTCACAAGAGGCAGCAGAGGGAATGGCAAAGGGTTAAACTGATCTTCTCTTACACCAGGTTTATTAGGTGAACTGCACTGAGCTGTTATCATGTCCAGAGGACTTATGATAGGTTATAATATATCTTGACAGGCTGGTAACTGTGTATAACATACTACTTATGGCTGTACTTTGCTGACCACATCTGTTAATGGTACATTTATCTCTTCCAATTTCTCGGCAGAGGAACATTAATTTAAGTTATGATCAACTGAGAAAATAAGCCTACAAACATACACAAGACGGGATTGCTACTTTAAAGCATGAGAGATCTCCATGGCAATGCGTTTCATGGGAATGTCTCTCTTCTTTCTGCTGTTTTTTTCAACTGTATTTCTGCTATATTTTAGTAGGTCACTGATGGTGGTCTTCTTCTGGTTTCTCATGGTGTAAGCCCAGCTATTTCATTCAGTAGATATATTTCTGATGTACAGCTGTGGCTTGACATGCAGCAGAAGGGACCAAGTGGGTTGTTCTTTTTTCTTTTCGTTTTCTTCTTTCCGTGAACTTTAAATCTTTTGGTAGGTTACCGAGTATTTCTTGTAACAGATATATTGTATACATGCTACACTCTTCTCCAGCTGGAATGGTAGCTGGAACGACTTGCACTGAGAGTCCACAATTCAGTATGTTAGATGGAAGTTCCACTTTCAGGCGACTGAAATCTTAGCCATGGAAATAATTATATGGCTCTTATCTTTGTATACACTTCCTAAAAACAACGTCTCCAATCCCCACAGGTATCTCTCACAATAATCAGGCTATTTTTTTCCTGCCTTTTTCTAGGCAAAGCATATAAGGAACGTGAAGACATTTCAGCTGTGCTTTCCTCACCAAAGATCACATAACATTTCCTGCAGAGGAAGAAACCCAAATTGATAGGAGACAGACACCTAACTCTAGAAGCCTGTTTGGGAGATCATGATGGTCTGAGGTATGTGCCTGCAGTTGTGGGGCGTCAGAAGGAGAAAGAAATGGGACTAGAGATCCATGACATTGCTCCCTTACCCTCATAGCAGAACACGAGTGGCTTAGGGAGAAATGCATAGTTATAGCAAAGGTCTCATCTTTTGTAAATGGCTTATATGGACAGAAGAGGGGGTAGAGTGGAGAAGTTCATGTTGAACCTATTGACATCATTTCATCTGCATTTACTTGCTCTACTTAGAATTTCCTTCTCCATTTACAGAAGCTCAAACAGCTGCAATAAAAGACAGGCAAGGAATGGTTACCAACACCCAAGACCTCCCCAGAGGTGTCCTGCATCTTCATGGCTGTCTGTCAGCCTGCTAACCCCATTGCCAAAGCCACCAGAGGAGGCCCGTCCTCCAAGTAAGCAGACTGTGTGTCCAAGGTACCTGAGGGTGAGGACGGGGGGGTGCAGCAGCCACTGAGCTGCCCCTTGTGGCCTGTGGGCACAGGTAGAAGTGGACATACCTCCCCAGGAGTGCTGGGGAGGGAGGGACACGAGAGCCCACAACCCTTCTGCTGAATCCTCAGCCCATCTGCCTATCTTTAGATAAAACTACAACTACAGTGCTGCAATTAAACAGCTGAGGATGAGGATGGCAAAGGCGATGAGAGAGTCCCAAGGCCTCACACCCGTTATGGCACAGCCCAAGTGCTGGGCTTAGCCCAGGGCATCCCTGGCCACTGATTTAGGAGGTTGGGCCAGTTTTGAGGGCCAGGATATGTTCACCTCAACCCCTCAACAGCTTTTTCCCAGCAGTTGCCCACTCTCACTGTGGGGAATGAATGGGCAGTGAGGACAGCAGGGGTTACCCGCCAGGCCTGCTCTTACACTCGTGCATTAAGGCAGCATTTAAGGGAGTAGTTTAAGTGTGTCAAGGCCAATGAGTGAAAAGGGAAAACCAATACAGGCACCCAGCCCTTGCCAGGGGACACACGAGCATTTCCAAACAAAACATGCAAATCACAACCCATTTGCTCCCATCCAAGTTCCTCTTTCAGGCTACTCCAGCAGAAAAAGCTCAGATTTTTACAAAACAGAACAGAAAGAAAGAAAAAAAAAAAAAAAAGATAAAAAAGCCCAACCAAACCCAACACTCTCCGTTAATTATTTTGTCCTTTATTATCTTTTAGCCTCTTCTGAGCACCCTGCTGAAAACTCCCCACCCCACCGGCTCTTCCCTGCTCCACCTCTCTCCCTCCAGCCCGGGACTGGGGGGGTCGGGTCTGGAACCCGGGGGGTCCGGGGATGCGCGGAGCGGTCCCGCAGCTCCTCTCCATCCTCCCTCCCTCCTTCCCCGGTGGGATCCCCGGTCCCCCCTCCCCGTACTCACCCGCCGGTCCCGGGCCGGGCAGCGCCAGCAGCAGCAGCAGCAGCAGCAGGAGCGGCGGCAGGGCCCCGGCTCGCCCCGCCGGCATGGCCCGCTCCGGTGGGGAGGGCTCCCGGCAGCGGCGGCGGGGGGAGCGGGGCCGGC
>JAOXNO010000001.1:209511476-209527922 GCA_028565335.1 Limnodromus scolopaceus
GGGGCCGGCGGCGGCGGGAGCGGCGGTGAGCGCGGCTGGGTCCCCTCGGGGAAGGCGGGAGCTGGGGGGGCGGTGGCTAGGTGGGGTGTGTGTGTCCCCTCCCGTGTCCTCACAGACACTCCGCAGGCACTGGCTTGCGGGTCGTTGACCGCCTCCTCCCCCCCCCCCGCCCCGTGCCCCGCAGGGACGGGGGTGTTGTCACTTCTGCTGTTAGAGAGGGGGTGGCGAGGGGTGGCTCCATCCCTGCCCCCCGGGCAGAGGGTGGTGGGTGGGTTATCATTGCCGGCTGTGTCCAGGGTGAGGGTGGCAGGTTCTCACCTCCATCCTGCCCCCCCCTCCTTCCCCACAGTCACTGGTGTGTGTGTTGGGGTATAGACAGTCACATCCCCCTTCTCCTCCTGCCCCAGGCTCCCTAGTGCTGCGGGGTCTTCACGTAATCACGGAATTGTCGGAGTTGGAAGGAACCTCTAGAGATCATCTAGTCCAACTGCCCTGCTAAAGCACATCACTCAGGACTGCATCCAGGCAGGTCTTGGAGATCTCCAGAGAAGGGGACTCCATGACCTCCCTGGGCAGCCTGTTCCAGTGGTCTGTCACCCTCACCGTAAAGAAGTTTTTCCTCATATTTGAGGAAATGGAAAACATAGGAAACTTTGGAAATCCTATGTTCCAGCTTGTGCCCCTTGCCCCTCGTCCTGTCACAGGGAACAACAGAAAAAAGTCTGGCTCCATCCTCCTTCAACCCACCCTTTAGATACTTGTCATGGTTAAAACCCCAGCCAGCAACTAGGACCACGCAGCCACTCGCTCACCCCCCCTAGTTTGGATGGGGGAGAGAATCGGAAGAGTAAAAGAGAGAAAAAAGAATGTGGGTTGAGACAGGTTAAAAGGTAGAGCAAAAGCTGTGTTTGCGAGCAAAGCAAAGCAAGGAATTCACTTACCACTTCCCATCGTCAGGCAGATGTTCAGCCATCTTCAGGACAGCAGGGCTCCATCACAGGTAATGATTACTTGGGAAGACAAATGCCATAACTCTGAATGTCTCCTCCTTCCTTCTTCTTACCCCAGCTTTATATACTAAGCATGATGTCGCATGGTATGGAATATCCCTTTGGTCAGTTCGGGTCAGCTGTCCCCACTGTGTCTCCTCCCAACTTTTTGTGCACTCTCAGCTTACTCACGGGTGGGGCAGTGTGAGGAGCAGAAAAGGCCTTCACTGCTTAGCAACTGTCAAAACCACCCGTGCCCTATCACACTATTCCCATCCCAAATCCAAAACACCATAACATACAGGACCATACCAGCCACCAGTAAGAAAGTCAGCTCTATCCCAGCTGAAACCACAAGTCTCTTAGAGTCTCTAGAGCTGGGAAGCAGCTGTGCTGATGGAGGAAGGTGAGGGCCCTTTGCAAAGACATGGCACCTGGGAAAGGTGAGACAGGCTATAATAACACAGGAAGGACCAGAATGTTCTGAATTCCTGGGGGACCCCAAAAGCTGATGGATGGGCAAGTGTTTGCAAGAGGGCCATGTCTCTATGAGGGGATCTGTGAAGGGGATGGGGGCTGAAGACCCTGTATTAGCCCACGGCACCAGTGCTATTGGTTTTCAGAGAGCATTGGGTGAGCAGAACACCCAAGCTCTGGACAGAAGTGGCAGGGCAAGATTTACCTGCTCTCAGAGTAGTGGCCACACAAAGGCAAGGAACCTAACTCCTTGGAAAATAAAACAAAAGAAATAATCTCTTCAGCGGGCAACTGAGTCTGTGACCTGATGGCCTCCACCAGCTGCGAAACAGCCAGAGACGACTGCACACGGGTGAATTTAACAAAGTAAGCTTTCAGGGGACTTAATGTCTCCTGCATCACAGACATTTTTCTTCCTCTTTCATCCTCTCCCAGGGATCTCAGGGAGCTCATGAATTCCTGACATCTATTTATAGTCACATCCTAAGAAGTTCACCGCTGTTTTTCTCGTGGATATGTTTTTTCTTTTGAAAAAGCATTGCAAGCAGTAATAAGCCACTGTTCGGCGAAGTGCAAGGGGAAAAAAAAAAAAGGAAGTATGAAATGTCATAGCAAAGTAACCTGACATTTCCTAAGATTTTTGCAAGCACTTTCAATACAAGACAAGAAACCACTGGGGCTAGAGACTCATAAACAACTCTCTTCTCAGCCGGTTCAAGTACTAATGCTTAAAAAGCTGACTAACACTGCCACTCCAGCACGAAATTGGAGCCCAAGCCCACAGAGAGACGCCTCTAAATCCCTTCCTCCCTTTACTTAAAGGCCAGAGAGTTGTGGGTTTCGTGGCAGAGGCTGAAGAAGTGTTGGCCCCATGTGTTGGGGTGCTCCCCCCCGCGACACCCCCTGGCTCAGCGCGGTGCCCGGGAGGCGCCCACGCGGGACGGGGCGGGCGCTGGCCAGGGTGCTGAACCGCCGCTCCGCGGGGCTGGACAGGGGCCCGGCGGCTGCTCCTGCCCTGCCCTGCCGGCAGGTTACTGCTTATTCACAAACAAGAATGAGTTCGTCTTTCCTCGCATTTCCCAGATTTTATACTCCCCTCTCTGTGCCGATGTTTTCTATTTCAAAATTTTCTGCGTGGGCAGCTCCTTCGTCCCTCCTCTCCGTTAATGAGGGCATAGTTCCAGAGACGAGGCCAAAACAAAAAGGTAGGATGAAGGAAAATCTAAGTGTAGCTCATACCTTGAGGAAGCAGAAACTTTTCCAGCCAGCAGCATACCCACATTAAGAGAGTCCTGTCCCATTCCCCTGTTGTTCATTCCTGAACAAAAGAGCAGAATTTTCAACTCATTTGTAGCAGATTTATAGCTATGCATCAACTGAAGCAGCAAAAACTTCCTATGGTATAAAGGAGAGGAAGACAGGAATGGTAAAGGCTTCATGTATATGACAGAAAGGCAGAAATGGTAATAGGGTTTTGGGTTTGTGTTTTTTTTTTTCCCCAGGTTGAACACCGGTGCTTGTGAGGTAATCTTAACTACTTTTATTTGTATCATGGGGAGTTTTTCTCATGAGAGAGTGTATGGGGGGCAGAAAGATACTTCAGACAATGGTGGAGTTCTGAATGCCTACATTCAATCTTACTATGCAGAAGTTATGTCAGAAAACAAACAAAAAGTGGTACTTACTTTCTCTCAAGAAACGTAAAGGAATGATCATCACTTTGCCTCATCTTTCCATTTATCTCTTTATTTTTTTTTTTTCCTAAGAGCTAAAAAGGAAAGGAAATTATGGATTAATGTCTCAACTCACACGATATCAGGTCTATTAAAAGGCAACACTGACGAGATCCAGAGATAAAAATATTCAACTGAAAAGACTGCAGCCATGCCTCAGAGTCTCCAGGGTGGTCTTCTAAGTGAAATAAATTGCCTCACTACCACTGAAGTCTGACACTGTGTCAGTTCTTCCCTTGTGTACCAAGTCCATACCAAGAAAAAGATGAACTTAGCATGTTGTAATAATACTTTGTTACCTAAGTGACCCGATGTTTCCTTGGAATACAACAGTAGAGGAAGGTCATATGTATTTTATAGCCAACATGGATTTTCCTTGTGTGTTCTCAGAATTTTTAACTTCTACAATGACACACCTAGGTCTGAGGATAAAGGAAGAATGCTGCATGTTGTCTACCTTGACATTAGCAAGGCTTATGACCCAGTCAGACACAGCACTCTTCTTTTCAAGTTGGGTTATTAAGGTCAGAGTAGCTGGATTACTATGTGGGGCTGAAAAACTAGCTGAGATATCAGGTTCAAAGTATTTGGATTAAGGGTTTGTACTCTTTCTGGAAGCCGGTTACAAGTGGAGTTAGTCAAATGTTTATCCTGAGATGTATCTTTATTAATATCTCTATCAATGACCTGGAGGAGAAGACAGAATACACTTCATTAACTTTACAGGTGACACTAAACAGGGGGAGGATCAGTTGGTACGCTGGTGGGAAGGGCTGCCCTTATTCAAAAGGACCTGGACAAGCTGGAGGAATGGGTCGGCAAGAACCTTATAAAACTGAATGAAGACAGATGCAAAGTCCTGCCCCTGAGAAGGAAGAAGTCATTTCTGTGGTGCAGGCTGGTCACTGACTGACTGGGAAAGAGCTCTTCTGGTAGGTCCTGGTAGACGTGAGTCAGCAGTGTGCCCTGGCAGCACTGAAAATTAACAATATACATTGGCTGTACTAATTGGAGTGTAGGCAGATACTGGAGGGAAGTGATTATTCCCCTCTAACCAGCACTTGTTGGACCACACGTGGAATATTCTGATGTGACCAATTTTTGGGGCCCCAACAAAAGAAAAATGTTCCCATATCTATGTACAGATACAATACAGCAGTATTGTACCTAATAACAACCTTCCCATACCTCTGAGGAGGTCATCAGGAAGACAGAGACAGGCACTTCACAATGGTTCATGGTGAGAGGGCAAGAGACAGTGGACATCAGCTGAAACAAGAGAGGGATGTCTCTAAGGTATTCAGAGCACGTAGGGATCACTGTTATGACAAAGGATCTAAGGCAATCCCAGACTTTTCTGGAGCGGCAGCTGGAGGTCAGGAAGGATACTCTAGGCACCTCAATTACCATCAGATGCCCAGGATGCCTAGGACTACCTAGTTGAGATATTTCTCTACGTCTGGAGCTGAATCCCACCCTTACCCTGCAACAGAAAGTTTTCCTACTTCACTATAATGGATTCTTTAAAGAAAGATCTGGTAAAACATCATTCCTGCAACACAAATTTTCGGGTTAGAATTTCCCGATGTTTGGCACTTCTGTTTATCTTAATGCGAGATTCTCTTAGTATTGTACATCAATATTTCATCCCAAAGTTCTTGTAACATTCAAGAAGTACCAGTGGAATGTGCAGCTTGGATGTATGGTTTTTTTCTTCTTTCTTTTTTTCTAAAGTAACAAACAAAAGAAAAATCAATCACATCAAGAAAAAAGATTTTATATGAATTTTGACATTTTGGGCAATTACGTAAGTGTCAAATTGCCTTGTCTTCTGGAACAGGATAATTTTCTGGTTTACCAGGTTGGATACTTCATGCAAAACTGCAGACACGCTGACAACACACAGCCACATGCATTGGATTTCACCCATTGATTGGTTTCTGCTCAGCACTCAAGTTAATTTTCCAGGAGTAAGCAAATAAATTCTGAGAACACAGTTGAAACTTCTGGTGATTTTTTAGTGTTGTTTTCGTTTGTTATACAAATGCACCGGACATTTGACTGTGCAAAATGCTCAACATTCTGACCCTAGTTCAGCAAAGCATGTAAGTATGTGTTTAGTTTCAACCCTAGACTTCAGTGCTTTGCTGGATCAGGGCCAGAGAGGGGACTGTGCTGAAAATCCATCCCAAAGGTATGCTTGCCATGTAGCTAAACAACAAAGACAGACCTTTCAATGGCTCTCTTCATCTCCATTTTCAATTGCATTTTTTAATAAGTAAATAAAATTAGCCATCCTTCTCCATAGAATCATAGAATGGTTCATGTTGGAAGGGATCTTAAAGTTCACCTCGTTCCAACCCCCCTGCCGTGGGCAGAGACACCTCCCACTAGACCAGGCTGCTCAAAACCCCATCCAGCCTGATCTTGGCTGTCCAGCCTGATCTCCAGCTACATGGTAAAGGCATTATTAGAAGCTTTGTCTGTGTGGATTTAGAGTAAGCATACAATACCATGTGGCTAATAAAGGGCTACACAGGCATGCAACAGTGTTGATGCTGGGAATATGACTATTGCTTGAATTTTTGCAGCAGTGTCTCATCCCAAGGGGTAACATCATTTAATGTGATGCTCGCAGCTATTTAGTTTTAGTTCAGGTTTTTCTCAAACACCCCAGTGTTATATTTTTATCAGCAAAAACTATAAGAGATCTTTTTTACTCATCTGAATAAGCTTAGTTCATAACTTCATTAAAAGACAAGCTTGTAGCAGATTTCCTCCTCCATATACATATGTACAAAAATTATAGCTGTCTTCTAGTCTTCGTTAATAAATACCTATTTTTTGTGCAATGCAGATATATATTGTTGATTTGCAGAGAACAGGAGTACAAATTCTTCCTGAAGGCACGCAGATGCTCCTGCAGCACTCGGACACAGCATCCTTACCCCAGGAGCCAGCATTGCCTGCGGAGTATTGCACAAATACTGCTGTTTGTTCTTAAAATTTACAGCTAAACACCACTAGATGTCCTCTGCTGCCAACCCTGCTCTTCCATATACAGCTAAAGTGTTGTTACCATATCCTTTCTCTGCAGTTATACCCTTTGCAGTGAAAAGCACATTGCTGCAGCCAGATTATTACTGCCTGGAGAAGAGAAGGTTCCGGGGAGACCTTATTCCAGCCTTTAAATACTTAAAGGGGACTTACAAGAAAGATGGGGGCAGACTTCTTAATAGAGCCTGTAGCAATAGGAAAAGGGGTAATGGTTTTAAAATGAAAAAGGGAAAATTTTACAATGAGGGTAGTGAAACACTTGCCCAGGTTGCCCAGAGAGGTGGTAGACGTCTCATCCCTGGAAACATTCAAGGTCAGGTTGGTCGGGGCTCTGAGCAACCTGATCTAGTTGAAGATGTCCCTGCTCACTGCAGGGCAGTTGGACTAGATGACCTATAAAGGTCCCTTCCAGCCCAAATCATTCCGTGATATTATGATTGCTTTTGTTTTATTGACAAATGCTATATGACAAGTGTTAGAAAACGTGTGATTGCAGTATGTCCTGAACTTCTGTATGGAGAAATTGGAGGTATTCAATTTTCCTTCCATTCTTGTACTTCACCTTTCTTAGTAGAGGAATTAGCAGAGGAAAGGTGTTAGATTTGGCTCTACACCAATGAAGAATTGGCCAATATCCAGTCACTGGAGAGCTCTTTCTCCCTGAACATGATCTTTCCATGCGGACTGTCATGTCTTGTCTTCATACTTGCAAAATCGTTTGGTCTTCTTTTGCAAGCTGAAACTTGGACCAGAGCTGAACCAAGCCTGCTAATGGGATTCAAATGGCCTTGTTGTTACATGAACTCACAGTCTGTATGAAAATGAAATCCATACGTGAGGATTTATAAAAACAACCTGCTGTATGGTGGATGGGGAGGGGATAGACACATAGTGCAAAACCAGTTCTAGGTACCTCTCAACAGAGAGGACTGGAAAGTTTTATGTGCACAGAATCTTTTTATTTAAACAGAATAATGTATCACAAATTGAAGCAAAAAGGTTTATCTCGAGTGACAAGCAGCTTTATTATCTACGAAATTGTCCTCTTTTTTCTAGGAATGCACATTGTGGGTGTCAGTTCGGGGACAGCGTGTGTCTTATACCACTTGCTGGGGGCATTGATCGAGGCTTTTACTGAGAATGGAGTTTGCATTTCATGACTGTTTTATTTGCTAGTACTCTGGGCTCAGAGCACAGTTAAAGAAGAGTTCCTCTGTATTATCCCTTGTAAACATGCTGTTATTTCAGGTGGGAGAAGGGAAAAGCTTTTCACAAAGGAAAACATCTCTTGTTAGATCATTCAGACATTGAATTATTTTTACATAAACTGATAAAAGAGATTTCATTTATTTAAGGGAAGCGCCTATAATGCAAAATTAATTATGAATCACTTATGCTTTCAGTTTGGCAAGACTAGCCTAATTTTGCTTGATGAAGCAAATGATGTCCTATTATATGAAATCTTTTTCCTGCCCACATATTTTTATTATCTTAGTGAAAAGGTTTGAAAATAGGAAATCTTATTTTAGACTGCTTTATATTTTTAATGTTTATTTATTCTTCACATTATACTATTATTATTTGTATTGTGCTTGTGCCTATTTAATCTTCATCTATTGTGCTAGACACTGCAAAATACCTAATTAAAAGGTACTGTTTCTGGCCCAAATAATTTTGCCTCCTGGGCATGAATTGAGAAGCAGTTAGAGGGTGCCAATTAACTTATCCTAATTCAAGACACCTTAAATTGTCTTCTACAAGCCTAAATTAAAGCAGTTTTTCGCTAACATTGAAAATTTCCTACTTTATAACTTAGGGGCCATTTTTTTGTGCTTTGCCATAAATCTTTAAGTGCCTCCTTAGCTACCACTGCAGGATACACACCAGGTTTGTGCCTTAAGCTTCAGTGCTGCATGTACATAGCCACGGATGAGAGACAGCAGGTAATTAAAGCAAACAGACTGGGAAGTTTGAATTAACCAAGCAGCACTTTTGGGCTAAGAGATCAATCTGAATTAGCACAATGGCATTTTATTGTTATTTGCCTTTGCAGAAGGTGTAAATGAGCTGCAATGATGCACAGAAGTGTGGAATAAAGGCTGAAATTTCTCGGTCCTCCTTTCTGTCTAATACCCAGTGCTGGTAGATTCCCATGATATTGTGCTGTTTTTTCTCTTATTTCAACATTGACCATGTAGTTTCGATATTGGCAATGACTTCTCTGCTTTTCCTGATGCCTCGCTTTATATTTAATTGTGAAGTCTCACTTTACATCTAGCTTTTTCAAGTCAGCTTTTTCATGTTATTTTTCAAGAATCCATATAATCTCACTAAAATCACTGATGTTGCATCCCCTCCTGTTTATAATACTGTAATCTTTGTCAGCTCCAGTTAAAGCAGGAGCAGAAGAATCTGGCTCATTACGTGCACGTTCCTCCAGGCACAGAATGGATGTACAAACAAACTGCACTGGTGGCTAGTTATGCATTTGGGCTTGGCACCTGGTCTCAGCCACCTCACATTTAGTACTTTCCTCCATGAAGCTGCTTAGCATTTCAGACATTCCAATTTGGAAGATTGTCTGTCTGTCAGCAACAAATAAAACCAGCACTACCGGCTGATCGATTTTCTATAGCTCAAAGAGAGACAGAGGAAAAGAGATGTCACAACAATATTGAGGCTAGATATGAGTCCCCTGGAACAGTGGTCTGTGGTTTGTCTTCTTGAACATGTTTGTCATGACACTATGAGTCCCTTGAGAAGTGTATGCTCTGAGTGGTTGCCATATGGACACCAGAGTTGAGGGTTTCTCTCTTATTGTTCCTTGTCATATAGGGTGTCTTGTTCGATAAATATCTGACTTAAGAAATATTAATCTAAAGATAAGAAATCACAAAGATAATTTCTTATTGATTTTGGCTGAATGTTTTGTGGGGAAAGGAAGCACTGAGGGGTCATTCAGGGACTTGTGTAGATTTGCAACCAGGTACATCACCATTATAATGTCTACTACGTAGCAGAACTTGAACTAAATAGCTCATAAGAAAGCAAAAGGTGTCCTGGCAGCACCTCTCCTTTCAAGGGGTTCTTTTAAAGACTCCTAAGAGACCAATTTACATCATGGCCCTTGCTCATTAGTGTCATCGAACCTGATCTAGAGTGCCTTGTGAAGGAAGACAAATGCAAGATTGTCCTGAGAAAAAACTGCAAAAACTAGTGATCTGAATTCTTATATGTGTCATCAGCAAGGAGCCTGAGCAGCCTTCAGTTGTGATTAAATCTGGGATCATAAATGAAATAGGTTCACACAGCTTTCTGTG
The DNA here is from genome assembly GCA_028565335.1 of Limnodromus scolopaceus. Lineage (NCBI taxonomy): Eukaryota > Metazoa > Chordata > Aves > Charadriiformes > Scolopacidae > Limnodromus > Limnodromus scolopaceus. Next base: position 209,521,053 of record JAOXNO010000001.1, read on the forward strand.
CAAACGCAGTACACAGAGCTGCAGACCTGGTATGGACTTTTTTAACCCCCCGTTCCCCTCTCAAAAACTCAACCATAAGACAGTGTAATCAGCTTGCCACCCATCTCTGACTTAGATGCGTCTTGGTTTTCTGTCTGAAGAAGGCTAACTCCTCAGTCTAGATCTCCTTTTCTCAAGGAGCTCAACACCTTCAGATGAGTTAAGAGGCAATCTGCCTCAGAAAGTCACATTTGCTCATTTATCTCTTTACCAAACCTGGTCAACAAATGCTGATGGGGCAGGAGATTTCAGGCAAACGCTGCCAGCCTGGCACAACAGTTGGCTTCAAAATTCCTCTCTCTGCCCCTTATTGCCTTGCAATTAAACCCACAGTGATGTAGAAAACGATTGTAGTTCTGATCTATCTCACATTGAATTCAGTTTCATTCTTGCTGTAGATTTTCATGAAGGTCACATCAGGTCCTGACAATATAAATATTCAGCCTTGCAGGCTGTTTCAAGCTCTCATGATGTTTTTAGTTTGTTTTATTTTGAGTTGGTTTTTTTTTCCCCCTTGTTAACCACTACAAAACCCAATCTGCTCCAGTACATCTGAAATGTGAATGTTACTAAGTACAAATGAAATCATGAATGTTAACTAGTAAATGCTCTGAGGGCACTAGTCTGAATGATACACAAATTGCAATTATTACATCCTTTTGCCATGTGCCTTCTTGCCTTCAAAAACTGAGTTAGGAAAAAAGTTTCCTTATAGTTTGTCTCGGCTGCCATTTACATTCCCTTTTTCTCTAATCAGCGATTGCATATTAGATAAAGTTTGTCACCATGCCAACCCACTTAGAAAGGTCTTGGACAGGAAATACAACCAGTGAGGGACAGAAGTTCATGAGAAAGAGCTTCCAACATTTTTCCAGCTGACAGGAAACTACAGTTACCGCAAAGGATTTCTTGACGTTTTCGCTCCAAAACATGGGTCAATAGTCAGGCATTCAGCTCATGACTCAGGCATGAAAAATGTAAAACATCTGCCCCAAGTCTACGCTACGAACATACTACGGAGAGATTCGTGACCTTAACGTAAAGGCTGATCGGATTCGCTTTTAAAGACGATGAGTTTTATTTGAAGAACAACCTTGTAGGAACATTCTGCAGTGTTCTAGTTGTTAGGATTTAAGCACTGAAATGCCTTCCCTCAATCAACTGCAAATAGAGGAATAATAGAATATAGCACTGTACCATGTTATTCAAAAATAGAAAAATAGTCTTTATTTTTCCATTCCATTGCATTAGGGCTCATTTTCTTGAAGATTTGAATAAGTAATGACAATGTGATAGCAACAACAATAACATAGAAGCTGAAGCTAGTAGGAGGTCTTACCACTGGCATGGTAGGTGCTTACTTTACTCACAATTACTATAACAGCAACCTAGTTCACAAACACATTTTGTGTGACAGATGTTTTTTATAAGCCCTGCTTCAAGTGATGAAATATTTATCCTTGTTTTGCAGATAGAGGCAGTAAATGGCATGTCTGAAAAAAGGAAGTAATATTAGCTGTGCTAGGGAAGGGACCCAATTCCCTTCACAGCCAGTCCAATGTCTGTATAGGAATAGACGCCTCAACACACCCTCTCTCTTGAAAAATCTCTTAAGTAGAAGAGAGTCTGAAATGCAGAAATGCTCATGCAGTCACAGACAAATTAGTGGCAACATCAGAACTAGACCTCTAAAGATAATCACGAAAGTCTATACAGACGGATACAGATCTGGCGCAGTAAAACCACATCCGTCTTGTTGATATTTGGCGAGCTGAGAACACAGCAAGACAAGCTCACGTGTGCCTGTACGTGTCTGTGTAGATATATCCATAAATTCCAGCCTCATGCCTCATTGTCTCACTGCTTCATCCAGAGTGAAGTTACTGCCGTCGTTCCTCACCGTTGCTCAGGCACCAAGCAGAGGAATGCAATGGAGCAGTCTGGGTTTGCTCCCTGTGTTCGAGGCTGGTTTGCACCTGCAGAACTGTGATTCCGAGGCATCTGGAAGAACAGCTTGAAAAAGTCCCTGGAATATCTGCCTGTCTATGGTCAGTCCCTATCTCTATTGCTTTTTGTGGCCGTGCAGCACAGGAAGAGACAAGGGGCGCTGGGATCTGGTGGCTGTGTGATTTTTAGCTACTGATGTATTCTTTCATGCATATAATCAACTAACTTTTTGATAATGGATTCTCAATTACTGTAAGAAATATTCATGAAATGCTCTAGGTAGCACGTTTTAGGCCATTGCTGTAGCCATCCTGTGAGCCTTTCTTTCACATTTCATGGTCTTTAGCATATCTCTTCAAACAAATTCATTTATTTCCCCTGGTTTCTGCTTCCCACCAAAACCCTTTCCACAGCAGGGCTTTTCAATTGCTTTCCCAGTCCTGGTGATAGTAATGCCTTTCTTACATTAGTTACCCTTAATTTCCTTCCAAAATCAGAGCAGAGCTGAAGTCTGGAGGGGTGAGTGCTCCCTCAGCACCAAGCTCTGCACTGGTTAGAAGACAGCCTTTAATGCAAACATAATCATAAATAGGACAGACTCAGGAAGTGGTATTAAATGTGTATGTTGTTCAAGATGAAAATATTCCCATGGGAACCAGTGCATCAGCTGCTTCCAGCCTGACAGGGAAACAAAAATTTGGATGGGAACAGGTGGAATTCTTCCCAGTGTGTGAGTCATTTTTTCTCTGGCTCCTCTTACAAACTTTGGTACGGATCCTAATGCAACATACACCATTCTTTTTAGTTCTTTGTTTTTCTCTAAACCCAATCAAATGGACAACGTGCAGGATGACTAAGCTGGTGGACAGGACTGTATTTTTCAAGGTTGTTGGCTTTGGCTGAAAATGGATTATCTTGGGTTTGTCTCTTGCTCAAATAAAATACAGATGGGTAACTTGGGCTGCAGATAACCTTTTTTCCTGCAGAAAAAAAAAAAAAAGAATTATTTCATACCTCTATGCGTCATGGGTGCTGTTCCTACAGACTGGGAGAAGACCAAGGAAAGATAAAGTAGAAACAATATTATTCAACCTTCAGCCTTTCCTGAGTAGTCAATATTTGGTAAAAGCTTGAAAATCAGATTAGGATCTGACACATCAAGAGTGTCTGCATGTGATTTTTCATTTCAGGTGAATTTCTAGTTCCTGGAGAGGCCAGCAAATTCTGCATGGAGAAAGGCATTTAAAAAGTTAAGTGTATCCTGTCCCTTTGTTGACTCCGTCACTATTCTTTCTGCCAAGGCTCTGGGAATAGTATAGATGTTATAGCCCAGTACAGATGGCATTTAATGAGAAATACCCAACACACCAAGCCAGCCTGACTGCTAAAGCCAGCAGTTCTGTCAACTGGCTTGAGTTTAGCCCTGTAAGAAGCTTGTTTCTTTATTGATTTTTCATACATGGATTATTCTCCCAGGAAAGAGAAGCAAGAAACATCATATAATCAAGTACTTCTGAGATAAACATAAGGGGCAGAGCTGCAGCATGAAGCTCATCGTGCTTGCGGCTTCTGCATCTTGTTCCTCCTGGCTCCCTCCCTCAAAATACCTGAAATGTGACAGGGCCCCAAAGTCTTCCTATGAAAAGAACTTTCTTCAGAGTTTGAAGGGAAGTGGCATACGAATGGTGAAAGCTTAGAGTGCTTATAATGTGAAGCTCCTTTGTTCTTTTCTGATGTGGAGGTGCAGGAAGCATTGACAACCAGCACACCCCTTACTGGATTCTCCAAGAGCTGAGCCAATGCTTTTAAGGACTCTCCCTTGACTAACGTTTCTCACAGAAATGGTCTTCCCACAAGGAAGGAGTTCTCATCTCTGTTTTGTGTCATCCACAGCATAGAGCCTTGAGGCTGTTGTTGCAGTCAAGGTTCCCCTCTGCTTCCAAAGGTGTTTATTTTGCCTGGATGAGAGATTGGAAACATTTGTGAACCATGAGTATTTTCACACAGGGCAAGAAAACCATTTCCTGGCTGGCCTTAAACATACCCCACGGTTAGAGGTGAACTCTGACTTGAAAATCCTCTAGTCTGCAAAGATCAAGAATGAGGAAAACAAGCTCTTTTGTCCCGATTTTATAGATGACAGATTTTTAAAAACTTACCTGAGATGGCACATCTCTGCAGCATTTCACAGGTTACCAGGGACTTTTGAAGGCTGCCCTGAATTCACACGTAGTACAGCTAGGGCATGCTCCAGCCTATCTGATGGGCTTTGTATCAGTAGATACAGGTCCGTCACTCATCCCATGTGGGCAGCAGATGGGTAAATTGCTGGGTGCATTATGCTTACAGCTGCCCTTATACCTGCCCATGAGGTGTTGCATGGACATTCTTCTGCCAGTCAGAATTTGAACCTAAATCTCACTGCAGAACATTCCCATACAAACAGTTTTCACACTGCTATGGACAGCATGAGTTAGGTGTATGGATCATGAGCTATATTTATATTTGGGTTGTAAAAGAGTTTCATCAAGCTTATAAAAAAGTTCACGGTTTCACCAACACTCAGGATGAAAGCAATGCCTTCAAAGGTATAATAGAGATAAATAAAAGCAGCTGCCATGGAAAGCCTTGAACTCCCTGGGTCTTTTACTGTGTATGTGGGAAATCTTTCTTCTTTATTTCAAAAATACATGGGGAAATATGTATTTATGTGTATATATTTATGTATATAAACATAAGTCTTCTTCTGAACACAGTTGGAGTTGCAGTTGCAGGGATGCTGCCATCAAAACCTAGGGCTGTTTTGGTAGAGAATGTCATCTCTGGAGACAAATGTTCTCTCTGAACTTTTTTTCCAGAATAAGTACATAGAGAGCTAAATCTCTGGTGAAACTCCCCTGAAATTACATCAGAGATTAAATCTTGTTCCACGTTCTTCCTTCTTAACAGCTTTCTTCCAACAGTGTTGGCTGCTTCTAAAGGCTGAAAGTCAGAAAAACCTGCTATACTGAGTGCTGTATGTGCTTCTATACTGCAATGATTTTATAAAAGTTGGCATTAGAGGGGTTTTCTCTGAGGACAATGCATCTTGAACTAGGTTTGATGGTGGTTCTTGTGTCTATTGTGTAACTTTCTTGGAAGCATTGTGGAAAATCCCACAGATAAGCTGGTAATACAACTAAATTAATAAAAATACAGTTATAATGGAAGGAAGCTACAAACCCTGTCAAAGGCCCCGATTTTACATTTCTACTGCAGTCGGTTTTCTTGCACCCCTGCCTGAACTGCCTGGAAATGAGGTTTCAGTCCAGCCTCCTCTATGGTCATGGTTGTCACAGGGCAACTGAGATCTTTGGACAATGAAAAGATTACCCACAAGTGTTGGAATCTGGTGTAAAATCTCTGCTGCTGCCTTCCTTCTTTCCCACCTGACTCTATCCTTTGGTTCTGACTACAGATATCTCATTAAATGGGTCTTGTCGCTTGAGAAGCTCCCAAGAACTACATCCACTGCAAGCCTTGAGATGTTATTCCCTTGACAATGTGTCCCATTTTATGTATTCCCTTGATGATGTGTCCCATCTCAGCAGTCTTACCAAAGCATCTTGAGCACGATCTGCCTGGTTGCTTTTTGCTCACAAGCAGTAGTTGTTCCAATATTAATTCTAACTTTCATGCTTACAGGGGATGAGGTCAATCCATGTCACATTAGGCTGTGAGGCAGACTCTCCAGATGTTTGCACCCTTGTGTCAAGAGGCCCTAGCCAAACATCATATAATTCCGGCTTTGAAAAATGCTCTTAGAGCTCATTTTGTAGGCAATTTTGCTTTTCGTAAATTCTGGGGATGATTAATTTGGTCTGCATTTTTATGTTTCTGCTTTTAAGATTGTGGGTGGATGTTGGTTATGACAATTTGTGTCTGGTATTTTGGTATTCTGGTATGTTTGCTTTTATGGTACGTGGATGGGAACTAGTTGCATTTTACAGAGCTATGTGTCGTAAAATTGTGGGGCATAAGTAGGATTGAGGGAAATGGTATGGCAGTCTCATGCTTAAATCACCACATTGCATAACAGTGCCATGGACTGGAAAAGTATGCTTCAGCTTCCTTACTCAATCATGGTCTTTACAATCATAATGTATATCTATCTATAGTGGACTGGGTTGGTCCTTCAGAGTTACCTTTGAAGCTTTTCTTCTCATAAGTAACTTCAGTGTTACCTGTCTAATTCCGACGGTACGGAATTCTTTCCGTCTGCAGAGGTTGAAATCTCCCGGTTGGTGAAACACTGACAAGCATTAGGAGATGTCTGCTATAGGCATAAAAAATTATTCTGGTTGGCTTGCAGTGTGAGCAGGAACTATGGAACTATGGAGCCACAGAAGCTTGTATTTTGCAGGATATATGTCCAGCAAATATGTTTTGTAGCAGATATTTCAGCATTTGAACCCAGTGGTAAAAAATTCTGAGTCTCAACTATATTACCATCCTATGAATTCTGATAAACTAAAATGTTTTTTGTTCTCCATATATTTTATCTCCAGGGATAAAATGAATGTCTTCTGAATGAAAAATGTGAGATAGATCATCAGAATAATCAATAACCTTGGAATTGGGGCACTTTCCTCAGAATGGAAGGAGTCACCTAAATTCAAGTTCTTGGTCTGACTCTGGCAGAGTTGGAATTTTCAAAATACTATTCCTGTCGCAGATGAATGGTATGATTAATCTGCTGTTCTGGATCAGAAGTCAATCAGTTTTAATCAGTGACTCCGTGCTGAAGTTGAGAAGATGTTTATCAAAAAATTTCACTGAATTTTCACTGAATTTTTAGAGTTGGAAGGGACCATGGAGATCATCTAGTCCAACTCCCCTGCTGAA
>JAOXNO010000001.1:209531848-209545503 GCA_028565335.1 Limnodromus scolopaceus
CTCGCTGCTTCCAGTGCGCTGGGGCAAAGTGGCTTCTGTGGGACAGCCGTGACACCTAGTGGTCACACACGCGAGGTCCCGGGCAGCCAGGAGCTTGGAGACCACTTCGCTGATCTTGCCCACAGCCCTTGGAGACCACCTCGCAGGTCTTTAGACCCCACCAAGGATAGGAAAGGGGCACAAGGTTTCTGTAAGAGCGCTGTTAAGAGCACCAGAACACATTTTCAAAGGATCTCTGCATATTTCAGGAAGATTTTCCTCTGCTCAGACTCCCTGCATTTGAGGAATCCCCTTTCCTGGTGACACCTTCCTGATCCACACTGGTTGGTTTTGTTCCTCTCTGGCAGCCACCATGAGCCATCACTGCTGCAGTGGGCATGTGGTAACTGTGCAAAAACTCAGCCACTCACCTTCAAACCAATGTAGATGATGATGATCTTTCCAATATCTGAAGGGACCCTACAGGAGAGCTGGAGAGGAACTTTGTCAGGAAGTGTAGTGACAGGACGAGGGGTAATGGTTTTAAATTGGAAGAGGGAAGATTTAGATTAGATATCAGAAAGAAGTTCTTTCCTGTGAGGGTGGTGAGGCACTGGAACAGGTTGCCCAGAGAAGTTACGGATGCCTCATCCCTGGAAGAGTACAAGGCTTGGTTTGGTTCTAAAATCCACACTCGCCTCTGTGTAATATAACCTGTTGCCCTCATCTCACTTATAAGGGAATCACAAAACTGGTTCTCAGGCTCGGTCTAAACAAGTTTGGGGCATTCTTCCTGGTTCCTGGTTCCCGTGTCCACGTACTCTCAAGCCTCTGCAACTTTGTCGGGCAATGATTGCTGTGATAGCACGTCTGACTTGTAACTTAGTCCAAGGCTCAGCAGATGTGATCAATAAATACATCAACTTTTAGCAATTGGCTGGCTTTTTTGACCAGGCAAATAGTTTGCTTATCAGACTGGATGGTTTACTTTCCAGAGGCTTAGCCCTAATATTATATATACTGCCCAGGGAAGTGGTTGAGTCACCATCCCTGGAGGTCTTCAAAAGATGGGTTGACATGGTGCTGGGGGACATGGTTTAGTGATGGTTTTTTTTGTTTTAGGGTTTTTTTGTTGGGTTTTTTTGTCAGAGTTAGGTTGATGGTTGGACTAGATGATCTTGAAGGTCCCTTCCAACCTAGATGATTCTATAATACTATGACTATACTAATTTTTCCAGCAATGAGATGAGCTACTGGTCTTGATCAGCCTCCTAAAATACAAATTTCAATATTCCAAACTCCACTGGAGAGAGCAGCAACAGTCATTCCTATTATCAACCCCATCCAAGCATTCAAAACCAGGAAACAAAATAAGCCAAGCCAGGATGTAGATGCAGCAGTGCTGAAAAGTGAGAGATTAAACTTCTTGTTTGCAGCTCTCCAGACTGGGGTCTAAACCCCTTGCTTTAGGTACAGGTGCTGTGGCGATCCTGCCCGTGGCCCAGTGATGACGACTGTATGAAGAGCTGCACATGAGTCACGTACAGAGACAGGATGTTCTCTCCAGGGCTAGCTGTGTTTCTTGCCATAGGGTTTTTTCAATCATTTTTAAATTTAAATTCACCTTACTTAAATACATTTAAGATTTAGACTTAAAATTAAGTACTTTCTTTTTTAATTTAATTTGATATGTATTAAATTCACTTTAAATATTGTCTGGACACTGAACGAATGTTACGATAAACTCATAAGGAGGATGAGTTTATCAGAATAGATATAGATGTCTATATAGAGCTAAGCGTCCCCAAATTACTGACACTGAACTTCATACACAAAATACACCCAGGTACTAATAGTGCATGCAAGCGTTGTGACCACATGCAGATATATAAACATATTCATGTGTGAGGGTGTGTTTAAATAGGGCACACTCCCAGAACTCCACGCCAGTGACCTACACTCCTCCATCCACGTGAGCTACTGCCCACTTTGCATTTACATGTCCCGTTCGTGTCCTGAGCCCTTCTAACACAGCCAATAACCCGCTGTACTGAAGATGATGTATCGGAGGACAAGGAGATCTGAATGAGACACCGGAAAATCTGGGAAATCTAAACCAGAGCAGGACTGTGAGTGAGCTGTGCGTGCCTCAAGGGATACGGTCAGTGCTCTGCAAGCGCTGGGTAAATCATTTACAGGCAACGGCAGGGTGATGAAGGTGCTGCAGGGGGAAAGAGACAAATGAGACCATGGGGAATGATTGACTACAGTTAAAGGTCACAAACCTTTGTAAATATATGGTAGACACCGAGTTAATGTGGTGAAAGATTTACAAAGCCTGGATAAGCATAGGAAGAGGGCTGCGGGTGGCAAATTTTGGACCAGTATAAAAGTTGACGGTCAGGTATTGGCAGGAGATGAACACGCCTGGCAGATCCTTGGTAGCAAAGAGTAGCCTCCAGTTTCAGAAGAGATGAAGCCTTTGGAAGCCCCAGTTGGGATGGTCTACGAAAGTCTTTATGTCATAGATTGTCACAGTCTCAAATAACCTACAAGCACCTCCTTTTGACTCTCTGCATGGGATGGCTCTGCTAAGGAGGCGCAGGAGAACCTTCTGAAAGGGTCAGAAATTGTGTAAAGCAACATAGTTAAAAAGCACGAGGGCAATAGGAAGGAAGAATATCTTGCTTGGGTACAACCTTTCATAGGGGCATTGTGAAAATGCCAACAAATGAAAGAACTGGCCAAGGCCTAATTCTCACCATCGAGAGCAAAATGCAAGTAAAATGAGTGGGTTGTGAGCGTGACAGCTTGCCAAAGTACGCCATGTGCAGTTGACATGACAGAGTCCTTATCAAAGCTGCTTTATCTGCCCAGAGCCGAGGCAGCAGGTGCACTTGTGCTGCTGGAACAGAACAGGTAGACAAATACATGTCATCTCACCATCACTTGGTTCCCGCCGAGTCAATGGGGCAGAAGCAGATTTTGGGGTTGAGTACGCTTTTCCCTTTGACTGACCAGTGACCAGTTGAGCTTTTGTGTGCATTGGGCACGCTATTAGTGGCACAAATCTACAAAATGTTCACCCCTTAGACTTAAACCAGGAGAAAATAAGTTCCAAATCTACCCTGAATGAAGAGATACCAGAGATTCTTCTTCAAACACCATTCTCTTTTCGCTGTGTCAGAAGGAATAAAAACTTCTCTTGAAATTCTTTGTAATCATTTGAAAGACTTAAAAGTGCCCTTTTTGTAGCTGAAAATCAAAATATTTTTATTTCTAATCAGTTTAAATTGCATTTGTCATTTCAAAAGTGTCAGGAGAACAAGGACCCAAAGGGTAACTGAAGCTGAACGCCATCAAGCCAGGAGAGGCAGGGTGGCATCTCTGAGCAGCCACTCTCTGCTTGCAGACTTCACTTGCATACCCTGAAACCATGAGCATGAGCTGAAACCAGGTGAAATTCCAGGCATTCATTCTTTATTTTGACAAATTCTTTCCTCTTTCCAAGTGGTCAGGCCTGTGCCTTGGGATATGGCTGTCCTTTCACTCTTGAGAGGTAACCTTTTCAATTGCTTCAACAGGAAAGCTTTCTGCACAATCTGTCAAACTGAACATTTACAGCATTTAATAAAAGTCTGAGCGCCCTTGGACTTGGAGAAATGCACCTCTTGGTTCTCTCTGCAGAGGCGATGGGATAAGGCAGCTGTGTGCCTGCTCGCAGGACAGCGCTGCTTATGCATAGCTGAACTGACAGCAGAATTTGTTCATTAGTCAGCCTCATTCCTGGATTAATGTAAGGACAAAAGGATCATGAAGGGCGCTACCTGGAACACAGGCTTTAACCTTTTTTCAGTTTGCAGGTTCCCACAAATCTTCAAGAGCTGATGCAGGCTGCTGCTGACAGCAGGCTTGTTGTCCTGGGCTTGGTCTCGTGGGCACGGTGGAGGTTACGTGTGGGAATGCACCAGTCTGTGGCCACCGGAGAAAAGGGGCCGCTCAGAACTGAGAAGCTCCACTTGAATTTGCAGCTATTGCACTTTGATTTGGTAAGCGTGCTCCCTATCAGCAGGGTGATTGACTTGGGGATAGGGGGAAAATCCTGTGCTCATCACACGGAAATTCAGTTTCCAGGGTGTAAATGGAAGATCTCTCACTGTCAGAGCTGCAGGTCTGCCTTTGGCAGGAGTGACAGACTCACAGAATGACTGAGGTTGGAAGAGACCTCTGGAGGTCATCTCACTCAATGTCACTGCTCAAGCTGGGACACCTAATGCTGGTTACCCAGGACCGTGTCCAGCTGAGTTTTGAATATCTCAAAGGATGGGAGTCTATGGCACCTATGGGCAACCTGTGCCAGTGCTTGGGCACCCTTGCAGCAAAACCAAAAAATGTTCTCTGATGTTCAGACGGCACCACCTGTGTTTCGGTTTCTGCCCATTGCCTTTGATCCTGGTGCTGGACACCACTGAGAAAAGCCTGGCTCCATCTCACAGAATCACAGAATCACAGAATATTAATGGTTGGAAGGGACCTTTGAGATCATCGAGTCCAACCACAAAAAAAAAACCCAACCCAAAAACCAACAAAAAACCAACACCACACCGACCCACAAACAGACACAAAATCTCCTTTGCACCCTTCCTTTAGGTATTTATAGACATTTATAAGATCCCCCATGGAGATTTCTCCAGGCTGAACCACCCCAGCTCTCTCAGCCTTTCCTCAGAGGAGAGACGCATCATCTTCATGGCCCTTCACTGGACTCTCTCCCACTGCAGGTGGGACATACTGGAGTGAGTCCAGTAGTGGTTGCTGGCACGGGGCTGCCTTGGCTCCATTGCTGAACAGTGAGTGCAGATTCAGAGAGGTTGTTTTCTCCAGACTGGTGTTCCCAGAAGGAAAAATAAAAATCACTCCTTTCCCTCTCACTGCAACTGTCTGGATGAATGAGTGATGGCTGGTTAGTGGGCAGTGTGGTCTGTCGAGCCCACATGCTGGTTTCTCACATTTCAGTCAGTTGTTTTCACCTTTCTGCCAAGTAAAAATAACATGTTTCCAAGGGACTTTGAGTCTGGTGATGTGGGAAGAACCACCTGCTAAAAAAACACCAGGGAAGTTTTCTTGTTAATCTGTCAAAGGCAGAATTTTAGCCTATCTTTGAGGAAAAAGGACCCCTGAAATCATTGAACCAACCCCTTGCTGAGGGGCTTAACATATGGCAAAAGTTACAGGAGCAGTCAGGAAAGTGTGGTGTTTAATTAATGAGTGTTTGCAGCAGTCCACTGGGGGCCCTGCTGAGGTCGGAGATGTTTTTCGCCTCTCGCTTGGAGTGACTTTGTGGGTTGCAGAAAAATGAAGTTTTCCCCGGCTCTGAGGTATATTTGGTGGAAAGGTGCATCCCGGCTTGGGCAGACTGGTGTTGTTTAGCCATGTAGAGGACAGCAGCTGGACAACCCAGGCTGGAAAGCTTTTCTTTTGGTTTCTGCTGCCTTGGGACACCCTTCTCCATCCATGGGTAGGTGGCCCATCAGGCAGAAGCTCTGGGTGATGCACCCATGTGTGAGTTGTTCCTGGTAGGAACATGTGGGAGTGTGGGTAGAGAGCAATGCCGCCTCAGCTAGAACATTCCTGGTCCCCTAGACACCTCCTCAGCACCACATGGGACTGAGGAGCCCACTCACATCACACACCAGGAGAGTCTAACCCATTGCTTTCTCTAAGCAGTGACCCTGGTGAAAATCCTGGTCCCTGGTCAATGTCAGAGCCTCCTGGTTAGTTCAGTGGTAGAAGCAAGACTATCCTGCTTGTTCTCAACAGAAGTAATGGAGAATGGGAAAGTGGCTGGGCTCCATGTAGGGTCTCTAGAACATCTGAAGTCTCATCTTGAGTCTGGGAAGCACTTGGCTGGCCTTCAGGATGTAAAAATGAGTTTCCAGGGCTCACTTTTACAAAAAAAATTAAGAGATCAGCTCTGAAATTGGTGGGACATCAGTGGGGTTTCAGGTCTCAGCCAATTCTTTGTGGTGGTGGTATCACATCATTGTGTGCTGGCAGACCTCAGATCATGTTCCTCAGCCAAGCAGCCATGGTTCCCCATAGTACAAATGCAAGGGGGTCCACGTCCTTGCAGAGAGATGTTCCACTGGAGTTTTTGCAGCTAGAGCCTTTGCTGAAGCTGTTTTTGAAGAGATGATGGCAATTCTACACAAGGTTATCTTTAGGAGAACTTTTAAATTAAAAATACAAATATACATGTGTGGACATATGAGCCCTGTACGTGCCACAGATCAGCTTACTGTGTCTGGCCTCAGAAAGAGACGTTTCCATATCCAACTACTTCTCATGACCGATCAAGAAGGTCTGAGCTATACCACCTTAATCACATAATCACTGTGCTAAACAACAAATTGTAAGGAAAATTTTGTGGCACACATGGCTAAAAATAATGCAAACAGAAAAGTACAGATGCCAGACTCTGGACGTTTGGAACATTCTGCTTATTTACACAAATAAAAATGATCTTTCATTGCTTAATCCAATGCATGCTTTCTTTTCTTTTTTTATCAACCTCAAAATCTGTTATAAAAGTTTCATGTGTATTTGTTAATGACACATTAACAGCTGTTTGAATAAATAAAGTGCATTTTCCTTTGTCCCCACCTGTCCCGTTGACTTTGCCTGGAAATGCCGATGAGGAACTTTTGTTTGCAGAACTAGTCACAGAAAGATAGTGGTGTGAATTCTGGCCTGCAGTGTTTGCACAAGCGCTGGCGGCAGAGCTAACGCAAACACTCGTGGGAATTTGTTTCTGCAAGGTTAGTGTCAGAAGTGATTTATTGAAGCCTTCCTCCTGCTCACCAGCCTGGCATCCATCAGGCGAGCAAACAATGCCCCCGTGATCTCAGAGTGCTCCGAGGCTGCTCACTGAGCAAACACTCCAGATCAGAGTCAATATTTTGGGAGTGATCAATCAAATGGTATTTACTCCCACAAAATTTAGGTGGAAACACTTTGAATCAAGAGTCCAAATCAATGTTTTTGAAGATAAATCCATTTTTTTCCTGTTGATGCTTTAAAGCACTTCAGGGGAATTGGTGGGATGGTTGATCCAACTAAAGTTATACTCACTTTATGTAGAGTAATTTAAAAATAACCAACTTTTTAGTGAAATGACAGAAATTAATGTGATTTGCATGGTGTTGCCACACACTCATGCCATGGAAATGCTCCTTCCAATCCTTTCTCCATTACTTCTTGTTCCAGAGAGTTCGGTACTTCTTTAAAATGCCTTCTTTCTTTCTAATCTCTATTTTCTTTGTCAAGAACACTGAAATGAACTCTTCCTTTGCCATCATGAGCGATAACTATAAAAATCTGGATTCATAGGACCCTGTTGAATCGCAGGTAGAGCTCCCAGAACCAAGCCAGGCCTTCAGGGAATTTAATTTATACAGTGACCAGATTGTAACCATTCCTATGGTTACTTATGGCCAAATCAGTGGTTACTGAACCCAGCCAAGAGGGATAGCAATTGTTTTTTTCTGTTTATTTACCAGACAAATGACTATTACCTTCACGGATATTACATGTTACGTTCTAGTCAGAGCCAAAACCACTTTTCCTCACTTCCAGCAGATTTTAGGTGGTTTAAAGTATCAAACAGCAACCTGAGGTAGTGCCAAGCAGCTGGCCTGGGGACAGACATCTGCCCACGCTCTGGGGCACCTCGGAACTCTCTTGTGCTGTTTGATTTTGCATCTCATCTTCCTCCTTCCTCTGCTTTACGGGACTCAAGTCCAGTTTGTTTTCCAAACCCTGCTGTGTTATTAGAGAGATTTTTCTTTTTTCTTCTGAATCCAGGGGAATCAACACATTAGCACAAGTGTGGTGTGGCTCAGGAGAGCCTGGGTTTGGTGGTCACATCTGTACTCCTTCTCCAAGGCCTTCCCCAAGGGCCCTGGCTAACCAGGAAACGCAGCCTTGAATCCCAGCTGCTCCTCACCACTGGTACCACCACATGGCACAGCAGCTCCATCTCCTCCGACAGCCGGTGTGTGGTGGCCCTGTGTCTGTCTGGAGGTGGCTTTCAGAAAGAGATGCAGCCTGAGATCCATAAACTCTGGCTTTTGAGTCCCAGGTTCAGCAATCACTTCCTCTCTAATGGGAGGTAAATTATTTAACCTGAGCTTTGTCTTCAGTAAGGATATGATTCTGCAATAGGAGTTTCTAAAGGCTGTCTATGTGCATGTTTGCATTAGTTAAAACCCAACTTTTAGTCAAATTTGTGTGTAGATTTTTAGATGAGCTACAGAAGTCAGAGAGAGGACTTCGCAATCTTTTCTTCTTTTTTTTTTTTCAATAAGAAAGAGTCTTCCCCTCTCCTTGTGGAAGAAATCTCTTTCCCTCCTTAAATGAGCCATGGTCAGCCAACTGGTACAGTGGGGAATGGGATGTAAAATCCAGGTTTTATTTTTGCTGTGAATTTACTTAGAAGGAGATTTTTCTCCTGATCACCCCACTCTGTGTGCCTCTCGGGGCCAACAGATCCTCAAACCTCTTGGTCTTTTTCTGTCCCTAGGAGGTTTGGGGTTGTAGGGAAAGGCTTTCAAAGCTGAGCATTTCAAAACTTGTGCCTCTTTTGCTTCAGTTGCTTTAGCAGAGGTGGGAAGGTGTAGAGGTCCTGGGCACTGCTGACATACCCATACACTGCCTGCCTCTACATATAGCTCAGTACCGAAGTAGTATCACAGAATCATAGAATCATTTAGGTTGAAAAAGACCCTTTAGATCGTCGAGTCCAACCATAAACCTAACACTGCCAAGTCCACCACTATGTCCCTCAGCACCACATCTACATGTCTTTTAAACACCTCCAGTGATGGTGATTCCACCATTTCCCCGGGCAACCTGTTCCAATAATGGACAACCCTTTAAGTGAAGAATTTTTTCCTAACATCCAATCTAAACCTCCCCTGGCACAACTTGAGGCCATTTCCTCTCGTTCTGTCACCACTCACAGAATCACAGAATGATATGGAGTTGGCAGGGACCTCCAGAAATCATCTAGTCCAACCCCCCTGCCAAAGCAGGTTCACCTAGAACAGGTTGGACAGGAACATATCCAGGTGGGTTTTGAATGTCTCCAGAGACGAAGATTCCACCACCTCCCTGGGCAGCCTCTTCCAGTGCTCAGCCACCCTCAAAGTAAAGAAGTTCCTCCTCATCTTTAGATGGAACTTCCTATGTTCAAGTTTGTTCCCATTACCTCTTGGCCTGTCACTGGGCACCACTGAAAAAAAAAGAACTGGCCCCATCCCCTTGACATGTACCCTTTAAGTATTTATAAGCATTGTTAAGATCCCCGCTGTCTTCTCTTCTCCAGACTGAAAAGACCCAAGTCCCTCAGCCTTTCCTCATAAAAGATATGTTATAGTGCCCTAATCATCTTTGTAGCCCTCTACTGCACCCTCTCCAGCAGTTCCCTGTCCTTCTTGAACCAGGGAGACCAGAACTGGACACAGTACTCACGTCCCAACAGCCATGGCAGCTCTTGGATCCTGCTCCTTCTCTTAGTCCTCCACAGCAGGGCCATCCCCTCTGTGACATGAGACTGCAGCTCGACAGCAGATTTGGGAATGGGACTGCAAACTCCTGGCTCCTGACGGGAGCCCAGGCTGTGGGAGGGAGTCATGGGGCTGCAGAGCACAGCTACTGGAAAGGCCTCACAAGTGAGGAGGACTGGGCTGGTGGCCACATCTCTCAGACTTGACTTTTCACAGCCAAAAAGAGAAAAAACACCTGATATCCCAAGGAGAGGGGGAGGAAGGGATACAGTCCTGTGCAGCATCCTGGTGCATCCCGAAGCCGGCAGGAATCTGGCAGACACAGACACAAAAGTTCTCGGGCATTTTGGAGAGGGACAGACCCTGTGAACTCTCAGAAGCAAAACCCAGCTCATCTCGCGGTAAACTGAGGGCTAACTTTGCTGTTGCTGACAGGATGAGTTACTGGTGTTGCAGGATGGGACCTGCCCCTTTCCCTGCTTCGGTTATAAAACTGTTCTCCAGGGAAGCAGGAATGGCTCCTCACTTCTTTTGGCTCCGCTCAAGCCACAGCTGTAGAAACATGATTGTTTTGTGAGTGGAATGGTGTTATTGTTTGTCATAACTTTCATACGCTGGGGCCTCTGTAGCTGATTTTTTTCAGCATTTTATATTTATATATAATATAAATATATTTTATATATATATAAATAAATATATATTTAGATTTATATATATAAAAATAATATATTTAATAATAATATAATATATTATTTTTTTTATATATATATATATTCCCTCCTTCTCTGAGAACCTCTCATCCCCATTTCCAGGCCTCTCCCACACTCCATACCTTTCAAAAAGGTGCCACAGTTTTATTATGGTTCTCTTGTGCGTGACTCTGCGAATACTCTTTGCTTTCTGCCTGGGGACTGCCAGCTTTTGCCCACCGCTGCCAAAAGGCAGCAGACAGACGCAAGGCTATCATCTCAGGCTGGAGGCTTGCCTTTCTGCTGTGCTCTCCCAGTCCTTTTCCTTTTAAACATAACTAGAGTGAGGTCGAGGAAGAGATCGTGTTAGGTCTTTTGAATGATCTTTTTTTGGAGTCGGTGTGCTGCTGGCTTCTGCTGCCGGCAGCTTTCCCTGCCACAGCAGGGGACAGATGTGCCATTGGCCCTTTTGTCACACTGCCGCGTTATCAGGTCATTTTTGTTTTCTCCATGAGTTGTGTTAGCAACCTGCTGTCGCCATGCCAGGGCTGAGCAAGGAGCGATTAATATTTAATGGAGGGTGAGGGAGTGATTTCCTTAGACGATGCACTTAGTACAAATCATCCCTTATGGCCCAGGGCCAGCAGATGCGCTGCTGGGCAAAATCTTCACGTCAGCAGCTGAGGTATGCACCCTGCTTTTCCTTCACTTTTCCAGGTGCTGGTTTGGAGCCTTGATGGAGGGAGGGAATGGATGGTCCTCCTGGTGATGCAGTCCATTGCCTCTGAACGCCCATTTAATGAGTGCAATGTTAGGAACCTGGAAGAAAGCCAGGGTGGTGAAATATTGGCACAGGTTGCCCAGAGGGGCGGCAGATGTCCCGTCCCTGGAAACATTCAAGGTCAGGTAGCATGGGGCTCTGAGCAACCTGATTTGGTTGAAGACGGTCTAGTGGGAGGTGTCCCTGCCTACGGCAGGGGGGTTGGAACTCGATGATCTTCAAGATCCCTTCCAACCCAAACCATTTTATGATTCTATGATTATATGTCCCTGCTCATTGCAGGGGGTTGGACTAGATGACCTCTAAAGTTCCTTCCGACCCAAGTCTACGGCAGCAGCATTGGTCTTATCAAAGAAGTACCAACCCTCCCAGGAATGATGGGACATGACCTGGCAGGGCTGGGGAGTGGGTGGAGGCGAGGAGCCCCAGTCGGGCAGCAGCTCCCCGCTCCACATCCCAGCCCCCCAGTGCCACGACAAGCAAACCTGCCCCAAGGAATCCCCCGGGAATGGCCGGGACACGAGTGGGGAGCAAGGCTGGTGAGCGGCGGTGAGGGGCTGGGGCCAGGGTGGAGCTGCCGCTAGATGTCAGCCACTCCTTGCTGCAAAGCCAAAGACCCAGAAATGTAAGAAAAATCCCTGAAAAAAACCCAATTCCTACTTACCATCCTTTACCAAGTACTTGAGTGAGAGCGTCTCTGAGTTCCTTCGGGGAAAAATACTGCAGTTCATCCATTAAAACATTTACTGTCAGGCTGTGTCTCTGCATAATAATGTTTTAAAACTTAACATTGTAGAAGCAGGTTGTCAAATGATTTGTATCTATTTTGCAGGAAGGATGTTTTTCCCTTCCTCAGAGTCAGCTCAGGAAATGAGAAAACCAGGCAGGAAACTAGCTAAATGCTGATGGAAATATAAAATGAAGATCTTTATCTCACCAGTGTATTGACAAGCCATGAGTAACTGTTGTTTTCTTTTTTTTTTTTTTAATGTTTTAAACCATTTGATTTTAAAATGGAAAAAATAAGTTCAGTCTCCCTTCCCCAGTCCCACTGAATTGGTTCTACTTAATTAGCACTTTTGCTTCTGGCAAGCAAATGCAGCAACAAAACAAAAAGTTACAAATTACAGCAAAATTTGCAGTGCAATAATATTTGAGTTTGGAATTTAACCCGTTTCCTCTGGTGTTGTACCTAACATCTGGCACACGGAAGGCCCCTGCTCTCCCCAAAATAATAGGAAAACAGAAGATCAGTTTCTCAGTGAGCTCTTAACACGTGAGTCCTCATTTGCTGCCACTACCCTCTAAGCTACCTCTGTGCTCTTCCAGCCCCGTGGTGACTGTTTGGTAGGCTGTTCCCAGAGCATAAAACAAAACATCTGGCTGTTAACAACATAAAACTGTTACAACAGCTGGAGTCTGCCAGGATGCACAGGACTTCTGGCCAGAAATCATTTCCCAGCTGCAGGAAATACCAGTGATACGGGATCTACTGTACCAGCTCAGCATCAGCTGGGAGCTGCCAGGTCTGCACCCATCCTCTCCTCCGACCTTCTTGGCGAGGTGCAAGTGGGCACGATGGGGTTCCAGCCTCGACCTTGTCACTGTCACAGCCAGCGTTGGCTTTGCAAACGTGAATCATAGAATGGTTAGAATTGGAAGGGACCTTAAAGATCATCAAGTTCCAACTCCCCTGCCATCGGCAGGGACACCTCCCACCAGACCAGGTTGCTCAAAGCCCCATCCAGCCTGGCCTTGAACACCTCCAGGGATGGGGCATCCACGACTGCCCTGGGCAACCTGTTCCAGTGTCTCACCACCCTCACAGTAAAGAATTTGTTTCTGGTGTCTAATCTAAATCTCCCCTCTTCCAATTTATAACCGTTACCCCTTGTCCTGTCGGAGATGCTCCACCTCACGCTCAAACTCCATTAGTATTTGCCAGTCTGGTTGAGCTGTCCTAGGTTGAGGCAGAGGCTGCAAACTCCTGGCTTTTATTAGGAGCCAGTTAGCCCAAGCGTGCCAAAAAGGGCGCTATGGAGCATCAGTGACACAGCTGCTACGGGGCTGTGCAATGGGGCTTTCACCTGTGAGTGAACAGCTCAAAGCTGGACTCCGTCATCCCAGCCGAAGCATCAGACCGCAGGTTACCAACAGTCCCACCGAAGGCTTTGCTATTTTAGCAGGGACTGGGGAAGCTGGAAGTGGTTGGGTAGTTCCTGCTTGTCTCTCCTTCCTGTATCCCCGCAGGTAGACGCAGCTCTGTTCTCGCGGGGATGGTGGTGCAAGAGGACTCGGGGAGCAGCTCTGTGGGGTCCTGCAGGAGCCCAGGCAATGCAAGCCAGACCCTGCTTCCTGGCAGTTCCTACTGCCTCGCTGTGCCACCACAGCTCTTGGTGGGGCTGCCACGTAAACCAGACCACTGACATCATCCAAGTGAAAAAAATAAACCTCCAGCATAAAACAGAGCAAAAACTCTGACCACAATTTTTAACCTGGATTTTTTTGCTGATGATCTTTACAGCTCAGCACCGCAAACAGTAGCATGGGCAAAAGGAATGAGGAGCTGAAATGCGGTGCAGTCATGGGAATGAGTGGCTGAGGACGGAGGGGTGTGGTGGAAAATCCACCACCGAAGCC
>JAOXNO010000001.1:209582625-209593518 GCA_028565335.1 Limnodromus scolopaceus
GCTGCATGGGGTTATTGTGGCCCAAGTGCAGGACCTGGCACTTGCCCTTGTTGAAGCTCATCCCATTGATGTTGGTCCAATGGTCCAATCTATCTAAATCTCTCTGTAGAGCTTCCCTATCTCCCTGGGAATCAACACTCCTGCTTAACTTGGTGTCATCTGCGAACTTGTTGATGATACACCCTATGTCCTTATGGAGATCATCAACAAAGACGTTAATCAGAAGTGGTCCTAACACTCTTGTCCTATTGCATGTTACTTGGGGGAATTAAAGACACAAATGCATTCAGTAATTGTAGAAGTATAAGGTGTTTTTTCTTTCTGTGTAAAGCGAGAGGGACATTGGTACTAGTACAGCATGGGCCAGGTAGTCATGCACATGGCAGCTGGCAGGTCTCTTCACAGTTAAATCACCGATTGACTAGTGGTAATAACAAGAACAAGCCTAATTATTGCACTAATGAATAATTTTGAAAGCTGTTGGATAGAAGGCAGAATCACCAGCCAAAGATCACAGTGAGGCAGAATGAGGCGTGAGCGTTGCGCTGCTTTCCTGGCTGTGTGCACATTGCTGTAGGATAGGGCCAGAGGTTGGTCCCAAGAATGGATGGTGTACACTGGCTGCGCTGCTGCTGCTTCAGGCTCTCTTCACGTGTGGTTTCTCTTAGGGACAGCTGTTTGGACAGGTTCTGAGCAAAGTTGAGGAGCCAACAGACACAAAACCCCATCCTGTCTTATCTGCCAGCATAGACATAGTCATCATGCATCATCTTTCTGAGGTGTGTGAGAAGGCTGTACTGGCCAGATTCTGTTCTAAAATAGTCTAGAATTCCTGAGTGTATTAAAATGTGATGCTTGCTTTGTTTGTGCTGTGAACCCGTTGAAAGGAGGGTGGGGAGGCTAAGAAGGATGTTAGTGTTACCCTTGAATACGCTCCTGTATGCCAGCTTGGATCTCTGGGGCAGGCCACCGAGAAACTTAATTTCTTTCAGACCTGGTTCCTGGGCTTGCTGTGGTGGTGGTGTGTGATTGCTTTGTGCTGGGATATCTGATCATCTCAGTACTGTCTAGTGTCCCCTATCTCTGTGTTGGGTTATGAATGACGTGTAGGTCGGTGTGTCCTTGCCTTTAGATTCTTCTGGAAGCTGGGTTAAATAAGAGTAAAATTAGCATAAGTGTTACTAAAGTAAGAACCTGGCTGCAACGTCTTCATTCCAGGCTGTGATTGTTCTGCTCTGTTCAAGTGGCTTTTGGGCCAGACCAGTAAAATTCTGTCATAAATTGAAAATAAACAAAAATAGTCTTTTGTTGAGATACTGTGAATTTCAAAAGAATCATTTAAAGAATTCAGCTGAGCTGAAGAATTTATGCTTAAAGATGCAAGGAGTAACCTGGAGCTTGTATCGCGGTAATGGTGGGAACCAGGGAACCCCCAGCCTTGGCTGACTGAGCAAAGATCTTGGTAAGGACACCACAAATACTGGGAAACAGCAAAAATCATTAAAGGGACTGTTTATGAAGGAGACATAAATCTGTTCTTTTAAGTTGATACAGCTGTATAGTCTAGTGCAAGAATTTCAGGGTAGGAGGGAAAATCATTGAAAATTATTCTGAGTTAGACATTTCAAGGAGAATGAAAAATAGCCCTCTACTCACTTAAGTACAAGGGAAACAAGCGGTGAAGATAAGTCATCATGGAATAAGAGTGATGCCAGCATTGAAGGTAATTTAAATGTCATTCAAAGAGTACGTGAGTACTGTTCATTTCTTTTTTTAGTTGGGTGGATGATATGGAAAACTTTTAAAAAAGCCAAACCAAAACAACCCAACCCCCTGATGGTGATCACCTCATATAACATCTCACAAGGGACAGAGGAAGTGAGAGCAGGAGGCACACGCTCTTCCTCAGAGTGTTGCAGGAACTGATTTATGAAATGAAAAAATCTGGAAGCCAGGCTTTGTAATCCGTGAAATCAGGGAGGGACCAGCTAATTGAGGAACAACAAATCTGAATGTTTAAGAGGAGGCATGAGAAACAAATTGCTGATTTCAACAACAATGTCTTTCAAAACCCAAGTGTTACCCGAGGGCATTTTGAAATTAAGTTACTCCAAAGTGCTTAAAAATAATCTTTAAAATAATTTTTATAAAGCAAAGGAATAAAGTTCTTGTAAAATTCATACAGAATTGCAAATGGTTATAAAAGAACATATAAATAATTAAATACAATTATGAAAGAAATCTGACATCAGGCTGTAGCTCTGCCTGCTGCTTGAGTAATCTGATGTATTTTCTTAACTGGTTTACATACTGGGGATTGCATCGCTTTTAGTATGCACACGTGACTTAAGTTATAAAATTTTCCTTGTCTTTTTGATGACTTGCAGCATATGTGATAGATAAACCATCTACACAGCATTATCGATCGTCTATAAATTTGCATTTTAGAGGTGTCCAAATATGCCAGGTAGTCACTCGTATAAAAAATCATTGAACTCTGCCTTCCCTGAGATTTGGCTAAGTGTCTGAATGTTTCTGTAGGGTTTTTTTTCCTTTTTTTATTTTTATTTTTTAATAAAAGTTTGTTATGATGTGCTTGATTTTAGTTGGACATTGTGAAGGAATGAGAAATGATAGTGCTTTTTTTTGGTTTCCATCAATCAGTGCTGTATGTGTTGGCTAATTTCACTAAAATTGATGGAGGGGTAGTTTCTTAAAGACACACGCGTTATACAAACTCAGGAAATGGTGATTTGATGGAGGAGGGAAAGAAAAATGATGTTGTACACACAACAGCAGGGTTGGTGCAAGGTCTGTGGTTTTTTAGCCTACCCTGTAACCTGTCAGACTGTGTACATTGGTCAGCCAATTAGCACACTCATTAAGTGCACGTTTCCTCCTGTGGAATCCCTGGTTCAGGAACAGAGGTGAAGGCTGAGGATACTGGAGGTGAAGCTCAGGTTGTTGCGGTTGGATGATGATTACTTTTAGGTGTTACATGACACATCGTTAAAATAATCAGGCCTGACTGGTGCCTCTGATCATGAGGAAGCTGGTTTTTGAGTGTTCCTTCTCTGCTGAAACATGTTGATAACCTAGCTGAAAGTCTTGCACTAGACTACGCAGCTGTGTTTTAAGAATGGTGTTGGAAATGCATATATTCTTTTTATGGTTAAGACAGAATAATTCTGATTTCTTAGTTCTATAGGACTTAGAATTTGTATTTGAAGACTAAATTAAAAAAAAAAAAGAGAGGACTTCAGTAATGCTCTTCCACAAACTGATGGTATCCTGAATCTGGTGGACTGATTTTTCATAATTATGTTTTCATGTTGGAGAGTCAAAATGCAATTGTGTGAATTCTGTAGTTAATGCTAGAAAATATTTTTTCTGTATTTTCTATTTTTTTTAATACTTCAGACATAAAATACAGTAGGCCTTAGAGTTCAAATGTTTATCAATATTTATTCTTAGCGTGACTAGTGAATTACTTCAAGACTGTTTGCATTTGATTTGAGAGGTGATCTCCTCCTTGCAACTTCACTACATAAATGTCTAAAAACTATGTTTCTTCTTTCTACCCTCATTTCTATTCACATGAAAATAGTCTTAGAGATGTAGTAGCCTGGCTCTCATGGTTTTTCCACCTATGCTAAATATAATTTCATAGCAATTTTTTTTTAATGTATTAAATAGAGTTTTTCATACATATGAATGTTTTCTGTCTGCCTCCTTCAAGATGGTAATGGCCAAAGTGTTTCAGTGAGAGTGAAATCAGAGCTTGTTTTAAACTGTAGGGGGAAATGGGATCATTACCATCGGAGAGTAAAAGTGTGTTCAGTTTACACTGGGTTGATGAACAGGAGAAGGAGAAATCTTCCTGTCTGGGCTAGGTGCATAATTGGCTGCTTAGGGAATTGTTTTGGTTCTTGTATATTCAAAGATTTTGGGGGACAGGTTTGTGGTCATGTCTTTTGCTGTGGTATCTGTCCCTTTTTTATCGGTAATGAGGGTGTGGGGCTGCCTTCAAAAGCCTAGTAAGGCTGCCGGGCCAGCATAACTGAATTTTGGGTTTCAAGTTTTAAACAGTTGTGTGCAGAAGTGAGGAAAGGAGTTATTTTTCTTTAAATTAAGTCAGAGTCTTTCTGTTTTCAGTTTTCCCATAGGTGATAATAGGACACCAGGCAGTGCTGGATCAGTCTTCAGGTGTGGAAAGGAAATCATCTTTCCCCCATGCTTGACTTACCTTGTTCAAGAGGCTTTACCTGCCCACATTCTTAGTACCAAACTCATTGTGTTTGGGGCCAGAAATGTTTTCTCTGGAAGTCAGGCTGGCAGGTGTTTAATTTCTTCCCCCTCCCCAGTGTGTGTATGGCACAGATGTCACACAAGGACAATCGGGGTATATTTCATCAAATCAATTTCTCACTTGGAGGTGTTAGTGAAGAGTAATGTAATTGTCTTGTTTGACTGTAGCATGCAAAGGTTTGGTTGTCTGAGGACTGAAGTGTTGTGATCTGTCTAAATGTCATCCAGATGCACATATGCTTACCATCATAATTATGATATCCAGTGACACACAGACTACATAGTTTAATAGTCTCTTCTGGGTTTTAGTTGTGAGGTAGAACTAGTGCACAGATGAAGCAAATACAGCAATAAATATAACTTTAAGTTATCTTCACTTGTGCTACTAATTCTATAGACTTGTTACTATGAGATCTTTTACTTCCTTAAAATTTCAGCATACAATTACATACGTGTTACTCTGTTGTCATTTAAATAACAAAAGTCTACTCTTGTATGTAGAAGAGGCTTGGAATTTTATCTTACCGGTTTTTGAAAATCACTGGAAAAGTAGCAATAGGCATTTAAAATATTAAAACACCCTTTAATGCCTGTGTTATGGTATTTGAATGCTTGAAGAATTTTTGGCTACTTATTTCTTAATATTTTAACATGTCTGGTTTTTTTTTTTTTTTAGAATTAAATCCGTTCTTTTCAGCTTTTTTTTCTGAAACATTCTCTCTGTTATCTTTTTTCTAGCTTTGCTGTTTATGTTTTTATTGATGAAACATGTAGGATCTTTTTTGCTTCATCCTTTTTCCCCTCATTGATCCTTTTCTTCCCTCTAACTGCGATTCATTTGTCTCTTCTTCTGCGGTATATCTTTATTTTCCACAGACTGTTGTACTGGAGTGGGATTAAGAGCCAGAACTTAAGGATGCAAATAGAAGAAAACTGGAAAGTTCTAAAAACTTTGGACATTCTTAGGCCGTCTGCCCTGTGACAGCACATGATTTGTTTTAAATTTCCTTCTGCTCTTAGTTGCTGAGTGTTTGGGCATCTAGAAAAGTATTTCTTATGGGAGATTGGGAAAGATGGGATTGATTAGTTGGCTGTATTAGAAGACAAGAATGTAAAAATGTTAGCAAGGCTGGACTCTAGCCTATTTCTAGAGCTCTGTTGGCTTGAGCTCTGCTGGTTTTGAGAGAGAAGAAAACTGGAGTTAAATGGCAGGAAGGGCTGCAATGGCTGCTACAGACCACCAGCTCAGCTCTTGGTGTGGACTGAGGATAGTGAGTGCTGAAATCTCTGCTTAACGCTTACATAGGCCAAATAAAGACTGTATCTGCAGCCTGTACTATTGCTTAAAGTTTCGTTTTAGTGCGTAAAACATCATAGCATAAGAAAACTTAAATTGTGGCAAGAGGAAAACGTCCATTTTAGAGTTTGAAATGTGGGTTTTGTTTATCAATTTCCAGGTATCTCAGAATTCTTGCAAATCAATTTACAAGGAGTGGTTATACTCTACCGTGACTCAAATGCTTGACTCTTGATAGGGTTGGAATTTTTCTTGATTGAATAAATAAATCTTTAACATTAGGTAAATATATCAAACCTGGGTATTCTTTACCTGCAGAGAGCAAACCTGCTTGAGAAAGTACCGTTGTCTAATTGTTACTTTAAATGTCAGTGACAAGCATATTGGTTTATGTGATAGCATTTTTATGGTATATTGGCTAGATGGTGAACATTGGTTGTATTAGGTCTTTTATTCCATTTGTAGTCTCTTCCTTAGAGAGATGTGTGTGCAGGGTAACATTGTAATTTTTGCAGTTTTGTTGTATTTTTTTAAAATGGATGATACATGGTATATGTAAATGAGAAGTGAAAGTCACATGCCTTCTGTCTGGAATGGAAAATGTTGCAGTCAGCGGTAGCTCTTGGTATCTGTGAAATTTTATTCCACAGTCTTACTGATTTATTTATTTATTTTTTAAAAGGAAAGGTGGTACTGTACAGGGAAGGGTTGTCTTGCTTAAATGTAAGTTCCATTGAAGGGTGGAGTTGTTAATGACAGTCTTTATCCCAAGGAGTTATGTAGTCCTGAGTATCCTAAGGCCAGGTCGTTGGGTGCCTTGAAAATAACAGATTTTAAGAGTGCCTCAGTGTGTTATGGAAAGACAGGGTAGGAAGCTGCACCAGATCTGATGTGTTCCTAAGCCACTGTTAGTCAAAGGAGATTCCGGAGCATTCTTCACCCTGAGGTAGGTGCTGTGGTCTGCCTGGAGAAGTAATGAATAAATGAAACCTTGGGCATAATCCACTGGCGTTTGGTGGAGTGTTCCTGGTTCCAGACATTTTTTGGGCAGTCTTCTTCTTTTCATAAGGGGTAGTACACAGGAGAAACCCCGTGACTTCAGAAATAAAGTAGAAGGAGAGGCAGCACTGGAAGTGGCTTATGCTTTTCTCTCCCATGAAATCATGGTCTTACAGTGGTGTGAGGAGTGTGTTGCTTCTGTTCCCTGGATCGTGGTGAAACCCCTGGGTTAGGAGGTGAGTTGAGGCACCGTGGGCAGCATAAGATTGAGGGGAGGCAGCCTCGTGTCTGGGTTTCACACAGCAGCAAACACTTGTGGCACTATCTCACACAGCAGTGCTCCACTTGTATCGTGGATGTGCTGTACTATTTTACTGAAGTTGAAAATCTGTAATAATTTGTAATCATCAAAGCATTTTATTTTGTAAAATTCTTATCAGTCCATCTCAAAAAGAGAAGAGAGAAACGAAGAAATGATGAGGAAGAGTGATGAGTAATGGGAGGTATGGAGCTGGTTTTGACCATTCCTGGGTACATGATAGTCAACTGTTTGGATCAGTGAGCTGAATCAGAGTTGCAGTCCTTCATTCTTGTAGTGAATAAAACCCTAAACTAATAGCTATCAACACTAAGGTCCTGAACTGAAAGGGAAAGCAAGGTGGTGTCTGGAAGTCTCTCTGATAATTTCTCCGTGTAATCACACCATTGGTGGTGGAAGAGAGGAGGAGAGCCTGCTCCATAGTTTGCTGTTGCGTATTTTTAGTTGTACCCATTTTTTAGCTTTGTTGATGTTTGTAAAGCAGTTTGAAAATGATGAACATTATTTGTTTTGGGATTTTTGTTTGTTTTTTTGTGGGCCCGCATCAAGCTCCATTGCCCTTACACATACAGCTCATTCAGTAATGAGTGTTGTTTCTTTGGCCTGGTTTATGTGCTGTTGTTCCTTGTTCTTTTCTATTTTTTACTTGGGAGTAGAATACTAAAAAGAAGGGAAAGTAGAAATTTATATTAGTCTAAAACTTGTTGGAGAAGCTACAGAAATAAAGTTTTGACTTTGATTTGACATTAATTTATATGATGCCAATCTTTTCCTGTTATACTTTTGGCACTTTGGTCTGAGGAAGCAAGGCTTCACACTTCAGGTGTAAGGTCTGTGTTCTTAAAACAAAGAAATTGTAATTTAATTCCAGATGTTCATGACCTTTGTATACAGTAGGCTAGAAATAGCTGAGGATGTAGCAACTAGGGATCTGGTGCTTAGACTACGTTAAGACTTTTCTTCAACAGAAAGATTATCTGGATTGCATTATTGCCTAATCCATTATGGTTTAAGCAGCCTTGACATTTAAGTAACGTGTAAATCTGTTTTCAGAAGGCTGTTCGTGCGTGAATGCATTTCTTCTTAATCTTTAATTCAAGCTTCATTTTAGAAACAGATTTTGGCAGAACTTTGCTTGGTTACTTTTAGCAGAATCCTCGGCCCATCTCTGAATCTAAAACACCTACTTGCTATTCAGTGTGAGTGAACACTGTTTCAGAACAGCTCCCTCTCCCGTGTTTTTAAACAGAGATGTCCACAGTCACTTTGGGCAACCTGCTCCAGCATTCAGCCACCCTCAAGTGAAAATGTTACTTCCTTAGATCTAATCTGACTTTTTTTCTCATATTTGAACTTGTCTGTTGGCTCGTGTCATACCCCTGTGCACCTCTGAGTGAAGCCTGGTTCTCTACGCCTTCCCATTAGATTTTTGCCGAATTTCTATGGACAGAAAAGGCTTTGAGGATCTTTGGTGTTTGAGTCATTAAGTAACTGTTCTTTATAAAACATGGGACATACATAAAGCTGATAGAAAGGAAAATTTATTTTTTAGATGCAACCTATTTTCTGTTCTAGGCAGCTTTTTACAGATAACATTTCTATAGAATGTCAGGAAAGTGGTGTTCTTCCAGCAGATGGTGGAAGTTTTCTGGAGGACTTGCAGTTGGTTAATTGGAGTCAAAACCCTTTAGAAATACATCTTCGCTTCATAGACACTGTATTTGGATTACTTTAGTCATGTTCTGCCCTTATTTATGTGATAGTCCAATTGCCTGGAAGACAAAACTCAGTGTAAATTTACCAGGTCTTAAAAGTTCTGATATCTGGCAGACAACGTTTCTGACTGTTATGGCCAACGGTAACAAGGTAATAAAATTCCCCTTATACTTCCCATTTAGGATTGCTTGATGTATTTCCTGGTATAAATATTGTAACAGCTGGAACAAGTTCAAAGGAAATCTTTGTGGTATTGTTCATAAACCCAGCAAATTTAAGAGGCTTTGATTTACTACTTAAATGGGCGTGTCTCCTTTTCCTTTTTTTTCTTTACAATGTGCAAAAAGAGCCTAACTGAATTAAAGTTTGTCCCCCCCTTTTTTTTTCTTTCCCTCCTCCCTCAGATTGCAGCTATTCTCAGGAAACGAAAACTTGACTATTATTTGCACAAACTGGTACCTGAGATCTTGCAATCAACTTCCTTTCTGACAGCAAATGGGACCTTGTATATTGCTTGCTTTTGCATTCTAAGGTTGGTATACTGTCCTAAAAATGAAATGTAACAGGAAAGCTATTTTTATGCAACTTTTCAATTTACCTAATAATTTGTCGCTTTTTATACTAGACTTGTTTGTAATGGATGGGAGTAATAAAAGCAACAGCTGTGCCATCATCGTGATTTCTGGTCTTATCACTTGAATATGAACCTTTATTTTCTCTTGTTTTTGTAATCTTTGAAATCAGTCAACAAGTCAATGTATTCACTTTTCTTCCTTTTCTCTGTTTTAGTTATTGTTGCAGGAAATTCAAATATATTCTAGAGGGGAACTGAGCCTAATTTTTCTCTCCTGGAGAGAATTGATGTAATTTGATGGTGTTTCTATCTTCCTGATGGAGGAGCTGTAATGACTTTCATTTATCCTAAATTTGATCCAGCCATCCAAGCCTGTACTTTCCATATTTGTGGCTGTAAATGAAGGAAATCCCAGCACAGCTTCTGGGGTTCTTTAAGATACATACCCTTAAAAATTAGTACAAATGCCACGTCCCTATTCTGAGCTGTTTCCAGTTGTATTTCAAGTAACTGTAAAGGCAGTTAAAAATTAAACTTCAATGTTTATGAATGTGACGATGTCCTAGATCTAAATGCATTTATTGTAAGAGATGTTACACATAGACGTGTAAAGTCTAGAGTAGCTATGAATTTTTGGAAGCTACCTGATAGAGGGGCTGTTGAGTGTACTAAGAGTTAATCAAACCCATTATGCCCTACTTCAAAATCTGTTTAGAGGCCCCTAAACTTTGCTTCAAAGCTGAGGGAGAAGGCAAAGAAGAGGAGGAGCTGGCTGAGGAGCCATGGAACACTTTTTAAGTAAATAATTTGCAAAGTTAAAATTGAATCTTTAAGTAAGAAGCTCTAAAGAATATGAATTTTTTCTGTCAAATCTGAGTGATATTAATATTGATTTATCTTTAGGTCTCTGAGCTATACAGTGGTCTTCCTTATCCTGCCGGGTATTTGCCTGCAAATTTGCAGTGCCTTACTTCAGTGCTGTAGTTTGATGTTACTCCCTAAATTAAGCTGGTGTGGTTTTAA
The DNA here is from genome assembly GCA_028565335.1 of Limnodromus scolopaceus. Taxonomy (NCBI): domain Eukaryota; kingdom Metazoa; phylum Chordata; class Aves; order Charadriiformes; family Scolopacidae; genus Limnodromus; species Limnodromus scolopaceus. The sequence continues at coordinate 209,592,862 of JAOXNO010000001.1, forward strand.
GTTTTATTATTTCTTTCTGTCTGTTCTTCTAACAGAGATTACTAGCCAGCTAGCAGATCTATGACTATGCCTGTGCTTGTAAATGAAGCAGGTGAGAAATTAGCGTCTGACCCTGAAGCCCACTGGCATGGCATCACTTTTGCTTACCTGGGGCATTGCTGTCTAAAGCTGTTTTGATCTCCAAAACAAAGTGCATGGCCAGATGTGGACTGAGTAGTGGGCATGGTACTGAGTCCGTGTGCTTTCTGAGTCCCACTGAAGCATTCTTTGGGTTGACCCAGGCCAGAACCATGCAAAGGACAATTCTAACGTGACAAGGGAAATCCTTGTTACCCTGCTGTTCTTACAGCCGTGCAGCAGAGTAACCAACCAACATCTTAAGAGATGTATGTGCGTTTTCTGTTGCAGAGAGATGCCCATGAAGAGATGTTACCTCCAGCAGAATCTCTGCTGGTAGGGTCTCTGCAGACTGCCCACCACCCACAATTGCAGGACTTGCAAATAAGAACTGTCAGCCTCTTGGCTGGGGTGCCAATTGGGGCTGGTGAACTGAAATCACAGGTAGAGGCAAAATAAGCCGTAGGAAGCCTTATGATATACATCTGTTGGAATATATGAAAGTTCAATTATAAGGAGTATTTGGCAGCCTTTCGGATG
>JAOXNO010000001.1:209593618-209605276 GCA_028565335.1 Limnodromus scolopaceus
TAGGAAGCCTTATGATATACATCTGTTGGAATATATGAAAGTTCAATTATAAGGAGTATTTGGCAGCCTTTCGGATGGGAATAAAATTCAGAGCCTCAGCGTTTAAGTGAATAGGATATGAATATGAATAGTAAGAGCTACTGAATGACATTTCAAACAAACAGTAGATAATGTGATTATCAGAGAAGTCCAGTCTTCCAAATTTACTGGTGTTCTTTGAAGGAAAAATATGTATCTGATGATGGTCCGATTGGTGCATTATACATGAATTCTCAAATGATTTTGACGAGTTTGCTTGTTAGGACTCTTTAAGAAGAAAGATCCATTGTATATCAGGAATTAGTAAATGATTAGCAAGCAGTTAAAATATGTGAACCCAAACAAGGGATAAATAATCAGTTTTCATAATAGGAAAAGGTTGCCAGTAATGTTCCTGCTGTGTCCTTTCTTCTGGATATACCTAAAGAATCTGGAAAAAGAGGTGAAGAATAGTGTGAGAGATTATATGAGATTATTTAGGACACAGAAATCTAAAACTGACTCTCATCCGTTTCAGAAAGATCTGTTCATTAGAATCACTTAAGAGATTTGACAGAAAAGTGAAAAGTAATGCATCAGGAGGAAAAATGCAGTCCTGTCCTTACACGGGGATGGACTTTAACCTGGCTACTATTAATCAGGAGGGTGTTTAAGAATCGTCATGGGCAGGTTCTTTGAATGCGTCAGTTCAGTACTTGAATATGGTCAAGGAGCCGAGTAAGTATTATTTGGAAAGAAAATGAGAACAAGCCAGAAAGCTGTATAAATACGTGACATCTTTACAAGTTGAGTAGTTGAGTACTGCTCTTTTTTTTTTTTTTTTTTAAGACCTTCTCTTAAGATCATAATGTTGACAAGTCCTTCACTTGGAATGTACTTAATATCAACATTGTCTTGCAGCTTGAGCCATATAAGCTTCCTTTTCTCGTCTGTTGTTGAGTGGGTGATGGAGGATGGAAATGTTTTGGAATGGAAATTTTTATTTTTTATTTTTAGCCAATTTGTGCGCATTTTTTCACTTTTTTTTAATGTTTTGTTTGAACTTGTACGATACCTTGAATTTATTACTTTGTGATATGGTGTACTTCCTTCAGTAGCCCCTGAGAGCAAAAGTAATTTTACGTCATTTTCCAGCCCAGAATGCGGTTTGTTATCATATGTTTTGATCCATCAAAGAAATATCAGAACCTCTCTGCTGTTCTGCATAACTGTGGCCCCAGTATTTCTGAACTCTGTTTGCAACCGTGCACAGAGATTGTCCGAGACTGTGGAGACCTTGATGCTCTAGACTTGATTCTAGATAGTGGTACAAAACGGGATGTGGTAGATTTGTATAATAGGATGCACGATACACTTTTTGTATCTTTTTTGATTGGAAGGTAGATTATAGTGGGTGCAGCAGTAACTCAGAAGCAAAATTCTCCGGCAAGCCCCATGCAGTTGACTGGTTTTACCCTCCTGGAGTTCTAGACCAAAGCAACAGATTAAAGGGTTTGTAGCTGAATCTGTTAACCCCATGTTAACCTGCGCAATTCCTGGTTTGAGAAGAGTTGCCTGTTGTCTTCTGTAGCACCAAGGAGGAGATGTGTTGACAGGCATATAGAGTGTCCTGGATAAAGCGACCACTTGTGTTCATACCTTTACTGAAGTCCCACCAAATCTTTAATCACTTTGCATACAGAAAATATGTCTTAGTCACACAGTAACAATTAAAATAACTAAATATGAAATGTAATTGTCAGTGAGAAGTCTGGCTTGTGCTCATACTTCTTTTTGATGCCCTTGTAGCATTTGCTTCCTTTCACCTAGGGAAAAACCAAAATTGAAACCACTGCAAATATTTTCAAGGATCATAGAATAGTTTGGGTTGGAAGGGACCTTTAAAGGTCATCTAGTTTCAACCAGATCAGGTTGCTCAGAGCCCCATCCAACCTGAGCTTGAATGTTTCCAGGGATGGGGCATCTAATACCTCCCTGAGCAACTTGCTCCACTGTTTCACCACCCTCAGTGTAAAAAATGTCTCCCTTATATTTAGTCTAAATCTCCATTCTTTCAGTTTAAAGCTGTTACTTCTTGTCCTATCGCTCCACTCCCTATCTCTCCTGTAGGCTCCCTTTACTGAAAGGCCAGTATAAGGTCTCCCCGGAGCCTTCTCTTCTCCAGGCTGAACAACCCCAACTCTCTCAGCCTGTCCTCATAGGAGAGGTGCTCCAGTCCTCTGATCATCTTCGTGACCTCCTCTGGACCTGTTCCAACAGGTCCATGTCCTTCTTATGTTGGGGGCCCCAGAGCTGGACACAGTACTGCAGGTGGGGTCTCACCAGAGTGGAGGGATGTAAAACTCAGGCAAGAAAGGGCAATTAAAATAATATCAGGCATTGTTTAATATTCTCACCCTTCCATAGGTGGATAAAATTTCAAAAGCATCTAAATGCAATATCAGCAATTACTTAGGCATGGATAGATGTTCTCACTCTAGAAGGAATTACCAAGCTAAGTTGGCTGACTGTTTTGGTTTTTATTTTTTTTTCCTCCCTGAAATGAATCAGGTGATACGTGCAGGCTGCTCTGTTGGCAGAGCAGTGGGGGTGATGAGCTCTGTTATGTATGTGTGACAGGCCAGCTGGGGGTTGTAATCTCTTCTGCTGGTGGGATCCAGAAGACTACATCTGTCTGGACTTCTGATAGAAGCGCTAGGCTTCACGACTGACAAGCATTACATCTGTTCAATGAAAGGTGTGATTTTTTTAGGTTTTCAGTTTTATTAAGTGCAAAACCTCATGAAGACATGTTTGGTTTTTTTTTAGTCTAGGAACTAGAATAATTAAGTATCTCCACATACAGCTTTACATTAGCTTTCTTGATTAGATTCAACTTTATGTATCAACCAGCCTTTGAGTTTTGGATATAGTTGTACATTGAGGGATTAGATGCAAAACCTGAAAGAACTCATATTTCTCATTGAAATTTCGAACCATAGACCATGTGAAAATAACCATGCAAATAATAACAAAAGCTTGTTTTCATTTACTTTGGCAGAAGTTTAAATGTTTCACTTACTGATTGGGCATTTTAATTTGTTTTATTGTGTAAAATATGTTACTGTTGTTTCCGAATTCTTATCAAACCAAAGACGTAAGCATTCGTACAGGGATTCTAAACCATGCCAAAAGAACAAATTCTTGTTTCTTTCCCACAGAAAAGACATTTGTTCTGTTACTTAACAGGTGTGTCTGGTAAGATGTGTTCATACTTATTAAGATGTTTAAAATGGCTTCTCTGAAACTTCATACAGTAATTGCTTTCCAAGAGAGTCCTAATAATGAACTTTAGCTCCTGCAGCATTTGGCATTGTCATCCTGAGAAATTATCCTTTTGCAGGCGTGGGAATGAGCAGTGTGTGTAATTGCCATTACATCACTTGCTGCTGATACACTGGCTCTATTTTCACTTACGAACATAAGCTGGCATTGCTTGCTGGTAATGTTATTTTTGCAGGAGAGGTATGAAATGAGGCTAATCATGCCTTTTATAGCAAGAATGAAAGCGGGCTAATCAGATGGTATTGATTAATTATCTTTGTTCTCTCTTCTGTTTTGTCAACATGAAATTTTATCTAAGAAAATTTCCTTTTCTGCCCTGTATGTGCTTGCCATTTTTTTTTTGTTGTTGTATTTTGTTCACTGTGTTTTTAGAAGGGTAGACTCCATTGTAATACTCTGTTTTCCTGAACTGATAGTCCTTATCAGCTGAGCAACATTGGGGTAATTGAAGTATGTTTATTATCATGCTACCAAATTTCATGACTGCCTGACTGTTGTTTGCTTCTGTGATCAACCCGAGTTAGTTTGAAGGTGCTAGTGTCCTGAACAGACCAAATGTGGTTGGTGCCATTGTGTCTGATCAGCATTTTTGTTTTTCCTCCTTTAACACTGGCCAATTTATAGAAATATTTTCTTTGATGTTGTCATTTGTGTAACTATTTTTTTCAACTCTTATTGTTGGAGGAATTTTGATAGTTGAAATTGTGTTGACTCTTTGAGTGAAATCTAGAACTTGTTGCAAAAAAATGAGAGCTTCTCACCTTAATGGAACTGGGATGTCACTGCTGCTTCCAGTCTCGTAACATTGATTGATAACATTGAGATTGGTTCCTTGTCTTACTGTAAATGAGTGGTTTGCTGGTTTTAGCATCAGTTGACTATCTGTTTTGGAATATGATGTATATTATAATAATTTGGTTTGATTTCTGGCTCACCTGATTGCATCCCCGCCTTCTACAAGGCACAGTTTCCGGAACGTGTATTTGGACAAGTAGCAGAAAAGAGGAGCAACTATAGGTTCTTTTAGAAGATTCTTCTGTGATTAATATCTGGAATTTTTCAGAAACATCTCTTGAAAGCACTGTTTTCTTTTCTTTGAAGCAAAGTAGTCCTTTAAATGAAATGTATATATTAATGAAGTATTTCAGGTGTTTAATGTTTATGAAGCACTTTGGGAACCCCTCTGAGAACTCCCCAACTGTAAAAATTTAATGATTTGTATTTATTTGTAAGTATTGATTAATGTAAAGAGGCAAAATTAATAAAGTGTGAGTAATTTTATGATAAAGTTTAAATATAGTTTTGTACAGGGATGGTTTGATTGCTTTGCATGTAATATGTGTACAAATTACATTTTCAGGAAGATACTTGGAAAATTCTACTTTTGGTCTCCTGGCTTTGGTGCTGCTTTGCCTGCTTCTTATATGGCTATTCTCATCGAAAGGAAAAGCAGGTACGGTTTGTGTCTATGGATTTCCAGTTTTGTATAATAATATTCCTTGTTTTGGTCATTTGATGATTGATGTTTGACAATTCAGTGGTTTTGTTTCAGAATGCTGGAATTGTACTTCATTTGAAATAGTGTCTTTTGCAACCTTAGATTTAAACCTAGAGAGCTGCAGTGAAAACACACTTTACAAACATTCAGTTTCTTGTTTGTGGTTTGTTTTTCTTGTTTAATGTGTGGTTGGGTTGCTGAGGGTTGCCTGATGAAGGTGTGTGGGGTTTTTCTTGATGTGTCTTTTTTTTTTTTAAGTACAATTTAAATAATGTTTGTGATTAGTCACAGGAAAAGGGCATGCTAATGAAAGTTGATGATGACTTGAGTTAATAACATGACATTGGTTAAGATAGAGAAGTAATAGGATGTTGTGAAAAAAATTGACTGGAAGAGCTGAAGTAATCCAAATTGGATGAAACAGAATGATACAGAAAGCAAAGCCTTTCATTTAAGGCAAGATGCTGAAGTTCAGCCATCAATAGAAAATGCGTTGTGAAAGCGTTAAGAGATGGCAGAGAGCTCCGAGTGCTCCAGGGACAGCTGAAAGCTGCCATTTGCCATGTGGCCGTGAAAGGTGGCAGGTGAAATCCTGGGTTGTAAGATTTTGCTGTTTTGAAATTCATCTTATATTGGCAGCTTGTATCAATAGTGAAAGTTATAATGCTTAATTACTTCTATATGGAATGAAATGCTTTAGTCATCTAGTTAGTAGGTTTTATTCAACATAGAGAAGGTGACAAAAGGGTGATGTAAGGGATTGCTATTTAGAAGGTGATGAGGGGGCGTTGAGTACTGGGGAAGATGTTAGCATTTTTGGGTTACTATGAATATCTGAAACTTCCTTAAGCGGTCATTTCAAAATAACGGCAAATGTGTCTACGTCGTGTTGTTGACTGACTGTCAGGCCCAATTCCTAAACTTCAGTTATGGAGTCAGCAAAGCCCAAGCCAAGTTTTAGGTAAGACTGTCAAAGTTCTGTCCTTTTAAAAGACTGCTTTATCCATTGGTTTTGAAGATTGAGAGTGTGTAGAAAGTGTTCTCTCCTTTCAAGAACTTCTAAATCACTTTATTTAAAGTAACTGTGGAGAAAATGATTGCAATAAGTTACTAAATTAGCTTTTAAATTTCCTTTCCACCTGACTGATTTTCATCTTGCTGCAGTTACTTCATAAGAGGGTGGATACTTTGTGGTAGAACTTTGTCTAGTTATGTAGACTCCAGCATTGCCATTGGCATCAGTGTTTCGTTTTTTGGTGAGAGCAAGTGTATTTTCTCCCTCTGACAGCACTGGCTTAGCTTCTCCTGCAGACCTGTTACAAGGTGAGGATTTTTTTGTGTCAGGCTTCTAATTTTTCTAGATAACATTAAAGGGGAAGAAATCCGGCTGGTTCCTGGGTTCCTTGTTGCTTTCAAAGTATTTGTGAGTCAAGTGTTGAAACTGTTCGTGAGCCCAAACTCACACAAGGTTTTTGTTTAACAGTGGAACAACTCTGAAAAAACTTAGAAACCTAAGATTGTTGAGTTTTGAAAAGAGAGTAAAGCAAAGAAGTTTTATGTCAAACGGGGGTTTCTAAAAGTCTTAGTGGCAATGTGTGAAAGCTTTGACATGTTAACAGGCTCCTATTTAACATTTGAAATTTGAAAGGAAAGAAAGTTGAAATAGAGGTGTGTGAAAATGGCAAAAGAAGGTTGGAACGGCATGTATGTAAAGAATAATGCTGAAATACTTAACTCCTGGAAGGTTATTCTCCTTTCTATCAGAATCCAAAATGCATGATCTAAGGTATTTTGCCTAAAAAGTTCATATTATATCGCATCAGGTAAAATGTAAAAAGGCACCGTTGGTATTGCACTGTAACACACGCAACTGAAAATGTGGGGTCTTTGTTGTTAATGAAAAAAAAAGTTGTTAAAATGGCGTCAAATGGTAGTTGAAAGCTTAGGTTTTTTTAAACTACAAAATTGTTTGATATGTTATCAGATACTAACTGTGTATAAAGTGTGAAGTGCTACTGCTGGCAGACCTAGTGAAATACGACTTTCTGATTTCACATCTGTTTGCTTGTTAGCTTCTGTTACAGGCAAAAATGAAGTTTTAATAGACTTCTGGTCTCGGCGTTTCTCATAGAGACACAGTCATGTCCCAAGTAGCTTACAACAAATTGTATTGAAAAGTCAGGGAGGTGGGAAAAAGTCTTGATTTGAGTTCATAAACATATCTCTAGCCCTTTATATTGCTACTAGCAGCTGGCAGCAACATCAAATTTAATCACTTAATCTCTTCCCTAGTGGATACCCTATTTTAAGTACCTCACTGGCATTTGCTTGCACAGCATCCCTGTCAGTCCTGAACTTGGGAACAGCAGGCTTGTAAATCAGATTTTCTTCTGAGCATTGCTGTTTATGTGTGCCAGCCTTGTACATTTTATAATTTGTACAGAAGAATGGGAAAAAGAGATGGACAGCTTGTCTGGGCACAGTATGATCCCGAGGAGAACGTTTTCTAATGTGTTACAGAACTAGTTTGATTGTAGCTTGTATCTGTGTAATATGTAATTGCCAGTTTGCATGGCATTGGCAGTGAGAAGGGGAGGTGACACTGTGTACAAACTTCAAAGTCACTCAGGAAATGCTCTGCACTGTATTTTATAAAATACACTGTATTTTATAAAAGGTACAGATATTGTATATATATACAGATTTATTTTATATAAAGGTACAGATTCCGTGTTAGTGTGTCCATGTGTATTCTATTTGGTGGTTGTAAAATATATCCTGTCTATGAAAACTAGTTTATTAGGATCTGTGGAAAGGGCCAAGGAATAAAAATACTTGTAAACTTCTTGTATATGTATCTATAAATGTTCTGTGAGATTACCGGAAGAGATCTAGTCACATTATTATGATTAAGTAATGTTTTAATAAGAAGTATTTCTTAGATAATAATTGAATGTAGATGCATAAACATGGAGATTATATGTTTGTAATATACAGATTCATTACCTTTAGTCCTTCTGTAGGAGTAACTCAGAATCTTTGCCTTTTCCTGGTACTCCTAAGCAGTTTGGGTTGCCTGTTAGGGTTAGGAGGGAGCATCCTCACAGGGCAACGCAGAATTTATAAGTGACAATCTGACATCTCTTAGCCACACAGCTCATATATGTTTGGTGGTCTGAGAAGTGCTAAGAGGGTACAGAGTTAAATTTCAGCTGATTTTGACTGTACGTTATCTCATACATTACAGATCTTTTTAATAATTGCTAGTATTAGTGCTGACATGTTATTTCTTTGTATTTATGGCTCTGGCAGAGGTGCTAAAAATGAGAAATGAAACAGAAAATATTGTAGGTGTTACTGGTGTGCTATGTGTTTTCACAGGCAAAGAAAATGTTCTTGCAAATGAGGAAAGTACTCCCTTTTCCTGGACAAATGCACACAGTTCACTAGAATGTACATTTTTGTAATTCCTTTTGATTATTCAACCATGATTTCAACATTTTAATTACTCTTTATGTATATATTGTCATAATAACTATGGCTGTAATAAGTAAGCTTCTAACAGGTGTACTTGCTCAATTATATTTAAAAGAACTTAATTTTCTTTATGGTTTCACCTTTTTTACATATTGTATTAAAGAAAAACATACAATTCTTTTGTCACAGAATTTAGTTTTATAGTGTTAGACATTAAAAGTTATGGTCTCAAAAATAGAAATGTGACTTGCTTACATTAATTTCATTAAGCTTCCTTAGGAAATCATTACATGCATTTTGTTAACATTTGCATGGGGTGGTTTTACCATGTACTTTGTTTACTCCTATAGGTGTTGTTTCAAATTGTTGATAAGAAGCAATTTTATTTGTTTGTAATTTTGAAATGTGAATATTTTGCTTACTTCTTCTGGCTTCTCTTTGTAATTCAAAGTTAAAGTCTCCTGTCATTTTTTTTTTTCAATGCCTATTAAGTGTTATCAACAAGAATTGAGCCTGTAGCAGAGGAGGTATGTGGCTTTGACTGAAAGACATAGTACTACCTTGTTCTAGAAGCACCGAGACTGCTAGAAGGCAAGGAAGTAACTGAATATACTTGTTAAAATTGTTGTGAATGAAGCTGTTGAAATGTGATTTGAGGCTTGGCTGAAGCCAGCCTGTTAGTGGAAATCTGATTAGATCAGTTGTACCTTACTGATTTCTAAGACAAAGAATTCTGATAGCTCATTGAGGAGCCTCTATTTAAGACCTCTGTGATTACTCTTAAGGAAAAGAATGATGTTCTTAAGTGTTTCCTAAATATGCTCATGTTTCAAAACCATTTAAGTTGTGTTTTGCTAATAGCTAAATGGCAAACTTCAGTTTGTTGGACTCTTGCTCAAAAAACAATGTATTAGTGAGTTTCAAGAATTACAGCTAAAGCTTTAAGAAGGGACACAGTTTTAAATTAATTGTCTTACTGCCTGGCTAAGTTTTTTTTCCCCCCATGCCCTTTGTAAGTAATTAAGCCAAAGAAAGTTTAACTACAGGCACCTAAAAGTTCTGTGGCAGTTCTGAAGGGACCCTTCTGGGATTGCCCCCTGCTCCCCCCTTAGGCTGCATTAATGTTTACGTACTGGCTGTTAACATTATAGCGGCGCCTGTCTCGTCGCTACAGTTATGACTGTGTCACTGATGGTATTATAAAACTTGAGATTTAGGGCTTTTATAATTTGGTTGTAAAATCTTGCTCAGGGCAACTATTGGCAACATGTTTTCAGTTGAAAACTTGGGGTGTTTTTCATCAAAAAAATTCAGTGTACTGGACTCAGAAAAGTATTTAAAGTGTGTGCATTTAAAAAGTAATATAGTGCAACAGTGCACGTTATAGAGACCATTTATATATGCACATATATTTAGTATTCTTGAAAACAAAGGTATTACTGTGTATTGCTTAGAAAAGTGGCAGAAACATTTGTGTAAGAACGGTGTGGAATTTTTAGACTGTGTGTTTGTTCTGATGAAACATTCAGTTGTTGTTAGGGTTGCTTGCTTGCCAAAAGGGCCATTAGTCTAAATACATTATAAAGGAAGAATATGGCAGCATAGTAATGGTAAAAAGTGTACGCAGTTAATAAATACAGTGTTTTTGTAAGTTTGCCCATTCAAATACAAATTTGAATGGACAAACTGTATAGTATTTCTGTATAGTATATATTTCTGAATAGTAGTAAAGTATATTTAGACTTGAGGTGACAATTTCCTTTCTCAAAATGTTTTAGTATAGGTTTTAGAGAAACCTATAAATCACCAGTATGGGGGTGTGTGATTGATCAAAACAAGTAAACAAACTCTCTTAAGGCAGCAAGTGTTTTTGCAAGTTGTAGTCTTACCTGCTACAGGTAAGAAACCAAGAGAGCAAGGTACATTGAGGGATGATTTTTTGTGTTGTAGTGAAAAAAAAAAACCCTCGGTGTTGGATCACTCACCTGACTATTTTGTGGTGGTAAGGAAAGCCACCAGGGAAACACAGTATTTTGGATTTTTTCTTCTCTAGAGTGATTATTACTGCGAGATATGGAGCTGAGCTGTAGAAGTTAATGGGAATGCTTTTTGTTTTTAAACCACAATACATTAACATCCATTGCACTTCAGCAACTGCCTTGGTGAGAGCTAATGCTTGAGAGATCTGGGTTATTATAGTAACAGCATGTGAACATGCTCTGAGGGCTGCTACTGCTGTAGTGACCAGAGGTTCGAGGTTACCTGGGAGCACAGGAGTCGATCTGGAAGATGCTGTGATTGTGGGAACATTGTGAATGGCAGGTAGCTCAGGATGGGCAGTTCTCGGGAGCGTTTTTCATAGAAAGTAGCATCTCTTGCTGACTTTGGATCTTAGTGGGAGCTCTTTCACAGGGCTAAACTGTTTCCAATCAATGATTTACAGCAATTTGTCTTTCTGAGAAATGGGATCACCTGGCTTATGCTAGATTTGTCCTGACACACTCAGGCTCCAGTTTGGGAAAAAAACCAAACCCCAATAGCCTGGTATTTTACACTAGGAAGATTGATGATCTCTGTAGGATATATCCCGGACAATTGTAACTTTGTTGATTTTTTTTTTCAAAGAGATTTCCATTTTTCATTTACTGTTATAGCATTACATGTTAATTCTAGAAAAAGTTCCTGAAGTTGATTTAACTCTGTTCAGCTAAATCAATATTAATGAAGTCAGTTTTTAAGAACCACCTTTTATAAGTACAGGAGCGGTCAATTCCAGTGTGTCGTAAGTCAAGCAAGCAGGGCAGGAGACCAGCTTCGCTGAACAGGAAACTCCTCCTGGAGCTCAAGAGGGAAAAGAAATCGCATGATCTCTGGAAGTGAGGTCAGGCTTCGCAGGAAGATCAGAGCTGTGGTTTGCATGTGCAGGGAGAAGACATGGAAAGGCCAAAAGCTTAATTAGAGTTGAAACTGGCCAGTGTTGTATCTGACAACAGGAAGGGCTTTTTAAAGTACGTCAATAGCAAAAGGAGATCTGGAGATAACATTAGGCTGATACTTACTGAGGGTGGTCACCTGACTGATAGAAATTAAGAAAAAGCAGAGGCATTCAGTGCTTTTTTTTTTTGCTTTGGTCTTTAATAATACTGATAGAACTTGGGCGGCCTGGTCCCCTGAGTCAGAGAAGCATGACTGTGGGAAGTGATTTTCCATTTCGGGACACTGAAGTTGCAAGGGACCAGCTGTATCAGCTGAATGTTCACAAGTCCACGGGGCCTGATGGGATTCATCCCTGCACTGAGGACTGAAGGAACTAGTGGATG
>JAOXNO010000001.1:209605376-209625449 GCA_028565335.1 Limnodromus scolopaceus
ATCAGCTGAATGTTCACAAGTCCACGGGGCCTGATGGGATTCATCCCTGCACTGAGGACTGAAGGAACTAGTGGATGTTTTGGCAGGACCCCTCTCTATCATATACCAAAGGTCTTGGGAGTCTCCGGAGGTCCATGCTGGCTGGAAGATAGCCAGAGGTATTCCAATTTACAAGAAGAGCAGGAAGGAAGACCCAGGAGAATACAGACCTGTTAGTCTAACCTCAGTTCCTGGGAGAATTCTGGAGAAGGTTATACTGGGTACTATTGTAGCAGTACCATTGTGTTCAAGGCTGGGCTGGATGGGGCTTTGAGCAACCTGGTCTATTGGAAAGTGTCCCTGCCCGTGGCGGGGGCGGGGGTTGGAACACGATGGTCTTTAAGGTCCCTTCCAACCCAAACCATTCTATGATTCTATTGAAAGGTATTTAAAGAACAGTGCAGTCCTCAGGCACAGTCAATGTGGATTCACAAAAGGGAAGTCCTGATCAACTAATTTGATATCCTTCTATGACAAAGTCACCTGCCCAGTAGACGAAGGGAAGGCTGCCATTGAAATTGTAGCGGGGTTGTGAAGCAGGCCTGTGTAAAGGAAAGGATGTCCTCTGTGGGTCATAAAAAGGTGCTGTGTTACTAGCAAGATGTCAAATGTGTTCCATTTGTAAAAGTAGCTGCAGAGTTAAATTTTCTTTATTTAAATGAACTATGGAAACCTTTTTGCTTTATGCAAGAGAAATCTTCTCTCCCATACTGTGCTCTTAGCTTTTCCTTCAATCAGTCTATCACCCCTGCCCTTTACTCCTCGTGATTCTGTGAGTCCACGTAAGATGTAAGTATATATAATCCTTGTACTTCTGCATGCTTTTGTAAAATAAGTGGTTACCATCAACACTTTGACTTTCCTAACCATCCGAAACGTGTGTTTCCGTTTCATCCCAGTCACCTCTTCCCAGTCAGTTGAGTGAATCACCATTGTGTGTCTCAGTTACAAAGGCAGTCTGGATAACTGTCTTAAACTAGATTTCATCCACTTCAGATGGCAAAAGGTTGGGAAGACTGATCCTGTAGTTGTGAACAGAGCAAGAAGGAAGGACAGTCCCATACATTTATAGTCAATCAGCCCAGGCTATAAACTAATCAGGCTTCTGAAAAGCTGTCATCATGTCCGCAGAAGCGTTCAGCAACCAAGTTTCAGGAATTTTCGGCCTGCAGCATTCCAGTGTTGGAAAAATCTGGTCCAGCTTTCTTGTGTGGTCCTTGAAGTCTTGCACAAGATGGAAGAGCGGAAGAGCAGAAGAGCAGCTATAGTTCTATAGTTAACAATTCAAATTCTGGGATAACACAGGCAGGCGGAGTAGGAATACTGGAAGATCCCATTTAAAATACATACCTGTGACTCTGGAGCTGCTGGAAAATGTGTTGCAGGGCTGTGCTGGATCACACAGGACTATTTGGTTGCATTTGCTCGGTGGTCTCCTTTTTCCCTGAGTTTCAGGAGGATTTACCAGCTTAGGCCCAGCACCAGCCGTGCTATTCATTTACTTCATGAGTAAGAATACAGAGACATGACGGGCAGCATCCATTAAGCTCTTTGCTACCTCTGTTAGTTCACGAGCCCAGCCTGGACAGACAAAGGGCAGTACTAAGGTCATGCTACAAGCTCTGATGGATGCCAGGTGACTCTGTGTAGCTGGCTCTTCCTGCGCTGCTTCACAAGTAATTGAGACTTGATTATAGCCAAAGTTTAATTTTTTTAAATATTCTAAGGACTCCTTTTGGCAAATACATTTTTTGAAACGTCTACGTATAAAATGTTAAAATTCAGGCTGCTGCTGAACATTGGGCTATTCTGCAAGTCTGACTTGGATTCAAATGGCACAAACAATGGATTAATTACTCTGTTCTGTCTGCTCAGCAGTAGCATCCAGGAGACACTCATTTGCACTTCCTTGGTTTAAGCAAACACTTAATCCATCTTCTGTGTCTGAATGCTTGTGTGTAGCATGCAGCTCCCAGGGGGGAATAATAAATATTCTGCCAGTATAGAATAAACTTCAGATGCTGCCTGGGTGAGCTGGCTGTAGTGCTGGCTGATGTGGCAGTGAAAAGCTTGACATTTACCTGGCGAGATAGCATCTGAGCCTACCGTCCCTCTGGTACAATGGCTGAAAGTCTTTGAGGGAACTGTTCTGTGGTACGTTCCTCAGGTCTGGTTGTAGATACTGTTTTTAGATAGTACAGATGCGAGGACCTTAAATCTCTGTTTCCATATGACCCACACCTATAAACCCTGTCAATGAAGTAACTCTTTCCTTTTTGCTCCCAAGGAATGAATGTTGTTGTTAGCTCCTGCAGCAGGAAAAGTGTGGAGGTAGAAACCTAGAATGGTTGCGATTTGCTATATTTAACTATGCAAGGGTTTTCTGTGGTGAAGATTGCAGCAGTGTACTGTGGTTAAACATCTTGCTTCCCCTTCCTGTTCTCTCCCCTCCACATCCCAGGACAAAAAACATTTTATTTCCTTTACTTAGTATTATGGATTGCGTAGTGTTTCTTGTAAGCAGATGACCTCCACTTCAGATGGAAACTTCTTGATAAAGTACATGTATGCCATTAAAACCTTCTCCTAAAGATGGTCTGTCTTAAAAGCGGGAACAAGAGAGTCCACAGCATTATAGGCATAAAGCAGGTCTCATGAATTTGGGCCAGCACCTGTCATCGCAACCCAGACTGCTCCAGCTTTAGTGAAAGACTGAAACAATATGGACTGTCTGGTAGCACAGAATCGTTTTGTCTACTTGAAGGAATTCATATGTGCTCCATCTTGCTTCATCAATGATAAGTTTTTCCTTTTAAGGTCTTCTTCAGTGTCTGTTATTCATTCCTTGTGAGCAACGGACTGAGGAAAGCAAAAATGTTCTCATATCAACTGTTGGCATTTTGGATCTTTGAGCCTAAAGTTAGAAAATAATAGGTTCAAACTGGATTTGACAAAAGCTTATTTCTTGCTTTCACAGAATCATAGAATGGTTTGGGTTGGAAGGGACCTTAGAGATCATTGAATTCCAAACCACCTGCCATGGCCATGTTGCTCAAACCACCCCACTAGGCCAGGTTGCTCAAAGCCCCATCCAGCCTGGCCTTGAACACCTCCAGGTATGGAACATCCACAGCTTCTCTGGGCAACCTGTTCCAGTGCCTCACCACTCTCACAGTGAAGAAATTGGTGGGTGAAATGTCACATTAATGTCTGTCTGTAGTATCTGGCACATTTCATCATTGAATACTGATGATTTTCCTGCCAGAAATAGACTTCTTGGGCAATAGGGATGTGTTGAAATGAATCTCAGTTAAACTTTTAATATGGCTTGCCCACCTTTCTAAAGAAGGTTTACATTGGCTTCTGACACTGCTGTTCCTTGGGACCCCTTGTGTTCCAGGCCCTTACGGATGTAGGCACACTCTTAACAGCATTAATCCACCTTCTGCACAGCCAATTCATAGCTCCTAACTGGATTTGACGCCTGGTTTTAATATGACTTAACATGCTGTCATTGGGGTTTTAATGGAGAAAAAAACGCAAATGGCAACACTGTACTTTGCCAAGTCTTAACTCCATACGCTCCTTCTGTTGGAATAGCTGGTCTGAGGTTTCTCAATGTAAAGGGCATGTAGAAGTTAGTCGCAGCATGTGGAAAACTGCAGAAGTCTTTGGTTAAAGTTGGATTGATTTGTTAGATTAGCTTTTTTTTTTTGCATCAGGCGTTTTTTAAACAGTGTAATCTCATCACAAGTGTAATCATTAAGACGTTATGAGTGTAAAGAGAAAACTCTTAACGTGAAAACAAAATGATAGCTGTTAGTTTGACAGATTTTAGAAAAAGCATTAGGCTGCTCGAGTCTTTTGAAATAGATGAAAAAATGATGACTTGAGTAGCTTGTAAAAAAAAAAAAAGTCTCAAACTGGACACAGAATATGACTTGGGGATGGAAGGGTGCTATTTCAGGGGGTTTCTTGGGAAGTCTCTGGAGCTGCTTCCCACCGAGGTGCCGTGGGCTGGGTTTGGGATGCACAGGTTGGGTATGGGTGAATGGCTCTTAGCCCAAGAAAGATTAGAGGGTAGAGGTGAACAGGTCAAATACTGGATAGATTTGCACTCATGTTGGGACAACCCCAAGCTGTCTGCTAGAGTGGTAGCCTTATAGGAGAATTTTCTTCTCTTTCTTCCTGTCATTCTCACTCCCCAAATATACTGAGTTATACGTCCAAGGCCAGTCAATATTGCACATCCTTCCAGTACCTAAATGGGGCCTACAGGAGAGATGGGGAGGGACTCTTTGTCAGGGAGTGTAGTGATAGGACAAGGGATAATGGTTTTAAAATGAAAGAGGGGAGATTTAGATTAGATATGAGGAAGAAGTTCTTTACTGTGAGGGTGATGAGACACTGGCACAGGTTGCCCAGGGAAGCTGTGGATGCCTCATCCCTGGAAGTATTCAAGACCAGGCTGGATGGGGCTTTGAGCAACCTGGTTTATTCACTGCCCATGGCAGGTGGGTTGGAACTTGGTGATCTTTAAGGTCCCTTCCAACCTAAACCATTCTATGATCTCTGCAACTCTGAGATTTGTGCCCTCTGTCTTGCTCTTCTTCCTAATTTTTTTAACAGTTCTATCCATTATATCATCTTTTTGCTATGAAGCAGTAGTGATTGCCAGCAGAATAGGCAGAAGCAGTGACCTGCTGCTGCTACTAAGGGTCCCTGAGGCAGTTTTCTCAAAAAGAGAATATTTGCTGTTGTGCCCTATGCACAGACCTTCCAGACAGAGTGTCCAAGCAGCACGTGCTCTGTTACGACTGAGAAGGTGCCCAGAAAAGAACTGTTTTCTTTTTGATTGACTGAGCTGATTAAAAACAATTCTGTGTTACTATCAACAGTCTGAAGAAATTGTTATTTGGGGCCTTACCTAGCACTAGATAGGCCTTCTATACCAAGAATGTTAATAATTTAAAAAATTGCTGGAAATCCTTCATGTCTTTCCCTGAGTTTTGATTAATTTGTTATTCTTCTGTTATCTGCTAGTCAGTCCTTTTATGAAACTAATAAGCTTTTTGGAATTTGATTTTTATCTCTTCATGGAATCTTGTGAGGTTAAATCACACTTTAATTAAGAGGTTTTTTCCCCTCTGTAGGTCAGCCTTTGTTTTAACTCTGTTGACACCATAGAGAAACTGGGAGAGGAGGAAGAGGGAGGCAATGTTGAAAGAAAATCTGTATAAAATAAAGTATAAATCAGTTAAAAAATTTATCTGTAGATGTTATCTTGTGTTGTACTAGCTGAAAACTCTTAAGAATTATTGGTACTAATTTAATGGGAACGTATTGCTGTAGATACATTTTCTTCTTGGCTTCTCTCCCTTTCCAGTTTTCTCATACCCTTTCTTTGGCGTGTGTTCAAATCATGGACCATGTTGGGTTATTTTCTTTCCTTTTAAGAACAATAATTTCTGAGTATTTGCAAGAAACTATTTTACTTAACATATAATGAGCTTAAAGCAAGTATTACTGCTTTGGAGTTTTGAGCAACTTCAAATTCCCCAACCTGTAAAGTGCCTGTTTCCTATTTCAAACAATCAAAATTTTGAAATAGAAAATTCCTTTAAAAAAAACAGTGGGTCATGGGTCCTTAAACTGTATATTTTTGACATGAAGTTATGTGCCTGAATATTATCTTCATGTGAAAGACTTGCTACTGGTATTTACTAAGCTCAAAAAATAATCATTTTCTTTTTGAAAACTTATTGCTTAGGTCTGTTTTCATAATTTTCGACAGTATTTTGAAAGCTTATCTGTTCCTGCTGATTTTAAGTGAACTTTTGCACCAGGACTTCACTGCTGGCCTCCAGCTGTCAGTAGGAAATTGGTGGGTGTGAGAGATTAACGATACCCTAAACATAATCTGTAGTACTTGTGTTATTACAGGGACGCAATCGCAACTCCAGATCTACAGTTGGTTACCTTGTGGTGTCAAGCTGCTGTAGAGCAGAAAAAAACTCCCTCTTGATATTGACCTTTTTCTTTTCAGGGGAAACCTGTGATTTGTGTGTTTGATTTAATTCTGCAGGTTATAAAGTGGTGTGTTTTACAGTGTGTGTGTGTGGGGGAAGCTGGGGGTAGGAATTCTTCCTGTTTTTGCAGACCACAAATCCTGTCTGGGGAGCCATTATAAACTATTAAGTTAGCTTCTTAGTTTATGCTCAGAAATTAAAGGCAGAGTTAACTCTTTCTTTATTTCTTTTTTATTTATTTATTTTGAAAAAGGACAAATGTTCTCAACTTTTACTATAACAAGTCATTACAACGTAAGTTATGTGCTCTTTACCTTTGTTTTTTACATTCCACTCCATATATGCCTTTGAATCCACTGATTCCTTTGAAAGTACTTTTATTTGTGTCTTCTCAGAGTTGTAGAAAATCCAAAAAAGGTTTATCGGTTAAAATAAGGTAGTAACTATCAGAATATGCAGCAGGCTCAACTAGTGTAAAATTCAAACTTGAATTTGTAGGAAACTTATTAAAAATTTATGTTTTCATAAATTCACTACGTTAAACCCACATGTAGTTCAGATCTTTTCTTGTGACCTATGAGACAAGGTAAGTTTAACTTGCTTCATTCCAGTACTGATTTATTCTCAGGTCAGGTTTGTTGCTTTGAAGCATTAAGACTTTTTGAAACAGAAAATAGTAGGAACACGACATTTTGGACTTGGTTTGAAGTTAGAAAGCTCTATCGCAAAGCTAAAACTATTTTTGTCTTTGCAGTGAGGTGGATATTTTTATTTTGTGGGTTTTTGCCCCCCAACGCTTTAAATTTACTATAAACATGGAAAAACATAACCCATCAGTGAGTCTGCTTAATCTGAGAACATGTTCTTTTAATGGCATGCATAAGGATTTTTGATGTGCTGCTTTATCCGTCCTCGGGCTCCTTGTAACCATCTCTACTCCTAACGGCTGCTGTACGCCAGGTTACAGGAGCTGTAGCAGGGTCCTTGCCCCGGTGTGTATCTCACCCTGTGGTGTGCATTTACTGGTTCACTGTTACAGCTCACACCCAGAGCTATTCTCACTAAAAGAGGTGCCTGTTTAGTCAATTTATGTGAATTCTGTATGTAGCGGTATTCATCTTGCTGTAGTTATTTCCTGTTATTTCTGACTTGGTCACTTATTTCCCCTTTAGTTTTGAGCAAGAAAAAAAAAAGAGTGATCATAAAAAACCACGACTCGTACAAAAATGCAATTATAGTACTTAAAATATGTTTAATTAATTGCAGTGAATGTTTAGATTTCAGGATGTCTACGTGAAAAGGTTTGTGGTTTAACTGGAAGAAGGCAATAGAGAAGACAATGCTTTAAACTTTGTATTGCCAAAAATAAGTTCTTGATGAGAAAACCACAGGGCCTGGAGTGCTGTGTATGTCCATCTTAATGGACAGGGTAAGGCAAAACATACAAAGGAAATAAATATCCAAAAGGAGGAATGAATATTGAGAGACAAATAGCTTAAAAATGACAGGCACCTACCTTGCTTTTGTGGCTGTTTAGAGGAAGAGAAGGTGTTTGCTTTTGGTTGGAAATTTTCTTTGAGTGCTGCTGTGGTTGCAGTAATTAATTTATGATAAAATTGCCATAAGCACAAGCATGTTCTAAGGACTCATCCCACTGTTCAGGCAAGGTGGGGTTTTTTTTGTTTGGTTGGTTGGGATTTGTTGCTTTTCTTTCTTTTTTTTTTTTTTTTTTTTTTAGCTTAGAACAACTCTATATTTAAGGAAAACCATAAATATATTGAAGGAAAACCATAAATAAGAAGAGAGAGTTGGCAGTGAGTTTTGTAGGAAAAAATATCTTGGTTGTATTTTAAAAATTGGTATTTTGTATGATTTGCTATTATATGAAGCAAAAGCTCATGCTACTTGTGAAAGTAAAGTTAGTCTTTGAATTTTGTAATGTGTCATGCTAGGCAAGAAAATGGTCTTTAGGAAACTTCCACAAACAATATGTTGGCGTGCAGATTTGGACACTTGCCATTGCTTCTATGGGCATGAACAGGATTTTTAACTCATGTATAAGGGGAATCAGACTTTGGCCTAAATCGAATATATTTTCCAGAATTTAAAGCACTTACATGAAAATATAAGTCCCTTGCTCACAGGCAGATGCATTCAATGTCTGAGGATGGCACTTAGTGGTTTCTTTGACTTTAAAATACTGTGGACTAAACAAAGAATAGGATAACTTTAATCTGCTTTTTATTTCTTGTATTTTCATTTTTACGTCCTTGAAGGTGAGCTCTGAAAAATCGGGACAGTTTCAGTAAAGAGCCATGAGTATGATTAAAATCTTAGGAAACGTTGAGGAAAATCTGAAGGAGCTCAGCTTTTGTTTTAAGAAATGGTGTGTGGATGACTTGGTTGGAGACTGTGGTGTTGCAGTGGAGGTAAAGATGTAACTGGTTTCAGTGACCAGTTGTCTAAAGTAGGATGCAAATTGTAAAGGTAAGTAGCATTAGAATAATTTCTCAGTGGTTGTGGTGACTGCATTGGAAACACTTAAAGACAAATTTGATCTTTTTGAAGAAGTGGCTAATTCATTGCAGAAAAATTTGTGTTTTGTATCAGTTAAGAAGGCAGATTATTTATCACTGTAATCTCTTCTGATTTTATAATCTGTGGGAAAAAATTATGTATATTTTGAAGTTGCTTTCCACCTTTTTTTTCTGTAAAATGATAGCATTGTTTGGGTGAGCATTGGGAGGTCAGCTAGTGCAGCATCCTGCCCGGAGCAGGACCAGCACTGAGCTGGGACCAACTTGCTTAGGGAATTGTCCGGTCAGCCTTGCAAATCTCTGAGGACAGAGGTCCAACAACCCCTTTGGGTCCCTGTTCCGGTGTTTGGGCTGTCTGAATGGAGAAAATGCTGCTTCCTCAGATCAAGCCAAAATCTCCCCGGCCGTGCTCGTGGTCCTCACTGCTGGCTGATCGATGTATTGGGGACCAAACCCGGGTGCAGTACTCTGTGTGGTGTAGCGTGTGCCAAGTAAAGGGGATTAATCATTTCCTTTGCCCTCCTACCTACACTTCTGGTGTACTGCAAGGCTTCCTTGCTATTTTTATCCTATAGCTTTTTGGGTTTTTTTTTTCAGCAGTTATTTTAGACTCTTTCCTCTGAGCAGTGCAATTGCAAAAATATGTGGTTCTCTGTTGAGGTTTATAGGCCATAGTTTAAGAGCTATTGCTGTTAGAATTTGGCCTGAATGTTACCAGGTTGTCTGAAAAGCAGATTTTTTCAAGTGGTGCTTTTCTTTGAGAAAGGTATAAGTGAACAAGAGAATTATCTTCTGGAAGCCTGCGGTCTGTTGCAATTTAACCATTAAAAGTGGAATCCACAAGATTGTAATTGTTCACATGATGTGACCAGCGCTGAATAACTGAACTCTGAGATGTTTCCTGCTCAGTTCTCTGACAAGCATAGGAGAAAATTCATGTGAAAGTGTGAATTGAGGGGGGGGGGGGGGGAAAGGAGAAACAAAATTAAAATTATGCAAAACACTGCTGCTTCTTGGTACTTAAAGGGTAATTAAACAACCTGATTGCTTTCATGCAGTCCTCCTTTTCAGGTAAAAGATAACAGTTTTGTTAAAACTTTTTCAGAACAGCTTTTCTTTGGTTTTTTGATTTAACACAACAGATTGGCAGGATGGACCAGGATGTGCCATCCCACCTCCTGTCCCACAGGTGCAGCTCTCTTGGATGCTGACTTACATCCTTGTCCTGGCTCAGCCTTGGTCTGCTGCTCGTTAATTTTGCCCCCAGCTTGTGTTTTTCCTTCCCAAATGAAAGATCTCATATGTCATTAGAAACAGGCAGGACGTGGGAGATACTCTCAGTTAAAGGGGTGAGAGGGAGGCAGGGGGAAGCCAAAATGAAGATCCTGATGAGAGCGGTCTTTGGAAGAAAATGGCATGAGAGAGGGAGACGATGGAGGAGGAAGGGGCAGTAAGGATTTGCGTGAATCTGCCTGGGCTTTCCCGTAGTGACCTTGCTGGGCCATCACTGGTCTATCTACCTGTTGATGTTGGTGCTCCTGAGATTAACGTTCAGCATTGATTCTTTGGGGTTGAAACGTTAGCTGTTTATTAGGATCTTTAAACCTCCCCAAAGCAGGTGGCTAGACATGGCTGGCTAATTATTTTTGTTATTTAATTATTTCCTGCTCTTGTAATGCCATTTCCCAATTATATTCTTCTCCTGTTTACCAGCTGCAGTTTTAATACAGTCCTTGGTCGTACCAGTGACCCTTTTGCTTGGCCAACCTCCATGTTTCTGTCCTGTTTTCCGTCAGCTGTCATTGCTACAAAATAGTACAACGTTTTCTGAACTTCCACCCACTTTTAACAGTTGAGTTCAGGGTTGGGTTAGGGTTGCTGGAGTCCTTTTTTTTTCCTTTCTTTTTTTTTTTTTTCTTTTTTTCCCAGAAACATGGGGCTGTTTATTTTTAAAACAGTCACAGAATTAATTTAGAGGAAGAAAACTGTCTGCTTGGAGTTAGCCAGGGCCTCGAACAGCAGCAGATAGGGCCAGGCTTGCTGCAGGCACTTTCAGATGATGTCATCTAGCAACTTTCTGTATTTTCAGCTCCAGAAGTTACTTCCTTGTGCACATTTGTTGTCTGCAAGTTTTCCCACCTCCCGACCACCTACTTCTTGCGTCGGTCTTGTCGCAGCTACACTGCAGCCTCTGGTTTCTTTCCTTCCTCTTCTCTAGCCCCTTTTCCTTTCTTTGTCTTTGCAGTTGGCAAGTTGCATTTTACACTTAGCCAAAAGGACCACAATAGGAGCTAAAACTTTGTTAGATCAAGTTCTTAGTTTTTTTAGTACTTAAAACAAAACAAAGCAAAAATACTCATTGGAAGGCTAAAAGACCCTGCCTGCGTGTCATCCCTGCCTGCCTGACAGGAGAGAATCCACCAAGTAAATGATGTGCACGTATTATAATCGTGCTGGTTTTCTGCACGCTGTATATAATACACACACTCTGCTCCTAAAGCTGTGTCTGTCACTCAGCTGGTGGGGGATTCTCACAGGTAAGTGTGTTACTGCAGGACGTTATTGAAGTTTGGATGTTTTCCAGAATACTCAAAGAGTGACCAGATTAGCCGACATGGGTAAATTTAATTCTGTGTTTTCAAACAGCTAAGTGTCTGGATATTTATCCTAAACTTTTAATACTATTACAAGGTTAAAAAAATAATTATCCAAGAGACATGAAATATCCAGTTTTTTTCCCCACAAGAACAAATTAAAATAAAATTTACAGTACACAGAACTGTATTGGCTGCCAGTTTGGTAATCAGGAGGGTCAGGACACTAATATTATTTTGTCATCTGAGATAATCAGCTGAAAGAAGGTGATTGTTTACAGTCCAGCTTGTGAGTTGAATTCATCTATTACATGAGATGAATTTTCACCCCTTTCTGGTCAGAAACATCATACAGTATTTTAATGCTTTATTACAAGTTGTAGAGGTCTCTTTGCTTTAATGTTTAGAGACTCTGTTCCCTATCTATGGTCTTTTTTTCTTGTGTTTCTCATCCTCGACAAATCTTTAGATTCAGGCTATTTTTTCTTAGCTTTCTGTGCTAGAGTCTTGATTCTAACACCCACAGAGTGGTACTAGGTTGAGAAAGTATAGAAAGAGCAATTTGTAACTGTTGTGTTTTTTTGAAAAAAAAAAAAAAAACAACCACAAAACAAACCCCTCAAAAATTTCAGACTGATTTTGCTAATTAAAGTTTTGAACTTACACCAAATTTGATCTTCCCCACAAATATAGGGCAACTTAGGGTGGTGCATCGTTGCTTCCTGCAAATTCAGTGTGATGTGAAAGCACTGAAACTTTTAAGTGGAATGTATCTCTGTGAAAAACCTTGATCTAGATGCATAACGTGGCCAATTTATAAACACCTAAGCATAGGTATAGAAAATACTGAATAAACTTTTTTTTTTTTAGGATGGTTGAAGCTTGGGAACTGTGCAATAGGAATTTCTCTGTTTCCTTCTACCTGTGATTTTGTTTTGCTCGCTTCTTCAATTGGTTGACAGCAGGATCTGTTCAGTTAATGTACTTGTGCTCTTAAGCATTCTGTGAATGCTTGAAAACTTAAGTCTCATAGCAAAATGGAATGTGGGTTGGACCTTCTGTTATTCCTGTAGAAGCAATATAAAAAAAAAAAAATCCTGAATGGTGTGAAGACAAAGATGAGATCAGGTTATAAACTCAGTTCCATGCTGAGAAACTTTAATGGTTAAACATGTGGGTCTTCTATATTATTTTTAAGTTTTGTGTGTAACAGCAGTGGGGACAATAAGAAAAATCCCAAATACTACAAGGCTGACAGTAAAATCAAGAAGTTAAGAACAGCATTCCAGTATGAAATACTGAAACTGAGTTTTCCAACCTTTGGCCATAGTCTCTAAGCTAATCTTTTCAGAAGAGGAGGTAGGGATGAGGGCAAAGCAAATCCACATTGGTAAGGTTTTCCACTTTCTCAAGGCCGTTGGTGACTTGCAAATGATGTACAGAAAATAACTGTATTTTTTTCATCTGGATCCTACAGTGACATCTGATACAGTCTGTAGTGGAGCAGCTCACATCTGCATAGTCAAGAGTTCAGTTTTGGTCTTGTGCTCCAGTAGCATCAGCAAAAGTTTGAGAGAGTTAGCTCAAGTTTATACTGTTCCTGTCTAAATAGTAGTGTGAGCTCTGGGCTGAGGCATAGGGACAGATCTGAAAATAGAAGGAGGGGTAAAAAATCAGGTAAAGGTTAGAAGAGAAAAGGGTGGCTACTCTGCCAGGGCACTGTTGGCGTGGTGACTCTCAATTGGAAAAGTCAGGGCATACTGGTTTGTGCCAAGATTTCTGCGTCATCAGTCTCAGAAAACACTTGTCACGATAATGTAAGCAGAAGGGCTAAGGCACCTTGAGTTACATAGTGCTGGGATAAAACAGAAGCTTACACACCAGCATTCTTCTGTAAATTCACAGTTTAGCTTAGGCTTTGGTCACTGTTTGTATGCTTACATTACCAGCTCGTGTGCAGGCTTTTATTCTTGTGATAAGTTCCATGTAACTCAAGGTGCCTTGTTCCTTCATGAAGGCTTCAGGGCTCGTGCAGTAGCAAGTTGCTATATATAACTTGATTCCTGTAATTTCTCACTGCTTGGGATACCGTGTTATCAAGGTGCTATTTTTGGTTTTGTACTTATTTTTCTATAGGGTGGTAATGAATCGTCCTCCATCAATAATCTGTTTTTTGAATTCTTTTCTTTAATTTTAATTTAAGCATTGATTTTGTAATGCTTAAAGTGTTTTTCTTCAATGTGTAAAAAAATGTTTAATTCATTCACTAATTATATCATTTCTGTTTGTAGGAGAGGTCTCCTCACAATTTACATGGCCAATCAAGTAAGTAGTCCTATGTTTCAAGAATAAAGATATGTGAGATTCATTGGATATATATCTTGTTTAAAATTGATGCTGAGATTCATTGCCTTTTTAATGCTTCCAAGATTTTTCTTTTTAAGAATTATGTGTTATTAGGTAAGTAAAATTATGTTAAGAGCAAGTTGTGACTGTAGGCCTTTTGGGAGTAGCTGTAAAATGGAGGCTGAAATGTATTTCATTGTGCTGTGCTCAAAACTTCTTGTATCATAGCCCCAGGAAAACGGGTAGTTTTATTTATCCCCTCCATAGTAGAATGGCATCTAGTATTTTTAGTGATCATTATTTTGCAGATGATCAATTCAACACCGTATACTTTAGTTTTGTAATTAAATGTTTCTCAAAGTTATGTCAAATATTGCACATGCAAATATTTTTACCACATGGTTGTATAGATTTAAAATTTTTTGTGTCATATTCCCTGTAATCTCATTCAAATAGATAGCAGTAGTGAATTTATCTAAATGACGTTTATGCATTAACTTTTTAAAAATATGTAATACTTCTGTTACATGATCATACTCCTTTAGAACTGTTTTTATTGTGCCAAAAGAATTATCTGCAGTTTTTGTGATGTTTGAGTTGCATAAAGAATCACGGAAACTACAAAAAAGAAAACAACTGAAGGGTTATATTCCAGCCTACTGGGCTGGGGCCTCAGCGGAGTCGTGCAAGTGTAGAGCTCTGATAATGATGAACAGATTCACGAGTAAAAGCAATGAGACAAGGGCGATGTGTTGCAGACAGACTCGAGTGATAAGATTGATAGCTTCTCTTCCATCCTTGTAAATATCCTGGAAACTTCATATACGCATTTGCTGAACCCATTACAGGCTTCTCTCTCTCAAATTCTGGTGTTTAACAATGTCTTTCAGGCAGAAATTATTCCTTGGGTTATTCTGTATTCAGATACTCCCTGTCATTACAGACAGGCTCATGAGTGGAGCTTATGGACTTCAGAAGAGAAGAAATTAATTCTTGCCATGAATTTTATTATTGTCAAGTACCACTTTAACTTTTACAGCTGCTGGACTTGGGTGGTTCATACAGTATCCTTTAGGATTCCTTTTCTTTGTAAATTTTTTTCCTAATTTGAAAAGGTGAAAAATCCCTTTCTTGAAATTTAATTAATTAGGTGTTCAGACCCTCAATAATGTGTGGGAGCAAGGTTGGATTCCTACAAGGGTATGTTAACCTTGGAAGGTTTGAAGTTTTCCTTGAATTCAAAAGAGCAACTGTGTAGAAACTCCTCATTCAGGAAACACAGGTTATAAAAACGGTGGTAATTACTGGGGCATGTCTTCAAGAGAAGGGTGAAATAGGTGTGCTTGAATAGCAGCACCTCCGAGTATCCCAGTTCTGAGAACGCTATCGTCGCGTTCGTGGCTCTCAAGCTGCCGTGCCACACGCTTCACATCACGTTGGGTGGTGTTAGAAGGGAACAGTCACCTGATGCAGTTACATTTTATTGATGCCGTTGGGTGCAATGGATATTCTCTTCAGCATAATGGTTTATTTCAGTCACGAATCTTTGGTGAGCTCAGGGCTACCAGGGTTTGCTTCGTAAACTGCCCTTGATCGTGGCATACCTTGTTAGCAAACTGTGTAATCTCTGTAAATGGTTCTTTATTTGTCCTGCTTGGCTTTGGTTTAGAATTTTATATGCTTTGATAAGATTCACTTAGAAATTTACTAAGCCTTTAAAACATTTATTTCTGCCATCTTTAGATTGCAGCATGCCCCCTTCTGAAAGCTGGCAAATTGTAATCATTAGTGATGGCAGCTAGATTGTGAAATACACTGCATTTCTTGCATTCTGTAAAACTAGTGTCAGGACCTATTAAGATATTCATTGAACTAAATGTATTCCTTTTGTTTTGTTTTACGTTTTTGCTAAACTAGGTTTTGCAGCCTGAACAATAATAATTGAGGCTTTTTGTGTGATTCTTCATGTGTGCCTTTGCTTGGTTAGACAGAGAGGAGGTAATTCTAATTAGGTTTATTGGTTATTACAAGTAATTATCATCACTGCAGTGTTTTTTTAGATCCATATTAAGGCTTTTCAGTCAGAAAATGTTACTTCTATTGTCCTGTTGGCAGTGCATGTCAATTTGTCCTCGGAGATGAATTTACTTGATGAAAAGGGGAAAGGTGTGTTCCACTCTTCATGCGCCGCTGCTGTTTCTCAGTTCAGTGAGTGAAGTGCAGTAGAACATGAAAGGCAGTGGGTCCGAGGACTGTTGTTCTAAAGGTGACATTTTTATTAATTTCTGATTAGGAGCTACTAGAAACATGTGAATAAGTGTCCTGGCTTATTTTAAATAAGTCAGTGATTATAGATTTATGGGAAGTTGAACTCCCCAGTTACATTTCCTTGCTGCTTACAC
Source organism: Limnodromus scolopaceus (assembly GCA_028565335.1). NCBI lineage: Eukaryota > Metazoa > Chordata > Aves > Charadriiformes > Scolopacidae > Limnodromus > Limnodromus scolopaceus. The sequence continues at coordinate 209,621,324 of JAOXNO010000001.1, forward strand.
AGATTAAGGTGGTTAGGTTATATATGCTCTATGGAAAAATCGAATAAAAATGCTTTCTTAGGCTAGCTTTCTGCTAAATTGAAGCTGTGCAGCAATGCACATTGGGGCTTGGATTCTCTCTCTCTTTTTTTTTTTTCTTTTTTTTTTCTTTTAAGATGAGAACTAGAAGTATAAGTATAGGAGTGAAAGATCTGTAGTTTTAATTTTGATATGCAGAGTCTGAAATCAGCATCTGAGCTTCTTACTGGAAGTCAGTCAAAGTTTTAAGAAGTCAATTAATATGCTTGAACTCTGTAATTGTTGAACACATGGGTTTGGAAATTTTTAACTAGTTACGGTGTGAGAGCTGATGTTTCTGTAGTAGCCCGGAGCAGAGCAGCAGTAGTCAGTGCTGTGGACCACACAGGAGCACGGAGCCTTTCAAGTTCTATTTTGGATCGCACATCTTAAAGTCAAGAAATTTCTAGGATCATAAGAGATGCATTAGTAGTGAATGTATAAGATGATCCTTCATGGATAATTTGAGATCAAAAGGAACCCCAAGATTCCAACAAAAGGAGGAAAGTGAAATGTAATCTCTTCAGTTATTTTTATCTGGAAAAGTAGATGATATTAATGACTGCTCATGAGTAAGATGTGTAGCTCTTATGTTTCAAAACAGTTACGGCATACTTCATTGGGAATGGCTCAGCAGTCGAATTGTTGCTTTTAAGTTGAAGAAACAGTGTCTTTGGATTAGGAATTAGTTTGTTTTGTTTGTAATACAAAAAAAAAGGCTGCTTTCTATATGCAAGATAAGAAGAGACTAATTGGAATAGGGCCAATTTGATAAAAAACTTTTGAGAAACAAAAATTTAGGAAAAGTGATAGGTTATAATTGAAATGTTACACCATAGAGGTAGTAACGCTAGCATACGCGGAGCTACAAAATATGGGGTTTTTTCCTTTATCAGAAAAAAAATTAGAAGTTTCTTTATGTGCTATGCTTGAATTTCAAACAGTGCATCTCTGTATCAAAGGCTTCTAGTGTATGGTGTTGTACTTACAAAATTGGAAATGTTAATATTAACAGATTGCTCTTGAGGGTCATGGGTTAAACCATGTAAAGCTCAAGTATAAGATAAGGCAGCTGGATGAAAAAGGCAGAGTGATACTGTTGAGGACTGGAAGGAAGAGGTGTAGGAATCTGACCTGGCCATAGAGAGAACATAAAGGAGTGGAAAGGTATAAATTTGAAAAATAAGGCAAGAAAGATAGGAAGAAAAGAAGGCAGAAAAGTACAATCTAAAGATGAGACATGAGAATTTGTTTTGGCAAGAGACGTGAAGGCACTGGAGCTGGACTGATGTAATGGGAATTAGTTTGTGGGGATGTTACAGGTATAATGAGTGGAAGAAAGATGAGGAAACATAGAGTCTATTTTAGTTAAAGCAGTGAGCAGATGATAAAGAAAATGATGTTTGTGGGGAAAGGAAAGGATGAATTCTGTTGCAACCACTATGAAGAGAAATTTAGCAAGAACCAGAAAGAGAGAGAGGATATTATTGAAGTCCTGGGTATGGGAGTGGGAGAAATTGGTGTCAACAATTGCATCTGGTTAAAGTTTACACAGAAATATGACAATCTCATATTTTATTCATCACTTTGCCATCAGTGAATCTATAATTTCTGAAGCATTGTACATAGGTCTGTACATACACAGAGGAAGAGATATTGTTTTAAAGTAAGAAATACACAGCCGTGCTTGTCATCAGTGGTATGAAAGCAAAGTGCAGGAGGAAGGGTACGTAGAATCACAGAATGGTTTGGGTTGGAAGGGACCTTAAAGATCATCAAGTTCCAACCCCCCTGCCATGGGCAGGGACACCTCCCACTAGACCAGGTTGCTCAAAGCCCCATCCAGCCTGGCCTTGAACACCTCCAGGGATGGGGCATCCACAACTTCTTGCCAAATGCAGTGCAACGTGGTGATCGTACATTAAAGACCGATGATAATGAAGAGAATTTTTGAGAGGACAGTCAAGAGTGTAAGAAGAGTGCAGTAAAGAAGACCTTCATCCAAACTTGTGATGTTTTTTGGAAAAGCTCCGAGAGCTGCTGTGACCAAGTTCACTTAAGCAGCCTCCTAATGAAGCTGAGAGCCAGCTCACCACCGTGTGCTTCCTTTCAGACATACCAACTCTCCCTTCCCTATAGCTGCTATTTCAGAGATACTTTTTCATTATATTTCAGTTGAGAGATAATTAAAGCCACTAAAAAACGCTGTTCCCATTAAACACTGAACCAAACAAGTTGATCAAAGGCATTCCAGTGGGTGATGCTCTGCTGCTCTGCTTCTGTATATGATGGAGCACAAGGAATATAGCTGGGCACTTTTAAACTAGTCCAAGCATTTTCACAGTTGAATTGTTTTTCAGTTCATAGATAGACCAAATGTGGGTTCATTTTGACTGTACCTTTGTGTATTCCAACTTGTCAGTGTGAAGGCTGCATGTAAGTTGTCCTCTTAAAGCTTGAAATATTTGGTTTAGAAGCATGCAAAAATGCTGAAGCACATACTGGAAAAGAAATCCCTCAGGATTTCATAGTGAAATCAGTATCCAGTGCTCTTCGGTCAGCTTTAACTCCAGATATTTGTATGGTTTATTTACAGGATGGAAGTCATGGTGATTCAAAGTATCACTAAGTCTTCATGCTTTGCAATATTAAAAAAAAATATATGATCGAAGCCATTAGCCTATTTTAAGATATATGGCACATGCAGGCATCAAAGTAGATACCAGGCTTGACAGAAAGATGGCACGTTATAAAACATGGTTCGAATGTTGGAGGCCAAAAGCCTTCTAATATCACTTCCCATATACAGTAAATTTGTTGTTATTGTCTCATTCTTTGTGGGGGAGATATGTGGAGGAATGAAAGAAAGAGGAGGGAGACTTGCTGTGGCAAGAGAAAAAGCAACAACAGAAATGCACTTTTAAGCTGTGCTTTTGCTGATCCTGTGGTTTTAAGTTTTTGTTAAAGGCTAATGGGTAATATTGTTAAGGAAGGTACTTGCACACAAGAAGTGCTCGGACACTGAGCATTCCTGAGTGATTTTTCTCACCAGCTTATCAAGTGCTTTCTGTACAAAAATTGCCAATGTGTCTGAGTTGTTATGGATGTTTCAAGAAATACCTTGTGCCAGTTGCAATTAAATGTGGGAGGATACTATGAATAATACAGGCTGAAGATTTTTTTTTTTTGAGTAATGTGCTGTTTGACTATAAAACCATGTTTCTGTCACTTGTATAACTTGAAACTCTGGGAAATTATCACCAGTGCTATTATATGCCATAAAACATTGTGTACCATTTCAGAAATAAAATAAAAAACCATAAAGTTCATGATTGTCACTTCTTCATTGATAATTCAGTGAAATAATAGGTATTTAACATGGCCCATTTGTTTTGGCAAACCATTATATTTGGTTACACAGTTTATTTATTGTAACACAAGAAAATGTTTTCTGTTTAAACTTACTGAACTGACATTTTGTAAACAAGGCGCCACTGCCTCCTTTACTTCTCCGTTGGGAACAATTCAGTTTTAGTCAAAAGATGGAGGCAATCCAGAATGAAGAAGGGCTGATGGATTTATTTTTACCCAGGAGATGTTTTAAAGTTTTTAGAACCTTGGGGTTTTAGTAAAATGGATTTGACTGCTCCTCCTTTTTCTTTTTAGATAATTAAAGTTTCATTGTGTGCTTTCATGTGATTCTTAGTATTAACGTTGTATAAGGACTGCCAGGATCAGGGAGCACTTTATTCTTTTAGTGTATTAGCTGAGGTAGGAGTATTGGGAATTTTTCTTTGTTTTCTAAGATTTCAGAAGTAATCTCTGTAACTGAAAGCGCATCAAATATAGGCTTGAGATGCTTGTCTCTCAGGGTGCTAGCTGTCCTCCTGCCACCATCTTCCTTGCTTTGTCGCTGTGTCTGCACCCCTTTTCTGGGGTGACAGTGGCGTTGGTTATGGCAGCAGCTGTCAGGAACCATTTCTATTTATTTTCTAATGTTGTCCAGGGTAGATACCCCTTTCATTCGAAGCTGGTGAGGGGTCTGGAGCACAAGTCTTATGAGGAGAGG
>JAOXNO010000001.1:209625549-209638773 GCA_028565335.1 Limnodromus scolopaceus
TCAAGAGATGAGTCGACATGGTGCTCGGGGTTATGGATTAGTGTTGGGTGGTGTTTTGTGTGGTGGGTGTGTTGTGGTGGTGTGTGTTGGGGTTTTTTTGTTTTGGTTTTTTTTTTGGTGGGTTTTTTTTGTGGGTTTTTTTTTTTGTTTCTGTTGGTTGGACTAGATGATCTTGGGAGGTCCCTTCCAACCTAGGTGATTCTGTGATTCTGTGATTCATTCCTTGCATTGTCAGCTTTTGAGCCTATGGAGAGTCAGTTGAAGCAAACCCATTGCTTGGTTCCTTCTTGCAGGTTTACTTGGTTCTTAGAATAGTAAGTCTTCTTATTTTCTCTGTTTTATGTTGTTGTTGGAACAGCACAAGTGCTTTGATATTTGGTTTAGGTTGGATCTTAGGAAAAATTTCTTCATTGAAAGGGTTGTCAGGCATTGGAACAGGCTGCCCAAGGAAGTGGTTGAGTCGCCATCCCTGGAGGTATTTAAAAGATGGGCAGACGTGGCACTTAGGGACACAGTTTAGTGGTGGACTTGGCAATATTATGTTAATGGTTGGACTTGATGGATCTTAAGGGTCTTTTCCAGCCTAAATGATTCTGTGATTTTCTGCTTCTGACCTCGGGTTAACTTAGAGGGAAATATTCCTGTTTGAAGTTCTTGGGTTTTCCTCATTGAAAACCATACTGAGCTAGAACTTGGGATTGTAAAGTAATTCCTGCCTCGTGGAGGTCAAAGCCCAACGTTGGGACAGCGTTCTGAAGTGATGTACAGATCTCCCTAGGGAAGCATGTGTCATCGCTGCCTGGGTAAGGGAACAGCAAAAAGGACAGAATTTAGTACTGTCTGGAAAGAAGTCTCAAGTACTCTCTTATAGCAAAATTTCTGCTGTTGCATGGACAGACTGCCTTAGGTGAGGATTTGCTGGCTGTAGTTGATAATTTTTGAACTTCTGTCATAAGTTAAGCCTTTAACTTCAGTGCTAACAAGAAAAAAATCTTCTCTGGTATCAATTTAGACATGGATATCAGTAGTGTTGTCCCTGGGGCTACGGTTCTAATATATGCTTCCTCCTTAGCACAGAAGTCTGAAGCTCAGCTGAGAGTCCTGGGTTTTGTGAAGGGTTTGTTTGATTCTGCTTCTCTCAGGTCATGCAATGTTCCTTCGTAAGTCCTGCCTTTTGCTGGGGAGTGGTATTTTTCAGCTATTTTGTCATCTGGATTTAGGAGGGGAGCCTCTTCTGTAGCTTCTGCTTCTTGACTGCCTGGATCTTAGTAGAAAAATGAGATAGAAAACAAAGAACTCTCATCTTTTCCATTTCATAGAGAGCATGCTCAGATCGAGCTCATACAGCATTTGTCCTGTCCTTCACATCATTTACTCTGTCTTGTGGTTTAAAGCCAGGCAGACTCAGCCTCTCATTCTCACAGTGACACTTGGGGTATGGCTGGTGTCACAGCACGGACAGTCGGGCATCACAAATGCACTCTTGGACAATGACAGAGGACTTGAATGTAATCCGCTTTACCGAACCCAGGAAAAAGAACCAAGACTGAAGGATTTTTATCCTTTAGATTTTAAAGAGCAAATCTCAAAGTAAAAAGCTAATCACATGTTAGTTTTGACTTGAAGACAGTGTGGTTGAGTGAGAAATGTGGTTTGGTTTTTTAATACTATTTCAATAGGCAATCTTTAATACTTTAAAATGGTAATGAAAGATAGCATTCTTGGGCACCAATAGCGCTTAGGTTATTTTGCGAAATAAAGCCTCAAAATACCAAGTTGTTTTTCAGAAACATCTCGAAGGAAAAAAATCATAATGAAACAAGAAGGCTTATAGATTCAGAGAGCTCTGTAACTTGAATAGACTCCTTACTCATTCTGGGTTCTCTTTCCTTTGGTTTGCACTATGACAGGTAAAACCAATCACTGAGAACTGAATAACTTTCATTAATTTTTAGCTTTTCTAGTGCTTTTTATTTGCTGTAATGCCTAGGTATGTATATGCGTGTGCTTGCAGAAATAATTACAAAGCTCCAGCTTAGAAATACTAACTAAACCCAGTTTTGAATAAGAATGTGGAAGAGAAAGCTCGTTTTCTCTTCTGAGAAGACTTGTAACTGTTCTTAACCTTGTTGTATGTATGCTTTTGTCTCCTTCTCTCGGCATCCCCTGGGTGCAGAGCAGCTCAAGAAGAGATGCTGTTAAAACTGTGTGCCAGTTTTGTATTGGAGTGCTAAAGGAGGTGTAAATGTGTAGTAGTAGTAAAAAGCCAAAAGAGTTTCTATTAAGATGTTAATAAAGATGATGTAGACTACTTGAAAATGAGCAAATTTTTCTGAGTGTTTTGGAGGAATACTAAAGCTATTCAAAAGAAAAGGGTGCTTTTTAATATCTGACTCTAATGTTCAGATCTATTCTGCAGGCACCTAAGCAGAAGAAAAATTTTACCCTTTCACAGAATCATTGAGTTTATTGTGGTAACTGTGCAGGAAAGTGTATTGTATGATCAACATTTCCAAACTCTGCGCTTAGAAATTAAATGCAGATGTTTTCAAATAATCAAAGACTTGGGCATGTTTTATTCTAGTCGATAAATGCTCAAGACACTTTCCAAAAATTTTATTTTGGAATTCAGAATTAGATGCCGTAAATGGGTAAGCTATATACTTTACACATATCATGTTCTGTGGGATAGGCAGTTTGGCAACTGAAACAGGCAATATTGAAATAAATTGCTACTTTTAAATATAAACATTCCATAAAACTCATATGAGGAGGGAAATAAGCTGAACTCTTACTTTCTTTTGAATAGAGCATAATGTAGACTAATTTGATTAACAGAATACTTTACATAATCAAATTATGGATAATTCATGGCACTCTGTGATGATTTTAAAAGGTTGAAACTTAAGGTCATTGTCACTACCCCCACCCCAAATGTTTAAAAGGCAGGTTTTAAAATTAGGAGCCATGTGAACTTAAACATTGCTGATGTCTTCACTTTTAAGTCATACAGTAATAAAGTTAGATCCTGGCAGCTGGCGTTCTTGTGGATTGACATGGCTAATTGGCTTTGGCATCTTAGCCTCAGGAAACCTCATCCATCACTGCAGAGCGGGATGTTTGGCAAGAGTCAGAGAAAACATTTAATACTTTGTCTCTTGCTTTCTATGCAAAGCTGCTTTGCATTTTTGAACTTTCCAGTGTATCTTGTTAGAAGCTCGATGTAATACTTATTTTTATGCTCCTTTAACATGATCTTTTACACTGAATAACTACTTGTTTGACTTTCTAGAATTAGTAAAAATGTCAATATTGCGAATCGATTTTGAAATTTACCTCTTGGGTAAAACTTAGAGCTTATGTGGAATTTCATATCAGAAATATACTAAGTGCTAAAGAAAGCTGGCTGACTTTTATGGTTAACTCTCTGCTAGGTAGTAATTGAGTAACACTTCAGGGTCTGAAGCACTCTCAGACACCCATCGCTAGTGCGTATAGCATTTCTGATTGCAAGAATTCCTGCGGGCAGTGATTTGATAGATGAAAACAATGGGTCAAGAGTGAATTCAAGACTTCCAGCGTTTGAAATCCCAGTAGTGTTTCAAGAAAGTTGAGAGGTTTTCTTGGTGGAAGGGAAGGGTTTCAGAGGTCTTCTGGGGGAAGCTTGTGAGAGCAAGGGTCTCCTGCTCTTCTGACTTCACAACAATCTCAGCAGTCCTCTTCCCTGCTCTCGGCTCTTTACCTTGTCAGGCAGGCACATTTTCCTCCTCAAACCTTTGAGAAACAGGTATTCTCCTCTCGCAGCAGCAGTCCCTGTCACCTGGCAGTTTCTGCTGCCCTCTTGAGCTTCTGAGTTTGTGAGATCTGGGAAGAAAGGGAAGATGGGTCTGCTCTGGGAGGAGTGTAATCCAAGGGCTGAAGAAGTTGAGGAGGGACCTTAAACAAAAGTAGTGGAGGTGTAGAAATGGAAACTTCTTGGGAAGGGAGGGATTTTTTTTTTCAATTTCCAGCAATATCTGCCATTTGCATCGTCACCTCTGCTTCAGAACAGCGCTTGGGGTCTTGATGCTGCTGGCAGGAGGGCAATGCCCTGGATGTTCAGGGATGCACGTAAAACGCTGCTGCAGGCTCCTCACCCCTTCCCTTGCCATGAAGTCCTCCCCTGAAGCTTGAAAATTGGAGCGGGTCTCAGGCTGTCCGTAGGAGTGCTGCACAACAAGGCAGTGATTGAGGCAGTGACTATTAACACAGTCTCTCTGCTGCCTTGTAATAAACCCAGGAAATTTTAATGTATAGAATTTTGCAGTCTTTACTTTTTGAGGTTTTGACAGTCCTACTTAAAAACTTCCAGTTATTATGTTAATGGTGGTTGTCATCAAGCTGTTTCTTTATGGTTTCTTGGACTGATAAAATAGTATGACAGCTAGTCTTGGAGTGCTGATTTCATTTTATAGAAGAAGAAAGCTTCAACTCTGTGTTTAAAATATGCAGAATGAAAGTATTTCTAAGAGGAATACAGTTTACAAAGTCTAAGTTCATCCTACTGGTTTGTGATATGAATTTTTTTTTTTTACATTATGTTAATCTTACCTTACGTAGAACTGGCTGGTGGAGTGAGCATGCATTGTTTCTGATTAATTATATATTTCATCTAATTATTATTTTCTGTGCTCCACATGTTTCAGTTGAAATTCAATCCTTCATGCTTTTAATTACCTCTATCCGCTCCTAGTACATTAGTGCCAGTTCAAGTCTGATATTGTTCCTGACGTCATTTATAGGATAATGATAATTAAACAGAGCAGCAGTTTCAGCCCAGAAATCATTTTCTCCTTTTAAAACTTGAAGCTGTCAAAATAAAAGTCAATTATGTGCTTGCAGTTCTTAAATACCAGTTCGCAGAAAGTTTTGGAGGAAAAAAATTTGGTCTAAAAATTATAAACTTATTTTTCCATACAAAAGTGAGGGGTTTTTGGGAAAACAAAGTCTCCTTTTTCACACTTTCTGTGCTGGAAAACAAAAGCTCTACCTTTGCACATACAATCTGAAATAATCATTCTTTTTATATTTTCACTTCTGTGTTTTGCAGAAGTATTTTCTGTGCTAAAAAGTGTCTCATGGCTATGTGTGAAAGTTATTTTGAAAGTATTGTTGTAAATGGGTAAATATTTTTACTTACACTTACAGTCAGATATAAGGGATGTGCGGGTGTGTAGCCCTAACCTTGCGTAACCTGGCAAACGTTGACACGTGGCTGTTTAAGTTCTTTACATGATGCTGTTACAGGAGACATAGATTTTTATTTTTTTTTTTTAACAGTGCTGAAACTAAGTTTTTTAATTGTGTAAACAGTCACTGGTTTGGCATTCAGGGGGAGGTGGTTCATTTGAAATCTTGTCTCTGTGATATGCTCCTTATGCCTCTAATAAGGTTAGAAAAGCAGAGGAGGACAACTTCTAGCACAGCTTGTAAATGTCAGTCTGGATGGAAGACAGGGCAGCTCGAAAACAGTATTGGTGTTGGAAAAGTGAAAGGAAAAAAAAAAATCCTTTCTGGAAGCTGAGCTCTTATGAGGAAAAATTGTGTTAGAAAATGTGGAATTATGGTCGTTTCTGGTAAAGCAGCAGGAAGTCATTCTGAAGTATCAAACTACATTGAGTAAATGTGGGAAAAGTTGAAGACAGAATAGGATTTATTTTAGTTACATCTAAAGCTGATTCGTTTTCCTAAGGCTGTTTTTTATGTTGGTTTGAGCCATGTCCACATGTGAAGCTTTGCAATTTATGTCCTGTCTTTAAGACTATTCTGTCTTTAGGAGACAAACTGACTTTAATAGCATTTTTACAGGCAAATCCAGAGATGAGTGTGACAGTCGGATCTTTTCTGAATCTCCTCCTTTATCTTTTCTACTCTTTCCACACTGTAGGGCAGCGATCAGCACATCAGACCATTAGTCTCTATTGAAATTTCAATAGTGCATCAGTTATCGTATCTTAACCACAATATTCTGTTAAATCGGGTTATTTCAGAGGAGCTGCGTCATTTGAGGTTGGTCTCATATGGTTATTTCCGTGCAAATCTTTAATGTTTTTGTAACGTGAGTGGTGTGATTCTTTATGGTGCACTGATCTTTCTCCATCTGCTCAGGAGCACCAGAGAGCTTCAGTCACTGCTGCTCTCCTGCGTCTTGGGGAGTGCAGGAAATTTTTGCAGACTTTGTTTAAATAAGTCTGGAAATGGAAATTCCACTTTCAATATTTCTCAGGAGAAAAATGATCTGGAGTGGGAAGAGAGGCTGAATGCTGTCTATTTAAAACCAGACGTTTCTTGATTTTTATACCTGATTTATGTTGACAGAACGTGAATGCTTTGTCAGTGAATTGGCAGATAGTCAATGTTTCTGAGTTTTGTTAAAGATATCCACCATAGCTGGGGTTACGTGAGCATCGGTTTCAGTAAGGTCTGTTAGATTTACTTTCCATGAATTTTAAATAACTTATTTTAAAATGTCCTAAATTTGTGTAACCCTCCTCCAAAATAAAACTTAATAAATTGTCACCTTTGACTATTTTAAAATGTTAATGATTATACTCTTTTTCAATTGCAAATCTCTTCATCTTGAAAACTTATGCTTTCATTTATATAAAATCAATTGTGTCAGTAACCTTGGGTAAAGTAACTGGTGGCTTCAGTCTCATTCAAGTTTGCTGGTACAATTCCTGAGGCAAAATTCTGTTTGTGGCCTTTCATTTACATAATTTTATGTGTTTTTTTGCAGATCAGTTATGTTGATTAAAAGGTCTGTAAATATCAGTCACGTTGCAAACGTTTTCCGAGAATGCTTGTACAGTTGGATTGGAAATACACAATCCTTGTATGTGTAAGCTCATGTCCTGCTAGCTGCTTATAAATACTTCATAAGCAATTGTATTTGCTTTGAATATTTGAAAATTTTAAATATTTTAGATGTTGGTATAGGAATTATTTTGTTATTGTTGTTGTTTAAGAACAACAAAACCCTTTCCCTGCTTCCTGACACAGGCACACATGCACACACACACACATATTGTCTTTGTCTCTATTTTTCTGCCTTTCCGTCTTTAGGGATGTTTTTTTAGCCAGCAGAAGCTTTACAAATTATGATCATTCTCCCATGTTAAAATATGCAGTTATCTTTGGTGACAACAGTTCTTCTAACACACTGAAATTCTCTGCTGCCCAAGAACTGACTTCTTGAATAACACTTTGGCTTTACATTTAAGTCTTGATGTTCACCATATCTCTTATTCTTAGCCTAATTAAGACTGCTGGGAACTGAACCAGGTTCCTGAGCACGTTAAGCTGCACAAACTGGCCCCTTGAGTCCTGAGCCATGACTCCGGCTCACAATATCAACCTTTTTGTGTGGAAATGGATACACTGAACTTGAATATGGGCATTGTTTCCTAATGCTTGCAAATCATAGGAAGTCGGTGGCCTTAGGCAAAGCAAGAGGTAATGGGAATTCAGGGATGTAAATAACCTTGCTGGAGAACTCCACCGTGGTCATAAATAACAAAGCTCTCAGACGCCTCCCCCCTCCCCAAAAGAAAGTCGACATAGGATTTTTACTGAACTGCATGACTGCCTGCTTATACTCCATTTATGAATCTGAATATACCAGAGGATGAAGATATTTCTATTTTGATAAATTTTGAAATAAGACCTCTTACTGATACATTAAAAAGCCTTACTAATTGGTAAAAATCTGTAATTTTTATTCTGAATTCTATGTGTAATGTAGGTTGCATATTGTGCATGTGGAGACTCAAAGAATGTGTGTCAAGCTTGTCAGATTGTTTTTGGAACTTCACTGAATGGAGTTCCCGCAATCGGTAGTTTGAGCAGCAGCTTAAGAGAGAGTCACACTGATTTGTGTTAACGCGTACCCCCTCATGCGTCAGGGGGGGTTGGAAGGAAGCCTCAAACACAGATCTGGGGAGTGAAAAAGTTTTCCAGAATAGCCTTGAACTGAACACAGAAGGCTGTTATCAGCAGGATTAGGAGACTGTAGCTACAGGAATTTTGCCACTGGGTGAAGAAGAAAGGCCAGGGTAGCACTGTTGGTGAGAATCATGACCTTTAACAAAAGTAGATGATGAGTTACTTGAGATTTAATGAAATCATTAGATCAAAGGGACTGTTAGGCACTAAAATGAAGAAAATGAGTCAGTCAGGTGTTTTGCAATACCCTGATAACCAAAAGTTGTTGTAGCTAATGAGGAAGAACACTGATTGTCATTGTCATAAATGCTCTGGAAAAGAGGAAACTGAGAAGACAAAGTTTTACTGTTTATAATTTGTCTAGGATTGTGAAAATGAGAGCTGGTTCTGGAGATTTGCAGAAGACTCGTGGTACGGCGCTGTTGGCCAAGTGGCAGTAACGAAATGGATGTGGGGAGAAAAATCCTTTTTTATATACAGTGTTGGACTCTGAATTGTTACTTGGAGGGCCAGGAAGTTGGAATTATGAGGAAAATGTCACTTCAACACTTTGTAGCTTTTAAACACCCCCTGCTTCCCCCAGTCCCCTCAATTTAATATTAAAGATGATTGGGAAAGGAATAGAGGATAAAACAGTAAAATCATTATCATGCCACTATATAAATCATGGGTGTGCTGACAGTTTTACTACTGTCTGCAGTTCTGGTGTTCTTTAAAGTGTAATAGAAGTAGAGAAAGTACCTTGTGGAAAAATAAAGATGCAAAGGTGTTGAAGAACATGTGTAAACGGAGGAGCTAAACTGAGTACACTTAGCCCGAGGGAGGATGACTGAGGAGGAGTAGGAGACAGGTACGTGAAATCGTGTTTGTGTGGAGAAGGGGAACAGTGATAAACTATTTACTTGTAATACAAGAAGGAAGGGATGCCAAAGAAAACTGTCAGCTCTTCCAAACAGACTGATGCACACAGATACAAAGCCACACCGAGGAGCTCATGGAGGCAGGAAGCTGTGGATGCCGAAAGCTTTCATGTGGGCAGTGAGAGGAGAAATCACAGAGAGGGGGGGAATAATTCATTAGGGCAATCAAATGAGAAGATGCTATATCTTGTTCCGGCAGCTCTGCCCTGTAGTGTGTAGCAGGGGAGGTACTTTTCAGGCGTTTATCACTGATGGTTGTTAGAGACAAAGAGTTGAGCTCGATGGGCCATGGGGCTCTTCTGGTATGGCCGTTTTGTACTCTTGGCTTTAATACAGAGATTTCTCCTTCTGCTTTTGGAGGGTGAGTTGAAAGACTCTACATCTACGTCTGGGGAGGTGAGTCTTGTACCATGGGCCGGTTGAGCTCCAGCCGCAGGAAGACATTTTGGTGTGTGTTAGGCTGAGAAGTGATCCCAGCAGTTTGCTGATTGACCAGCTGGAGCCCGCACGTAACGATGAGGAGCCCACTGAAGCATATCGCTCCACTTCCCAACGTGTCTTGGTGTGTGTTACCTGTATGTTTGTTCTTCATTATCCTAGCCATCCATCCAATAATTAATTGAATATATATAAGCAGGATTTTCTCAATGCTTAATTTGTCTTACCTTACGTAAAACAACCAGGCATCTTGCGGCAAGCAGTAAGAGAAAATGCGGGGAGGCCACATGACATTTGGTACTCCAGAGCGTGTTTGGTGGCATCTTTGGCCACACAGTGCTGTCAGCAGAGATGGTGTGTGCCTGGGAGGGATGTAGCTTACCTTGCTAAATTCCTCGTTAGTGCAAAGTGCTCTCTTCGGCTGAGGTTATTCGTCTCTGACAAACATGGAAGTCTCTCTTCCAGTGGATGGAGATGGGGGAGCTTTTTGCAACGCGATTAGTAAGACCTTTCTAACACTGATAGTGTAGTTTTGCTTTACCTTGTTGTCAGAGAAAGCAGGTCTATTCCTCTTCCCTCCTCACTGGTTTAAAAACACTTGGCCTGGTTAATTGTCATAGAAAAAAAAATAGGCAGAAATAATAATTTTTTTAAAAGAAATATGAAGAAATGCTGGAAGGTTTTAAAGAGTCATAAATGCCATTAGCAGTTCTGCCTGTAATGCCTTCTGTTTATTCAATGTTATCTAGTTGGAAACAGATCTTCTGGAGACCTATTTCTTTTTTCAGGCTTGAGGGAGAGAAAGGACGATGGCTTCATGACTGCAGAAGGGAGGAGAGGGCTTCTTTTTAAAGTGCTTTTCAGTCTCAGCAACTTCTTTAGCATACTTTTAAGTAGGAAGTAAAATACACTGTATATGGAATCTCTAATGTAAATATTTGAAAGCGTAAAACATTATTTAATCATAATAAAGTGTATTTCCTAAATAGTTATAACAGGAAATGAAATCATTGAGGCAATTATAACTGTTACATCGTTCAAAGGGTCAAATCGTATTTTTGCTAGAGACCTTTTATTAAAATAGATTGCATTAAGGTTCCCCTGAAGTAATAGATATGTCCTCCCATTACATATCTAATTGTTTTGGTAATGGTTTCAAAAAATTCCCTAATTTAAATTGAGAATGGTCAAAGTGTTAGGCTTTATAACCTTTGCTATATAAGAAGTTAGAAATAAGGGAGTTCTTTTGATTTTGATGGGTTTGAGCATCTTCTCCATATGGATTCAATTCACATTTTAATCGGAATGTGGAAGTCATTACTCTGACATCTGAAACTGAGGTAGCAATAAAAAAAATTATCACAAACAAGACAGCAGACACAAATTATTTTGTGTTTATTACTGGGTGGCCCTTTTGAAACTTTCCCAAAGTTAATTGGTTCCAGATACTTGAGAATTGAGATTGTATTATGACAAATTTATTTCTGGTCATATTTAACTTGAGCCTCCTCAGTAAGGCTGGCTTAAGCAAACAGAAAAGTTGTCAACCCACTCATGTCTGTCTCCAGTTTTTGTTGTAGTAGCTTTAATCCTGGTGATTTGGTTTAATAAAGACCACTGAGAAAACAAACACCGGTAGTGACTGCGCTGCTCTTGTGCATTATCTGTCCTATCTCTAAGGTTTTACTGTGGCCTAAGTGCTGCTGTGTTAGCTTAAATTCTTTACAAAGATGTCATGTTGGATTAAATGCCTCCACAGGGTTTATATCTGCCCGTGAGCAGCGTTTTCCTGCTGTCTGTGATGGGAACGTGTGTGTGTGCGAGGCTGCGGACGTGCAGACCCGTCCCTGCTGCCGTGGCCAGTGAGTGGCCAGAGCAGGCTAAAACACCAGTGAGCGGCCACAGCACACTGGAACACCGAGCCTGGAGCTTCGTCCTTCGTTTTTGGGTTGTAGGTGCTCAGCGAGATCTGGGACACGGGTTGGTGATGGGTTATTTCCTTGCTCACCTTCGGTTACATGTACTGGGAGCCCAGGGCTTTGTATGAGGGAAGCAGGCGAGTCCAGGGTAGCAGCACCTCAGGGTGTTCTTCCTATCAATTTGTAGGATGTATTTTCTGTAGAAAGTATAGCAGATTTTAAAATATTGCAAATAAGAGATAAGTATGGCTACATAGCATTTTAAATGTGGTACATGCATTTTAATATATATCATCCTATATTCTTGTGAAGTTTACTGCTATTGCTCTTTTTGAACGGTTACTCACTGTAGTCATTGAATATTCACATTGCACTATTGTATAGCAATAGCTTTATTTTTCCCTTTTAAAACTAAACTTAAGCATGAAAAGCATTATAAAACCAATGTTACCTTAGTATTTACCTTATCTATCAATCAATAGGTACCTCAAACCTTTTTTGTTCCTCTAAGAAACAATCCCCTTTTCAACTTTCCTGAAGTTTTATTATGGATGTCAAGTTTCACTCTTTAAAAACTTCTGACATTGAGAGTTACAAATAGCTAAAGCTGTTTCTAAGAAGTAAATTAACTAATGCAAGTCTTGCAATGGTGAAGTCAAAAGTGGAAATTGCTAAGAATTAAACAAGCTTCTCCTAATGAAAGGATCTAATTTGTAGCAGTCTTTTTCCTGTAAAAGGTTGTGTATTATCATCTGTGGCACACTGGTAATAAGATACACACCAAAACAAATACACATTTATATGTATATATAAACTTTAAAAACACACCTGGTGAAAGGGAAGAGAAAGCCTTTGTCTTTCTATGTGTTTTCCAGAATTAGCAGTAAGTAAAACCGTTAAAGGAAATGTTAGATTTGTGTAGGCATGGCTTTAATTAATACAAGTCTACGTCCTGTAAGTGTTGTGTTTGTAAAATTTATGAAAGAGCACTATACTGCATTAGAGTAATTTATAGCCCAAATAAATGTCAGTTGCTAAGGTAAACTAGTGTTGGAAACAGTGTAACTAGGATAAAAAAAAAAAAGTGATGAACTAGAGTAAATTGTAACCATTGTAAGAACAGTGATACAATTGTTTCTTTATATCCACCCAAGCAAGTATAAGTTAGTTTACAATATATTTATTAACAGTCTCAGGCTAATAAAACAACACTTACAGAGCAATTTTGGACACTTTCCAGCTCTCTGTTTTGTGTAGCGACAAGTTAGGCCAGTCTTTATTTTTTTTTTTCTTTAATAAGGAGAAGAAAAAAAAAAAGGAATGTGTATTCCTGGCTCCTTTATAAGGTTGTTAAATTTGCCGTTTGGCATTTCAGAGCGGTGTTTTGCGTTGTGCTCAATTAGCGCAGACGAAGCGGTGGAAGCGCCGGTTTTCCGAAATGTACCTAATTGCTGTAAACCTCTGAGAGATCCATTCATTCTGCGTCGCTGGCTCCGGGGGGGGCAGCCACAGAGACTCCAGCCGCTTCTGAGGCCTGAGCCCGCTTCACGGCTCCGCGTTTCCCCGGCGCTCGCCTT
This sequence comes from Limnodromus scolopaceus, assembly GCA_028565335.1. NCBI lineage: Eukaryota > Metazoa > Chordata > Aves > Charadriiformes > Scolopacidae > Limnodromus > Limnodromus scolopaceus. Next base: position 209,638,387 of record JAOXNO010000001.1, read on the forward strand.
TGGGAAGCTGGGATTGGGGGCTGGCTCTTTACGATCCCTCGCCGCTGTGCCTCCCGTCTGTAGCGTGTTGTGGAAGTGAGAGCTTGGTGTATGGGAAGAAATTGAGAGAGACCCTTCCTTTTCTGGGGATGTAGGTGGGGAGGGAGGGCGGAAGGGTCTTTTTCAGTTGTCAGAACTCTGGATCGCTTTTTGGAATAGGATTTACTCGCAGCTTGTAATAGCTGTTATAATTTGATGGCTAGTTTGATGACAGACCTCTCCCAGCTTGATGACAAAGCTTTCCCATTAGCCTTTTCTGGAGACTTCTGTTTGTAGCGACAGGACAAGGGGCAACGGTTTTAAATTGGAAGAGGGGAGATTTAGATTAAACACCAGAAAGAAATTCTT
>JAOXNO010000001.1:209638873-209667398 GCA_028565335.1 Limnodromus scolopaceus
CCTGCCCATGGCAGGGGGGTTGGAACTCAATGATCTTTAAGGTCCCTTCCAACCCTAATGATTCTATGATTCTATAACTTATTTTTTAACGGCTACTGGACCTCTAAACCAAGAGTTAACAGAAACGAGCATCTGCTGCTTCATTTGATAAAGCCCCGTGTTTGAAACAACAAAAACGCACCTCACTAGCTCTAGTTGGAGCTGTTTTATCTGGAGGCTTTTGTAAAAGGTTAATTCATCCTTCCCTCTTTCTACTGGGTGGAGATGACTGCCATCCGACAGCTGTCCCATATGGGTGCTTGTGTTAATGTAAAGCCTGTAACGCAGCTACTTCTGGGGAGCATCTTACTATTGATAATTCATGCCAATAATTTTTCTGATGTTTTGATTATGCAATGCCTTTAAATGCCAATGAAACCCGTGAGTTTCAACAGCTTCAGCACCATTTTTTCAGCCTTGTTATGAAAGCTGTCTTAAGTATCAGCCCAGATGAGACATTACAACAGCCTGATTTACGAGCCCATTTGATGTTTCTTCACTTATCAGGATTAATTTGCTCATTTGATGAGCAGCACGGCATGTTTTGAGCTTAGTTGTTTGCCTGCCGCAATTGTTTTTAGTATTGCTATGTTCCTTATACAGTTCCTTCTTCTGTAAGTGTGATTTATGTACTTTTTCCCCCAGAGGTATGAGCTATTATTTGGCTGTGGTAACACTTAGGATGTTTAAACGCACATGGTCATCCATGCAATCCAGTGCAGTTTGGGTAACGGACCCACTACATGTATTTGCTACCTTTAAACCTTGCCAGGAATAACTGTACGTTTTGTTCCTGGTCAAAAATCCTCTTCCTTGTTATTTTGCACTTGGTTAAATCGTTGTTTGTGAATCTTAAAATCTGTATAGTTTTTTCAGCTTCCTAAATATGTTTAACATACAAAGAATGGGTGAATAAAGTGGTTTGGTGACGGGATTCAGTGGTTTTTCTGCTGCTAAGGTGGGGAGCAAGAATTCCAGTTTAAATTATAGTGAATTTTATTCCATCTCCTCACTGCTTTCTCTGCTTTCCCAGTATCGTAATACAACTCTCCATCATTTGTAGTTGCTTAGGACCATGCTGCAGTTTCTGGATTTGGTAAAACTTAACAGGTGATTTACTGGTAGTAAATCTTGTGTTGTCCTAAGAAAGTGCAAGCTCAACTGCAGGCTTAAAAATCTCTTGCTTTGTCTTTGCTCTGTGGGACTGTCATATGTTGTGCATCGTGACATGCAAATTTCCTCTTTTCACAAATCATATATTTTTTGAACAGAGCAGACTATTACAACAGAACATACAAACCTACATTTAAGGTTAGCTCATATTTTTGGCTAACCTTTCTTCTATTTAAGTATGTTGAAAATTTCTATTAACTTTAATGTGCAAAAAGCTTGTTTCTTAAACAGGCTTTGGGTGATTTTTTTTTTTTTTGAATGTTAGTGCTCTTTGGATTTGTTGTCATTTACTGGAGGAAACTGCCTCTTTGATATCATTATCACTGAATGATACAGGGGGGACATTTAAGATTACGTTAGATGTTACACTAATGACCACATTTGTAGTTAAATTTAGGTTCTTATTATTTAAAAGGTGGTACTGGAGGAGACCTGTGCTTAACACAGTTTTTCCGTATTTCGAGTAGTTTGTATTCTTTTAAGTTTTATTGTAGTTTTTATTTCCTCTACATTTCTACTGCTTCAGGAATAATTGTTCTTACAGAATTCATGGCTTTGGTACTAACACAGTACTTCAGACTTAAGCTTACATATCTTTCGATATAATAAGAATTGAGAATAATACATTTCTGAATAACAATACTGAATAATAAAATTCTCCATGTCATCATGAAAGGAATTAAGTTTGGAGTGCAAAATATCACATTACAGTCAAATGGTTCCTTTATATGTATGGGAAGATTATTTTTATAAACAGAACAAAAATAAACATTGTTTTCACTCCAAAGTGAACATCACATTTTTTTCTAGATTATAGTAAAGTTTAAATTCTACTTACAGAATATCCATAGGCTATCAGCCCTATGGGGATAAATGGTTGCATTAATGAGGTGCTTGTTTAACTTCAATCTGTACAAGTGCATAAAAATGGTGTTTAAGAGTACAATCACATAATGTCTTTTCCTTGGGAACCTTGCTCGTTCCCAATAAAGGATTGAAGATGTTCTCTGGATTAGCAGCTGCTCAACAATTGCTGTGTGTTCAAAAATTCCTTAAAATGCAGGTTATCAGTTCCTCCGTGGGCTTTTCTCTGATGCTCATCAGCTGTAGTCTGTAAATACTTCACAGATAGTTATAATTTATCCTCATCAATCAAATGTGAAGTGACAAATACCATTTTAGGCATGAGAAGTAGTGCCTAGAATTATTTATTTTGATGGAGCTTGAAAAGTATTTGATAACTTAGTGTGATTCAGTGTTAGGAAGCCGAGATGTCTATCCGTTGCTTTTCCCAAATTTATTGGCTTATATTTTTTAAGCATATTGGAAATTTAGTTGGTCTGAACATTCCAAAGGCAATGGATGGATAACAAATTCAATATTCTTTATGACTTTGGGAGGTAAATGAAAAGTGTTATTCCTCTTTTGGAGGAGGAATTGCCATGGTACTACCATCAGGAGGAGATTTTTAGGACTTCTTGATTTCTGGCCCATGGGAAAGAAGACCGCAGTGTGCTTATTTACAGAAAAATCCTCCATATTTCCGCTCTCTTGCCTGATATCGGATAAGAACAAAAAAGCTGGAATCCAGGGCTTTTGCATGAACTTTACATGTTTTACGAATAATCTCATTGTGGTTCTTCCTGCTTTGCTTGTGATTTGCCTTCCAAATTTTAGAGAAAGTGGAGCAGGGGTTTCACAGACCTAGCGTTGATCACCACGTAGCTTTAGTTCCTTCTTTTACCGTCGTCTATAGCAACCATCCAAATTTTGATGAAAGGCTGATTTCCCATGAGACAACTGATATGCGATAGTAGAAATCGAGTCTCATATTTTTTCCATTAGAGTGGCCTAAACTTTTTTTTTCACCTATGTAAAAACATGCCCAGTTATTGTTAGGGTTACAAAGCTAGTTGGCAGTAAGTACTAGGTTGTTATGCACCAGGCAAGGTTTTTTTAGAGTGTTGAAGTCAATTCATGACAGTAATTTTTGGCGATTGCGATGTTGTGGAGCGGGCCTGACTGAAACCCTCTTTGGATAAAATGTGTTTCAGGACCTGGAGGTTGTAGCCAGCTTCATCTCAGGGGGTTTGAGTCTTGAGTCTGGCTGATCGATGCCTTGATTTTTAAGGGCATTTTGCTAATTTAGCTTTCTAGACGCGCTTTCTTCTGCTCTGACACTTGGTCTGTGTCCTCCAGTCCTGCTGCTGGGCTGGTCTCAGTCATTCATCAGTCGGCAGGGTCGGTCCAGTTCACTTGCCTTTGTGGAAAACATTCTAGAGCAGGAAGGAGTAGTTTCCAGCTCCTGGTGTGACAGAGAGACAGAAGTGTTTTAAATCCATAGGTGAATTCTGCATTTTTTTGGAAATTCAGAGTTCTTTAGCCTCAAAATTAGAGGCTAAATCTCATCTCATCATTTTTGCTTGAGCAAATGTAGCAGACTTTGCTGCCTTTTGCTGTTGTATGTTTGCGTACCATTTCCATGATCGTGAGTAGGTGGTACGTGGAAACCTTGGATTATTAAAAAGCAGGGCTGCTGGAGTACAATTGCACTGCCCCTTCTGTCAACAGTCTTGGTGTTCAGAATAGACATGGCCCTTCTGATAGCGTATGGAAAGGAGAAGTGTGGCTTCCTCCTGAGATTGGTCTTATGATAAAAGCTTCCTGCCTTTCTTGAAAAGAGAAAACAGCGTGCGAGTGTGCTTTGCTGTGGGCCCCGCACTGCTTGGCAGAGAAGGCAGTTCCCAGCCCCTGGAGGTACTGCTGTCCTGCCAATTGTGAAGGAAGATGCTTGGGAAGAAGAAATCTTGCAAGTTCGGTTTATCTGAAAGGGCTTCACTTGCGAACTCTGAGCAGTTATGCAGCCTGTAAGTGGAGATTTCTGTTAGTTACTCTTGGACAAAATAACAACAGTTTTCTCAAGAACAGGAAGAGGGTGACCAGGGCTTCTGCCAGCTCTCAAAATATTGTTCTAAGCCCAGAAATTTTTTGCTCTCCTTAAAAGAAAAAAGAAGTCAATTTTTTTAAATAATGCAGAATTCTGCATTATGTTAATAGGTACTTACAGTTCCCCATATAATCTATACAAAATTGACTTTCTGAAATTTCTTGCTGATTACTTTGTTTTTAGTGGTTTTAATAATTTATAATCAGTATTTGATTTATTTTTTTTTAAAGACAACAGCAATGTGATAAATAGATCACACTGATTCATTCTTTGTGAAGTCATCTCCAGAATACGCATATCCTTCAGCACAAACAGTTTTGCTGTTGTCCAACATCAGGAAAACTTTTCCTCGCAGACAAGGGAGGCATTTCTATAAGCTGCACCAAAAATGAAATAGCGTTAACCTGTGTCTTCTGTTTCTAATTAGTTGAGAAAGATTGTGTGACATACACATGTTTTAACGATACAGTTGGTGAGTTGAGTGTCTCGTCCAAAGTAGATGTAGTCTATAGTACTTACTGTTTACAGCACGGCGATGATAAATCACTAGTTTGAAAATGTTTTTTAGATTAGTTTTGTATTAGTTCAACTCATAGCTCTGTGGGTAAATTACAATACATGGAAACAAAACAATTAAGACAAAGACATTTTTGTTCCATTTGCCAATACTGAGAGCTACTACTTAGAATTGCTACCAGTGGGAAACGTAAAAGATGAGGTAATCCCCTAAAGAAAAAGGACTATGGTTGTGAAACACATTAACCATAAATCTTGTAAAGCTTGTAGGGAGTGCACTGAGTTGAACCCGCTCAGAGTTCATGCTAACAAGAAATTCTGGTCAATGAAGGCAGATAAAGGAATTGTAAATGACTGTATTTAAATTAGTCTGGAATTCCGGAACACATGTGTGGATAATATGAAATAAAGCTGTCTAAATATGCAGCTCTCATTAATTTAGTGGTCATAGTGAAACTCAAAAATGTCTATGTTACAAGACCCAAGGCTGCTGGAATAGCTTGCTGGTGTTATTGTTTAAATCTTCACCATTTTCCAGGGGTTAGAGTAGAGAATAGGGATCAAGGGTTTTTTGGATTTTGCTCTCAGTTGTCCCAATAACTCACTGAGGAGCTGTGTGTGAAAACTCACCTCAGTATGCTTTTACTTGTATCATAGAAGAATTTGACTTCACTTATTGGGAAGCTTGGGAATGAATTCTACAGGAACGTCCTGATGCTCACTGCCATGTCACACACCTTCTCATCTATCGGCTTTCTTTCGTGGTGATCTTCATCCATGCTCTTCAGACCAGCAGTGCCAGGTGCTAGAAAATCCCAGCACAGAGCTGGAGTGGCGGAGCAAGCAGAGATGTCTTTAAGTAGTTCACCAAGGCCAAGTTGCAGGGTCCTACACCTGGGTCGGAGCAAACCCATGTATCAGTACAGGCTGAGGGATGAAGTGCACCAGTACATTCAAGTGCAGAGAAGCACTTGGATGTACTGGTAGATAAAAGCTGGACATGAGCTGGCAATGTGTGCTCGTAGCCCAGAAAGCCAACTGTATCTTGGGCTGCAATCCCCAGCAGCATGGCCAGCAGGGTGTTGGGGGGAATTCTGCCCCTCTGCTCCGCTCTGGTGAGACCCCACCTGCAGTACTGCATCCAACTCTGGGGCCCCCCACGTAAGAAGGATGTGGACTTGTTGGAGTGAGTCCAGAGGAGGCCACGAAGATGATCAGAGCGCTGGAACACCTCTCCTGTGAAGACAGGCTGAGAGAGTTGGGGTTGTTCAGCCTGGAGAAGAGAAAGCTCTGGGGAGACCTTATATCCCCTTTCAGTACTTAAGTGGGGACAGACTTTTACCAGGGGCTGTAGTGACAGGACAAAGGGCAATGGCTTTAAACTGAAAGAGGGTAGATTTAGATTGCAAAACAATTTCTTATGTCCAATGAGGGTGGTGAAACACTGGAACAGGTTGCCCAGAGAGGTGGTAGATGCCCCATCCCTGGAAACATTCAAGGTCAGGTTGGACTGGGCTCTGAGCAACCTGATCTAGTTGAAGATGTCCCTGCTCTTTGCAGGGGGCTTGGAAGAGATGGCCTTTAAAAAGGTCCCTTCCAACCCAAACGATCCGATGATTCTGTCTGGTGTTGGAGTTCAGTGTAGCTGTGGGCTCAGGGTTGCCCTGTTATCCTGACACTTGGTGACTGTCTCAAGCCTGGGAAGACCTGTTGTTCCTGCTCATTGTTCCAGCGACCCCTGGACAGGCAGCAGAAGTATCTCTCATGGATCAGTTCTAAATGGGATAGAGGGAGGTGCTTCTGCTGCAGGGACAGTGCAGGATGGATGGATGGGTGCATGTGCTGCTTCTTCACCGTTTTGGAGCTGGAAATCTGAACAGTTCACTGCCCCCGAGTCCTGGGGGAGCACTGCCTACGTGCAAGTGTGCATGTCTATTCCTGGGCCGGCCAGAGTGGTCTTTCAGCTCTTATCTTTTATTCTATCTGGCAGCATTACTAATCAAAACCATTTTTGACAGTTGTCATGTGCATTCTGCAGGCGGCCTGCAGCTGTTTTCTGTCCCTCTGCTGCGCGCTTGGGAAGGAGGAGGGTTTTAGTTGCCTTTGGTGGGTCGTTTCAGACGCAGAAACCTCTGCTGGGTGCTGGTGGCGAGGCAGCCTTGCCTGGACCTCCTTTCCTTGGCATTTCTGTCAAGGCAGAGGAGATTAAATGGCCTGTTTCTCCAGTTTCCCATGCTGGCTGCTGGCCTGCTTTGTGGGTAATTCGGTTCATGAGCATTATACTGCCGGATTTATTACTGTTTTTTTTCCTGGCTTCCTGATATTTAGTTAATTGCAGTGTTGAGCTGTTCAATCCTTTCTGCAGAGAAAACTAGCAAGAGGTGAAAGTCAGTTACAGGCTGGGACCAGGAATCCCGGTTAAATACCAAGCATTTTTTGGGGAGGTGGCGGGAGGAAGGAGAAAGAGGAGAACAGGTAGAGAAGAACTTGGTAGAAGAAAAAAAAAATTATCATAATCTTGGAAAAAGTTACAAATACCACAACTGCAGACTACTGGCTTCAGATTAAGATAAATAAATACTAATGCTTTTATTTCATGGTCTTGGCAACGCACAATGCTTGATTATTTTTGTGCGTGGTTCACTTGTTGAGTGTGTGTCCTGCAGCTGCAAGTTTTAAAGCTCTTCTAAGGAGAAACTGAGGTTCCTGAGCTGGTCCACAGCAAGGGGGTGTTCTCGCAGCAGAGACATAGCAAAGGCGAAATGCAGAGTCTGTCACCACGATGTATATTATCTTTTGGGCGTTGTGAAGATCAGGGTAGTTTAGTTAGGTGGTAGGGTAGAGGTAAATTAATTCTTAAGAGAATTTATTAAGTGCAGATTTACTTCAGTGAGCAAATGGAATTTGTTAGCGTAATAAAAATTGCACTGAACTGAGTAAATATTTCTATGTCAATTTGAGCCCATATTTGCACAACAAATCTGCAGATATTCTAAGGAAGAAGCAAGACATCACTCAAAAAGAGCTACCTGTGCTGTTAAATCTTGTTACTTTTAATACTGTTCTTTTTATGCTGCATTAGTGATGAGCTTTATATCCCTCCAAACATCTAGTTGGGAATCTATTATTTGAGAAAGGAATGCCATTTGCAGTTAGTACTTTTGCTGTCTAAGGTACAAGGGGCTTTATTTGCTTTCTACCCTTGAATCTTGGAGCTGCTCTTCCCTTCTCCCCCATAAATTAGAGCAGATTTGGACCTTCTCTTGTGTGTCCAGAGCTTCCATGAGATACTCCTGCAAGCTGATAATTGTTGGGGCTGGTGAATATTGTAGCTATGTGTCCTTCCGTTCCTTATGTGCATCTTTATTTTCAACTGGGGGAGGCAGAAAACATGATTTATATGATAGAATTGTATTATCCTTCTAATAAAGGTGCATAAATGTTGTATAAGTAACCAGAGAAAAGGGAGATCAAATATTACGGTGGGTGTTTGGTGCAATATTTTCTCTGGCTGTTCACATTCTGAAGGCTGAAAGTGGAAAAAAAACTTAAAGAAGTTTCAGAAAACAGATGCAAGGCCATCATGAGCTCTGTAAAATATGCTTTATGGTGGCATTTAAATTGTTTGCACCTGTAAAAAGGAACAAAAATATTTTACAGTTTTCCAGAAAATATGAAATTAATTATGTCTCTTTAAAAGCATCAATTCAGCTTCAGTTTTGTATTTTAACGTATTTTAAATCTATTTTAAATTCATAAAATAGATAGGATGGCCGTAAATTCTGTATTGGTATTGTTGCAGTTTAATCAAAAGCTATAACAATAAATGAGCTCATCAGTTAAGTTAAATCTATTGTCTGGAGTAAGGTTTAGATGGTAGAGGGTTGCCTTAGACTTAAAATTTTGTGGGCAGAAATTAGGAAAAATAACTTACTTCAGAAACTTCTCGTAGTTTTTCCTATTCACTATGGCTTCTGAATCTCACCAAATCTCTCTCTCTTTTCTAGCCCTCGTGCTTGTTTCCAAGAGCTGTGCGATGGTTCACTAATAAGGGCTATAACAATAGTTCATTTGCAATATGTAATAAAGTTGAAAAACGTTATTGATGATTTTGGATAGACTGTCAAGAACCTTTTTTTAAGTATAATTTGCTTTTCATGAAGAAACACAAATTTTACAGGCCAGAGCTGTCAGCCAGCTATTGTGGCCAAGATCAGCAAACTTAATAGGAGTGAAACAAGTCTTTTGTTGTATTCTGTCCATTTTTATTCTTATAGCAAATTGCACGATTTTCATTTTGATTAAATCTGTAAATTGCTGTGAATGACTTCCAAAGATCTGTGCCTTTCAGGACATATTTTTAAACAGATTTATTTATTTTTTAGAAATGTTTATGCATGTTTAGCAGATGGCAAAATTTGCCAGATGATTAAAAAGCATGCATTTCTAAATTAATTAATTTGCATTAGAAGTCCCCTCCACTGCTTGCATTTGGAGTTTTAACTTCAGTAAAACAGTGACTATTTTGATGAAGAATTAAAAGACCATTTTATTTTTGTGAATACCTAGAAAATTTAAAACATCTGGAATCTACAGTACTGTTTTTCTTGCTGTTTTTCCTACAATTTCCATCAATAATGCGCAATTATTTTCCACTTTAGTTCTGGTTCATACAAGTGGTTTCTCCTTTTTTTTTTGTTTTTTTTTTTGTTTTTTTTTTTTTTTTTTAACCCACTTGCAAGGAATTTGAACAGAACCGACTGTTGTCTTGGAGGGGGAGCAGTTGGTCGTCTTTGTCTGGAGATGACATTATAGCTTGCGCGGCGTTGCCGAGTGGTAAGATCCAGGAGGCTGCCTTTTCACCTCCCATATAATGTAACACCGTGTACATTCCTTACAACGAAGAACAATTTTGGGATTCAGTAACTATCAGCTTGGCAACACATTTATTTCACACTGAGATCACTAAAACCATCTGTTGATAATTTGCTTTCTTACGGACCTCTGGCTCGCGTCTCTGAATAGAAGTATCTAAAGTAATTGCCTAAGCCTGTAATGATTCTTATTTAAGGCTTATTCACAGTGAATTGAATGCAGATAAATCTTAAATTTTACGGCTTCATAAAAAATCGGATTATAATGAAATATTTAATGCTAACGGAGGCCGAAGCAGTCAAAAGCGATCTGAATTCCTAGTTGGTGGTTTCTTTGGGAGCATTATTATTTCTTAAATGGACAGTCCTGCCTTTTTTAATCGGTTATCCTGACACAGTGATAAATATTTCCAATCAGTTGTATTTCACAGTCACAGTTACACATCCTAACATAAAATACAAGTTTATTTTAATATTTCCACCATTTAAAAATTAACTTAATTTATGTTGTGTTTTTAAATTCGGAAGCAGTAAATTTAATTATATGTGAAAACTTGGCATTCAGTGGACAAATGTCTCGTATAAATATATGCAAGAATTTTAGAAGATATTTTAAAGATTGAAAAGGGCTGACATTACAACCAGGTAATTAAACTTATTCTAAACGTTGTGTAATTGCGGGTGTCTGTGCTGAAGGAAACTATGAACTGTGAACCCAAGGAGCTGTGGCGACTGTTCTGTAGGGACAGAAGGGTAGTTTAGACCTGATGCCTAAAAATTTCCTAAACTTCTCCAATGGAAATCTATTGCTGAAGAAGTCTGAGAAATTATTTTATTAGGTATCCTGTGTTGAAAGATAGATTAATTTGTGACAGAGCAGTATTCTGCATGTTTTTATGATATTTAATCCAGTTAAACAAACTAATTTCCCATTTCAGTATATTTAAAACTTTATTATTATTTTTTTTTCAAGTCGTGACGTTTGTATTCAAAGTATTTAAATTTCATCAATATAGAAACAGGCTGTATGAAAATATTATGCAACGTGAATATTGGCTGCTATTGTACTAATAACTTTGGTAGATTTGAAATCAAAACCCAAGAGTATACCAGGCAAAATGTGTTCAATAAACTGGATTTTTAGTCAAGAGTGGATTTGATGTCTTGTAGGGATCCTTTTACTATCAGCCGGGCATTATCACATATAGAATTTCAAAAACGTATATGAGGTATGCGAGCATCTTATTCTTTTTTCATTACTGCTGTGGGATTCTTCATTCATGCAGGTTTTTTTGCCCTATTCTTTATATGGAGCATTAAGTATGGTAGAGTTTGTCTTTAACATTTCCAAAAAAATCTAGTATTTTGGTAGATTTATGTTTAAATTTCTCCACCCCTGTGCTTATTCTTCCTTATTCAATGCCAGCAGGATGCTCTGTGTTGTGGGATTTCAGTGGGGCTTGGCTTGTCACACCTAGAAACCGCAGAAGAAAGGATGGCCTTCCACTTGACTGGCACGAAGCATTTTCACCAGTTACGGAGATTTTGGGGAACTGGGCTGTGTTTCTTTGGGAAGCACAGGGAATGTACTTCTGTAAATTGCATTTTTGTTGTACTGATCACTGAGAACTTTGTTGTGAAATAGTGGAACAGGTTGACCAGAGAAGTTGTTGGACCTCCATCCTTAGAGATGCTGAAAACCTGCCTGAACAAGCCCTGAGCAACCTGCTCCAGGGGGCCCTGAGTGGGACCAGATGAACCAGGTGGTCTCTGTTAAACGATTCTATTTGTGAGGCAGAAAGGAAAATGATGAAAATTGAAAACAGTGTGGGAGTTTGTCCAAAACAGGAGTGTTACAGTTAAATTCAGATTTTAAGACTGGCCAAATTTTCCCTAGCCTGAGCACTTTTATCATTAGTCTGTGTGATGTTATAGTTCTGTGAAGGTCTTAAAGAATTATTTCTAAATGGTTTCATCTTGTTCTTCTTCCATGTAAGACGCTGCCTTCTTGGAATCTCGACACGTTGCTCACACTTCGTTTTCTGTGTAGAAAGGATGCAAGCTTGAAATGTTTTCTGCTACTGCCCGCCTCCTCCAGGTTACATTACACCAGTAGTAAGCTCGGGTCTGATTACTCTTTTGAAAGATGGACTTCTTTAAACATCCTCTTGGATTTTACATACCTAAAACCCCAATGACTTTTTCTCCAGCCTTGTCATTGTCAGTGCATGAATAGGTGGCCTCATGCCCCCCACGCTGTTTAGGTAGGAAGCTGTGATTGTAGGGCTAATCTTCTTAGTGATACTCGGCACATGAAGAGTGGCGCCCGTAGGAGGACATCTATGATGCTGGATTTGCTGTTGCTGTGATTTTTTTTCCTTGTTTCTGAATGGTTTTGTCATCTGGCATTAACGATGTGAGTACAAGTGTATTAAGAGAGATCTTTTACTAGTAGATGTGAATAGAGTTGCACACACCAGTGGTTTTCAAAAGAATCAACAGCAGCTTAGCAGTATTGACAGAATGCTCAATTCGGTTGAAACATCCTTAAAAATGTTGGTGAAAGAAACCAATTTTGAGGAATACAATAGGTTGTATGAGGTTTGCTTCGTCTCTCAAAGAAGAAAGGTTTGAGAAGAAGAATCGCACTTGGGCATTGCCCTCCATCATCGTGGGTGTAAATGAAGTAATACATCTTGGAGCCCAGGGTTCTGGAGCCCACACATTCGTTTACAGATGGGGGGGAAACATAAGGTAATGAAAAGCTCTTTTCTGCAGGAAATTATTTAGAAAAGGGTGAATCCCATTTAATCTATGTCTTGGAAAACTGAGGAATTTATCTCAAAAGATGGTTTTGAAACTCCATTTGTTGAGATACAGCTATCTTAAAGTAACGTGGCACGAACCCAGCAAGTTGTGCAGTCTTGTAAGCACTGAGCTGCTTATTTTTTAAATCGCTATTTAGAAAGACAATCAGCTACTGCAATTACTTTCATTTATCAACTTTCTAAACGTTTTGGGGGTTTTTTTATAGGTTTTTTTTGTTGTGGGTTTTTTTTTTTTCCCAAACAACCTGGTAATTACTTTTTAGCTCAGATTCTTAAATGTTAGAATATTTTTTTTTTTTATTAGAACCAGATATTAAAAACATGTTTCGTTGCAGTTGAAATTGAAACTGGCTTCACTACTTGCTATGGAAACAAGGCTTTAAAACAAATCTGTTCTTGTGTACACTGATGTGCCAATCCGTGTTTTTATGTAAGCAGTGGATTTTTTTCATGCTTTTTTTCAACCGGCTTCTAGAAACAAATGTGGTACAGAACCTATGCTTTTTTTGTATTATAGCTTGAGTTAAGAGTCAGTAATCTATGTTTATGTCAGAAGTATATGCTAATTTTCCCACTGCATTAAAGAAGGGATGGGAGAACTAACACAGAAAGGTATGCAACCTAACTAAAGATTAACCTAATTAAAGATTACCCCAAAGTTGGGTTCCTTGTCATTTGCGCATGAGAATGTTGTGTTTTGTTAAGGCCATCGTTATTAAGAGTTAGGAGGGGCTCAGGTGCTTTTAGGAAAAGAGTTGCATCATACTCTTGGGTTTGATACTTGTTTGTTAATTTACATGTGTAATATTAAACAGGAATTTTAAGAATTAATTCATTTAATGAGTTGTAAAATGCCACATAGCTATTTTTTCCCTCAGTGTCCCATTTTTACCTGACAACCTGTGGAGGATCATTAGATGGGGCTGAGCCATCCCTGACCTGAATAAAGAGTCCTGTGTCACTGCTGCCATGTCCCGGGAGGGACCACGCAATGTTTAGGTGGTCACTTATGCTGAGGCCAAACTCTCAACAGACTTCTCAACCTTTGCAATAAACCTTTGCCGAACCTGTGCTGACTGTTATAAATAACTTACTGAGATGATGCAGTTGTATAATGGGTGCTAAAGGTAGCTGACGCTTTAAAAAATGTTATAAAGGTTGAAACAAATCTTCATGAGCTGGGTTGTCTGTTTTTTAAATAACTAATTTGTCTGTGTGTTTCTTGGTGCAGGCCACAGAAACGCTGTTCCGAATGGCAGTAGCAAGAGGAGCTATTACACCTTTAAGGCATGGAGAAGTAAGACTAAATATATCTTTTATTCTTTTTTGCACATGTGGTATAATGTTTTATTAATGTAATGCTTTATAAATTCCAGGGAGACATATTGTCTTCAGGTAAGTGAGGGCTGGACTATATATAACTTGCATACCTATGTTACAGTTTTTTTTTTAAAGGAGAACAAGAGTTGAAATCCTGCCCAGATTAAGTATTTTTCAAAAAACACTCTATTTTTCTCTGCCTGACTCATAATTTAGCCTTACAATAGAAGTGAGTCACAAGAATGTCCTTTTGGCCAGGTAATTTTTCACTTGATATTGCCTAATAGAAAAATTGTAGAAAATAGAGAAATTCATATGAGATTGGTCTTTGTTATTGGGCAGCTGTGGAAAGGTTACTTCATCAAGTAACCTGTTCCGTTCAAGAAATCAGTAACTTTAAGGTAGTATATGAAGTATTAATAAATTAATTATTCTAAAGCGGATGAATATCTTTGAATATTATGTTACTCATACATGCTTCTGTTGATGGTGAACATTTGTTTCCTCCTTCGTGTGGTTTTATGTTGGTTAAACGTTGTTCTGAACATTGCTGATTGAATGTCTCCAATATTTGGTGGTGGAATTTATGCTTAGATTGAATTTCATTTAAAAAAAAAATACGACAGTTGGTCGTGACAGTGGAAATGAGACCTGATCTGGGCATTGCCACAGCTGGACGCTACAGTACGTAGGGTTTTAAACGTAGAAACCTCAGTGTTTTTTCATGGCAATCTGATTTTGATCAAATTCCTAGGTAAGTTTGTGAAAAGTTTGTGTAGTAGACACATGATTCAATCTTGAATCTAGGCTTAGACCTACCTTGGAATCCCAGCTGTGCTGTAAAACGTTCCTTATGCTGATGAAGTTGCCTTAATTTCTCTTTTGAAACAAAGTAATAGTATTTGCATCGGTGTCTGAAGATGTACCTGAGATTTCCTCTCCTGCCATTGTCTGTAGTTTTAGCTCTTCTGAATATGGACCTTTTATACGTTTTATGTATGGCTCTTCATTCGCTACAGAAGAGTGTAATGCCATTTCCAGAAGTCCTAGTTATAGAATATGTGCAAATTCTCTTCCAAATTCTCTGTGATAAGGTTTTTTTCAGTGAAAGGTACTTAATTTTCTGTGTTTCAATGACCGTGTTGCTCAGAGGGTTTGTGGAATTTCCATCGTTGTAGTTATCCGGTGAATGGTGTGAATTATGAAAAAATCAAATGATGTATTTTTTTTAAAGTGTAACTAATTGTACCATGCAAAGCAAAATGCTGGGGCACAATGATCTCTCTTGTGAACGATATTAGTAATTCTGTATCTGATGCATCTTACGTTGAGGCAGTCCAGCTCACTGATGTGGTAGAAAAAGTTTCTTTTTTTTTTTTCTTCAGCTATTCCCTCTGATCTTTTATCAACTAAACTGCCTCAAGGGCTAGAGAGAACCAGTTGAGAAGCAGGAATAGAAGTGGTGAGAGGATGTAGCCGGGGCTGGCAAGAGAGGAACTGGGTGAAAAGGCATCTGTTTGGTGATGGTGAACTTTACATTGGCGTTCTGTGTCCTGTGACACTATTTCTGAGGTATTCCTTGGGTTCGGTGAAAATGCAGTTAATGCTAAGCTAGATAATTTACAGATAAAACATGTAAGAATTGTCCGGGGTTTGCTTTTTGTGTAAGAAGGCAACAGGAGAAATAAAAATACCTTTTTTTTCTCTCTTTTACTTTTATCAGGTTATATGCAGAGGGAAAAATGTTTTCACTCGGGGAAGATCTTTTCATTAAATTCCACTGGGGAATTATAATTTATTTAGTCTGAAAATGAGGAATGACGTTAATCAAATGAAATTAATTTTTCCAGAAGAAACATAATTATCAAGAGTCGTATTAAAATTTTTTTTAGCTCTTCCAAGAAATAGCTAAATGTTTACACAGCGCGTAAGTAGAAAGGGAGCCAGAAAAAAATTGAATATGAACTGAAGTTGACTGTATTCTGTTTGAGAAGTGCGAACTTGGCAGGGAAAATCAAAGCAGAGCAACTTGTTTATTGGAAATTCCAAACTACGGAGGCAGCAATCCAAATGTGCAAAAGTGCTGTTCAGCTTTCGGAGCAATACTTCAAAATGTAACCGCATTTAACATTTAAGAGGGCGTAAAGCTGCTCAGTACTAGAAGGCAAAAGTTGTGTAAATACTTATTTGTTTTAATTTAATAAATTTAAAAAATGGCAGTGTTCTGTCTGCACTGCTGAACAGATTGATGCGCAACCACTTATTCTATACAGGCAGAACAGTGTGCGTGGTTATAACCCAGATGTCATCACCAGATGGATTTATAATTTATAAGAATGAATATCTGTGGGGAAGTCCCTTTTCTTCTCCTTCAAACCCTCTCCCATTCCTTGGGACTCATTAAGACTTTATGCATATAGAATTTTTAATTTTTTCCTTTATTATTCTTTAGGAAATTGAAAAATGAGGTTGTACTGCTTTTTTGACTTTTGCATGGTGTTTGTGAAATTACTATTGAGAGTTTAGAAAAATAAGCTGCTAAAAGTAGTTGTCAAATTTGGGTACATAGTGCTAAAAATTATTTAACTGTAGGACATAGATCATAAAGGTTCCTGAAGAATCTTCTGAGAAGTTCTTTTGTTCCTGATTGGATTGAAGTGTAGTAGCATCCATGGGAGGGAATCAAACCCAGAAACATAATTAATTTTCAGATTTAAATATGTTGTTTTTCATGTTAATTACTTATTTCTGTCAGTTGCTTTGTTTTGGGGCTGGAGTGAGGCAGAGCCTTGTATTCATTTCTGTTAGTGATTCTAGCTCGTTCCCAAGTGATCCAAAAAATATACGAGCAGATGTGATGACACCAGATCAATGGCTGCACTTGCCTGCACAAGGCTCAGGGTGCGTTTCATTAATGTCACAAGGTTCGGAGTCAGTGACAGGCGTAGGTGAGGGCTGTGCATTCAGGGTGTCTGGACCTGACACCACCTAAAGAACTGCTCCGGCTGTTTCTTCTGCTCCTGGCCATCGTGCAGCAGGCAAGATCTGCCCTCTGTTCCT
The DNA here is from genome assembly GCA_028565335.1 of Limnodromus scolopaceus. Classification (NCBI taxonomy): domain Eukaryota; kingdom Metazoa; phylum Chordata; class Aves; order Charadriiformes; family Scolopacidae; genus Limnodromus; species Limnodromus scolopaceus. Next base: position 209,655,631 of record JAOXNO010000001.1, read on the forward strand.
CATACCGTCCAGCCTCTTCCAGGCAGAGCTGCCGTCTTCAGGGGTGCGGCTGATGCGGCAGCAATGATGGAGTTGGGGAGACAAGAAAGCAACTCCAGGCTACCTGCTGAAGGAGGGTGAGGAAGGGAATAGGAGCAGGGCAGTGCTTCCCAGTTGACTGTTCATGCTTCCCAGTTCTGCATCTCCTGGAGCTTCTGCTGATTGTGTGCTTGGCCCCTAGGGGGGACTGCCAGGAGGTGTCAGGGTCGGCAGCAGTGGCCACAAGAAGTCACTGGGTGCATGGTAGGAGGATGGAATACATTTGACACAGGCTAAGATGATGTTTGATGGCTGTACAGAGGGAGAAAACTTCCCTAATTCTAATTTGAAGTGACCAATTTTATTCACATTGAACAGGTGATCTACCAAAGACAGTGTGTCACGTAGGATTCGTACATCATGCGGAGGTACTGAACAAGAAGGAAGGATCTGATTAGGACAATTAGCTCGCAGGACTGATGTTCACAGTCCCTGTAGAGGAGCGAAACATGCACACAGCCCATCCAGAGAAGGAGCAGGAGGATAAACGGAGAGGTCAGAACCTTTAATGGAAAAAGAACCTATGAAATAAGTAGGCTGACATGGACAAGAGAGAGACAATGGCAGAGGTGTGATTCCCAGAGACCGGGAATCAGCCATGCACGGACTCTGTGGATGCTAACTCAGTTCCTATAACACCTTTATGAATTTCTAAACTGTCTTAATCTCTTTTCATCTGAAAGATGCTGGGACTTCCGAGTAGAACAATTCAGGCATGTGTCTTTAGAGTCCATAAAGTCTATCAGGAGAAAACCCTTTAATAATAGATTTCAGAATTAAATTTTCATTCTGTGTATTTTCTGTAAGGTAAATAATGTGAAATACCAAGCTTTATGAATTTAGTCTGGATACCTATAAAAAGACTTTATCCTCTGCTTTAGTGTTTGCAGTTGTGACAGATGTAAGATGACATGGTCCAGGTGCCACCTGTTTGACTTGGGTTCCACCTTTAAACAAGCACTGGAGCAACTCTCAGGATAACATCAGTTTGTTTTGCTCTGAAAGCTTAGAAACAGCAATGCCATTATTTTCAAATGAGCAATTCTTTAGTGATAAAATGCTTTTTTTGATAATTCTTGCTCAACAGAGTATTCTTTCTTTAGAAATCAAAACCATAAGCTGCTTTATTGTATGGGGAGGATATATATTTTAGAATAATGATATCAAAGTAAATAATACATTCTAAAATGTTATTAAAAGCTGAGGAAATTGTTAAAACATTTGTTTCTTGCATTTGTGGGTTGCACTAAATGATAAATAGTAGGTCACGAAATTCGGTAATTACTGAAGTTACGTTTCTGAAACAACTTTGTCTCTTTAAGCTATATGTATGTATATGTATAGGCATGCACATGCATATATCTATAGGTTCTTTTTAATTGTGAAACTTTACCTTGTTGATTTTTAAGAAAGAGTTTCAACCTAGGAAAGGAGGGGACAATGTTAAAGTGACATTATTGCTAGCTCACGGTTTCCTGTCCTCTTTCTTCTTCCCCATCCGCCATGTCATAGCAGAGTGCAGTGCAGAGGTCTGGACACTCAGATGTGCAATTAAGTCATGTAGACAAGAACCTTTTTTAGTAATAACAATAGCTGTAATAACTATGAGAAAGGACTTTCTAATTTTACTTTCTGTTGGAGCAATTTGAAAGAGATTTTAGGACACCTCGGTCTTCATATTCAGTTGTGTACTGTAAATATGCCATGGAACAGAGAATTTATTTAAATTATGATCTATTTTCCGTATAAAGGGGTTTATTCTAGAAATTACCAAATTCTACATGTGATTTTTTAAATTTTGGGGTTTGTCACAGTTATCTTTCTGCTTCTGTTTTTGGGCAGCTCCGTCTCTAATACGTGAAGTGCAGGAAGACTTCATGAACAATAACATTTTAGGTTCTGAAGAAATACCATGAATCACTTGAGATTAATTTTCATTTAAATAAAATTGCTGTGGGCACATTGTTTCTTGTGATTTCAGCTCGGGGGCATCCCGGGCCTAATCACTTACAGGCCCATTAGAAACCGAACGGCGAGGGGGTAGCGGACATCTGATCCCCTCGCCCTCGTGCCTTCCTACCACAAAGATGTCTTTATTACCCGGGGTTCAAAAGTTCTGCTCTCACAGACTACCCCAACATCTCTGGTTTCCATGCTTTTTTTTTTTTTCTTGACTACTTTGTTACTGTCGTGTTAATATGTGTGGAAAGATGTTTTCTCAGATTTACATAAATCTTACGGCAGCGGAGGCACTGTAGTTATGGCCCCGAAGGCTCTCTCCTTTTTCAGCCTTCTGTCTTTAGCCAAGGACAGGTTTCAAAAGCAGAGCTGTTGGTGAAAATGAGCCTCGTTTGTTCTCACAGAGATGAGAATGCTTCCTAGCAAACCGGGTTTGCCATTACAGGAGAAATCTGGTTTGGTACAATGAAGTTTAAATTTTTGTAAGGCCATGTCATAACATTCGTGGGCTTTTTCGACCTTCAAAGCAGGATTCTCGGACTCTTGGATCTTATCCTGTGGTTTTTTCCCTCCTGGTTAAGGGTTGCTAGAACACAGAAAAATGTGTATTTTTTTAATGTAATATGTTGCAAAACAGCATCAATTTAATTTAACCCAACCATATTTTCTGAATATGTGGTGTAAAACCCAAAGTGCCAGTTGGTTTCAGTATTAATTTCTCTTATCGTTACCCTCTTATTTTTGAAAGGTATTTACAAAACTAAAAGGAAGGAATTGCTTCCAGGCAGGTCTGAGTCCCTTTTCCTCTAATGAGATGTCTCTGTCCCCAAGAGAATAATCTGTACTTCTGATTTTTTTAGCTTTTTCAAAAGAAATATGTTTATTTAAAAAAAAAAGTCTCCTAGATTAGTGTTCTGAAATATCAATTACAAAATCCCTCTAAATTATTGGCATACATAATTGGAGCTTTCTGTTTAGTGAAGGTTTTTTTGGAAGTAGGGTTGAGCCTTTTATAAGTTCTCGTAAAGGGGCACCAAATGGTAAAATGTATCCATAAGAATAGAACTGTTTTATAGTCTGCCTACTCAAGGTTTGAGTTTGGGATACGAGTCAGAAGGATTTAAAAATAGTGCTGGTATCTGGGAAATCCTTCTGGCAGGTCACAATGGGTAACAGTTCAAAGGTAATTTAATTGCTGAAGACTGGCATACCTTATCTATATTATCTGGACGCGAGCCAAAAGTAAGTAATTCTTCTGATTAAGTGCAGTGAAAACTAAAGCTTGATTGGAGAGAGAGGGAGAGAGATAATACCATTGATCCCTGGGGACCTGGGGAGGAAAACCACCAGATTACCATTGAGGGGTTTCCAGGGTACAGCGTTCGAGTGATGTTTTTGCCATGTATTCAGTTGCAGGAAGCTGTTACTTGTTTACCTTGCCCTAGATTAACCATTTTATGTGGTTTGTAGGATTTTAATTCATTTTTAATCCCAAGAGGAAAGTAGATTTGTGCCAAAGCCTGAGTTGGGTATGAAGAACTTTTCTGCTTTTTTAATATTCAGTTTGCCTGAGGATATTTAGTTTCTTACTAAAAATCATTGTGAGCTGTGAAAAAAATACTGACCTACTCCAAGTAATTTTAAAGTGAAGTTGTGGGATTCATAGATTAGGGAATGTGGAAAATGAATACACTGCAGAAATCATGTATGGTGTAAATTTAATGTAGAAATATATGAAAATAGGAGAGTGGCTACATGTTTCTTCAGTAACCACTGAAGAAAGATAACACGCAAGTTTGGAAACTTGAGAAATTACAATTTTTACTTCTGGTTTGAAAGTTTTCTGGGTGATTCATCCTTTGTATTTTTGTTTTAAATGTATGGGAAGTACAGTCTGTCTATTTTTCATAGAGGGAACAATGGGATTTAGTTACTTAAGTGTTTGACATACCATGCTATGCATCATTTTTCTTCTTTTTTTTTCTTTTTTTTTTTTAATGCAGGCTGATGGTATGTATTTATCTTAGGATAATCATAACTTCCCCTTTAAGAACTGAAACACAGGGCTAAAAAATAAATTGAATTATGTTCAGAAGTATTTGCCAGCTATCTTCCACCAAGAAGTTTTTGACAAGAAGTAAGGAGAGAATTACCTATTTTAAAGACTTCTTTTCTTTGTAATACCTTACCTATACATTCCAGATTTCTTAGTCTTTTTCATCAGCAAAACAGTGAGTGCATGGCAAATGCAGACAATGTAAAATTATGGCAACAAAACTAAATGTGAAGGAAATATTTACTTCCCGATTTAGTTTTTGGTTTAATATGACTTTGGGTTGTCCAGAAATATGGTACTGGGAAATAGATGAGATTATTTTCTTAGGATAATTGTTCTTCTTAATTTCTTTCTCATTAAAAAAATGTAGTTAGTGATTGTTATTTCAAAGATAGACATTTCTTTTCTGGAACCTGACAACATTTCTTTAATAACTATTTAAATTGTGCTCTATATGTCATGGCCTTGGAATGAAACTGTCATCTTGCTTTATAGTTAAAACCTGCCCCCAAAGACAAGGTCTGGCAACTCCATTGTGCTGCTGGAGCCAAGATAATCTGCAGGGAGAAATTTACTTCTGTAGGAGAGGAAAGGCAGGTTAGGTATTACGGGAGGCTGGTACTTGAATAATACTTCTTTCTCATTTCACTGTTGTTGATGCTAATGTTATGTTAATGCATTCATGTAGTTGAAGATATAGGCAACTGTAAAGAGCTGTTTAAACCGATAAAGCTAAGAATTTGTTCACGTGCCTGCATGCATTTAAGAATGCTAAATACATGCTAAAGATGTAATTAAAACATACACTCAACTGATCATCAGTTTCAGTGCAAGTTGTTTGACTCAAGTTGTTGGAATAAGTATGTATGCCTTGACATTTTTCCTAACACTTTACAATAGAAATACATATGTCAACTACCTCATTGCTTATACTGTATGTAGAGGCACTTTGAAGAAAGGATAGTTTAATTTTAGTGTAAAAGTTCTTTACATTCAATGATTTCCAGCGAATGAAATTTAATACTCCTTTAGGAAAACAATGCAAATGTAACAAATGACGTTACGGGGATTGTCAGTGTTTCCTGCTTGCTCTTTAGAATTATCTTTGAATTCAATTATTTAAATAATGTCCTCTCGTTTCTATGGCAGATGTAGGAGTGGCTCATGACTATTCTGGAAAGCCCAGTTGAGGGGACAAATCAGTGTGACAAGAAACAAATATCAAGATAGATTGCGATCACTGAGGAGTTGAGATCAATTTTGGACTTTGCATCATATGCTTTTTCATCTGGTCGAGTGACTGAGGATAAAAGGAAATAGCCGTATGTCTTCTTGTCCAGTCATTTTTAGTCTTCTCATTTGTTCTGCTGTTCCAATTCAAGTTATTTTGTGCTCCTTATCCTTATGTTAGACTTGTAAAAATATCCTTTATCATGCACAAACAAAAAAATGCACAAACAAAAAAAAAAAAGTAGTTGTCTTTAATAATGTGTATAAACAGATTGCATAAACCTAATGCAATTTGAAATGCATCATCAAGAGAGACATGAATATCCTGGAGGGAGTCAAATGAAGGGCCACAATGATGATAAAGGAACTGGAGCATCTCTCTGATGAGGAAAGGCTGAGAGAGCTGGGACTGTTCAGCCTAGAGAAGAGAAGGCTCGGGGGGTTGATCTTTTCAATGTATGTAAATACCTGAAGGGATAGTGCAAAGAAGATGGAGCCAGACTCTCTTCAGTGGTGCCCAGTGCCAGGACCAGAGGTCATGGGCACAAACTCAAACACATGAGGTTCCTTCTGAACATCAGGAAACACTTTTTTCCTGTGAGGGTGACCGAGCACTGGCACAGGCTGCCTAGAGAGGTTGTATAGTCTCCGTCCTTGGAGATATTCAGAAGCTATCTGGACACGGTCCCGAGCAGCTGGCTCTAGATGGCCCTGTTAGAGCAGGGGTGTTGGACCAGGTGACCTCCAGAGGTCCCTTCGAGCCCCAACCGTTCTGTGATTCTGTGGGCTTCTGTTTATATTTAAAGATCTGACTTTTCAAACTTTGCTGTGTGTTTTTCTATATGTATAAAACTAGGATAATGATACTTTTATTGGGCATATATTTGATTACCATTATAAAAAAATTTAAAATTTAAATAATCCTTATATAAACTTCTTCTAAGCTGTAGAAAAAATCAAAATGCAGTACCTAAGGTAAGCAATTCCAGTTTATTAAGGGTAAGGGTTTTAGTATGCCTTCCAAAAAGTGAAGATGTGAGAAAATACAATTTGTTTTCTCAGGCTTACAAGGAGAATTACTAGAATTGGGAACTGATACCCCAAACAGAGTGAAGTATCTCTGCTGTAATGTTAATTGGTGGTGGGAAAGAAGAGACTGTGGAGCATCTCCATCATATGACAGATCGTGATCCTCACTGGATGGGAACAGGTGGCCTTTGTGGACACCATAAGTCTGGTACCACGCTCCAGTGGTCTGAAATCAGTTAATTCTTAAAATCTTTTCCTTTCTTCCTTCTTTTAAAGAACTTTTATGAGTTTGTGCTGGGAGGCCAACCCTGTACCTAGATGAGAGCATCTTTAGAACAGTCTGGCCTTAGACATTTACATACCTCTTCAAATACAGAGCAAGTCTTTGTCATGGAAAAGATCAAATGCCATTGCTCGTCCTCAAGAGTGAGCATTGTGGGTGCTTCCAGAATCAGTAATAATGGCTGTTAGTTGAATTTAATATTGTTAAGGTTCTGTGGAAACTGCCTGCATTATTATATTTTTACAATATGAAATTCTAAAAATTAAATAAGTAAATATTAAATTGCTGTCTTCTCAGAAAGATGTAGATTGTTTTTCTTGCCTGATATCTTAGTGCGAGATGGTTACGATGGGTGAAGATCTGGTCTGCCAACAGCAGGAATGTTAGCATGAATGAACTGTTGGAACAATTCTCCCACTCTGAACCATGAAACCAATCTGTTCCTGTCTGTTAGAATTTTATGGAAACTAATTCTTTGTTGATGGAATCAGGTGAAAAATATGTGGTTCTGATTAGCAAACAGTACGCGGAGTTTCTTAAGGTCATGGAGAACATTCCTCTGGACATGTGCATGTGTTCAGATGTGTGGGTATGACTGTGCATATATATTATATTAAAAATGATGAACAGTTTAATTTTTTCTTTTTTTATATATACTTGTTTTTAAATAGTTGTACTATAATTGATAAAATTATATTATTAAATATTTATATGTTTATTGTAATAGACTAAATATTCCGTTTCATCGTTTCAAAGTTTCAGAAAGTCATGTTTATAAACTCAACAACTCTCAAAAATATTCAGTATAACTATGTAACATAAATAATGAGCTTTTTTGAAGTTAGCACTGTCTTCTGTAAGAAATATGTATTATTCAAGTGGCTGCCTGGATAAAATAATGACCTTTCATTTTTAAGTATCCTGCGGAGCTGCAAAAAAATAAGCTGGTATCTGCAGTCTGCCTAATAGACTGCTCACCACGTACAATTAAGCGTAAGTGATTTTTCTGCTCAAGACAGGCTCAAGGCTGATTTAGCAATGAAACTTAATTACTTCTTGCCCTTAGAGAAAATGGCCCAACAAGGTTGAGGTTGTTGGCAGGGCGATGTGGGAAAGCTTTTGCTGAAACTCCCTTCCCCGTTTCTGATTTTCTGTTAGCGGTACTCAGCACTGTTAAACTTCAATTAAGCAAATATTCCCACAAAAACTGTGCATAATGTTATTTCTTTCTTCGTGACAGGCTAAAGGCAAAGGGAAAGATAATGAAACTCTGCAGTTTCTTTAAAACAAGTGTTCTGATCAAATCCAACTGCTTCACTGCATGGATGAGGTTCTTCTGTGCTAATGGAAATTAAAACTTAGAAATGAGTTCTCAAATGCCTGTGGAAGTGTAAGGTCACCATTGTGGCCAGAGAAATCTCAGGCTAAAAGCTAAAGCTAAGTGCACGTGTGCTTCTTGACAATTTAATATGTCATTGGTAAATTGTTTCTTTATTTTTTACTCAGGTTGTAGGAAAAAATGATGAAGGGACTGAATATTACCAAAAAAATTAATCATATTAACAAACTACTTTATACTCAAAATTGCTTCATTTGAGTTTTCAGGAATGTGCTATTTAAAGGAAACAGGAACTTCAATTCTGTTACTCCAAGGAATACATCTGGAATAACAATTCAGAGGGACATATGGCATCAATTGGCTTATATTTTCTTATATAGAGGTTCTGATTGCAGTAAAAGGGAAAACTGTTCATTAATTATGCAGAATTAAAAAGACACGTACTTTGTTGTTGACAATTTACACACCCTGCTGAAGTACAGTGAATTCGGAAAAAAGGGTGGAAGTTGAGCAAAGAAAATTGACTTTTCTGTTTCTCAGCTGTGACAATAATTTGCTTTACTTTTGTAGTATATTTTAAAGGTTTTGACTCCCTTACTCTTACCTTTTCTTATGGACAAATCTCTCATTCCCCTCGATGTTGATTTCATTTACAAAGAGAAGTAATATTGCAGTTGTAATTCGTTCAATGTAATTGAACTCAGTAGTGCTCGAAGTCTTATTCCTGCTAACAGCTATGGACGTGTTTATCAATGGGAATATTCATGGTAAGGAAACTAAACATGTGCCTAAATATTTGCAAGAGTGTGGAGAGTGAGACACTAATTCCCGAAGGCACCTTTAGCACATGCTCTAGTGCTTTACTCAGTAGGGAGCGAATTTAAGTATGTGTATATGTCCCCTTGATTTCAACAGTATTTAACCAAATAGGTGACTTGAACTTTTTGCTAGACAGGAAGTAATAATTTAAGCATAAACTTAATTTTTATTTATTTATTTTTTAAACCAGGGCATTGACAGACTCATTGGAATGAGCACTGACTTAGCCTTGTATTTACCATCTCTGGAACATTTACCACTCCGTGTTTCTAATTACCATCTTTGGTGTGTCTGGGATATTTCTCATTATAATGAAGAGGAGTAGGGGTTTTTTGGGTAGTGAACTGCCATTTTAAAAATGATACTGAGGTTTCTCCTTAATTGTATAAGTATACTTTTCAGTAATCTATTTTGTAGATGGACTTGTAGCACCGTTAGTCAGTAGAGTTGATCAGTCTGTCCCTTTCTAAGCCTATTTTCAGTTCCATATCCTTGCTTTGCTTTGAACTGCTCATGCGGAAATTTCCTGAAACAAATGAGGCTGGTGCCCCTCAAATAAGTTTCTTTGCTGTGCAATCTTGAGCCGCCTCCTTTCGTGAAGGTCTTTTCTAAAACCCACCATGTGACGAGGTAATGAAAGACACGTGCTCTCAGAGACTTGAGTTACAGTTGCACCAGCAGCATGTGTCAAGAACCACATGAACTTAATAAGGGGTGGTTCCGGCTCCCAAATAAACTTGGAAAAAGTCTGGAAGAAAGTGTAGTATTGACATCTCCACATGAAGCTTGGATAGATAAGTGACTAACTTGGAGTCATACAAGTAAAAGTGAAAAGTAAATTTTTTATTTCTTCAGATCACAGAATCACAGAACGATATGGGGTTGGAAGGGACCTCTGGAGATCATCTAGTCCAACCCCCCTGCCAAAGCAGGTCCACCTAAAGCATATAAGGGCAAAACAATTTTGTGATAGGTTGTGCAACAGCTATACTTAATTTCTGCAATAAGCTCATTAACAGGGTTAACCTGCAGTGAAAGGGCACTGGTCTTGGTAACCCAAGTGGTGTCCTGCAGTTTCAGGGTTTGGTCCAAGCGGCTTAGTCCATCTCTGTCCTTTGCAGCCATCCAGTAATAAGGTAAATGTTCAGGCCACTCTGTAAATGTCGTTCTACAAATTTAGTGGCTAATAATATTGTTGAGACGTTAGATGTATCGCATCGCTTTGTCTGTTTCTTGAATTTCACTGAAGATTGGAAGGAAAAGGCTGGTGTTTCACTGGGGTAACACGAACAGCATCGCTGCCTCCTTTCATATATTGCTGAAGTGTTTGTAATATATGTAGAGGTGAACTGCCTTCTTTAGAAAGTTCCTCTCTGGTTTTATAATTTTCTGAGACAGGTACTTTGACTCCCATGCGTGTGTTGGATTGTAAGTCGCTGTTAACTTGTTTGTAAGAAGAGTGCAACAGTCATTTTTAATTTACTTCTCTGAATTTTCTCCGCTCTGAGCTGTGTCATTTTATGGTCTGTGCAGAATGGGTCTGAGCAGAGGCAGATGTGGAAATACTTCTTTTCAGTAACTGTTTTGTACACAATGTACTCCTTTCCCGTAGCATTCATTACAGCTCCTTGGACTTTGTGTAAATTTAGGAGAAAAATGTAGACAAATAAAATTTCCATGTGTCATCTGCATGCCCTTGAACTCAGTTTTACTTTGCAAGGACTGTGAGTGGGTACAATTTTCCAGTCATGAGAAAAGTGCTTGGAATTCCAGACATTTGGAAGTGTGCACATATGTTTAATACAACTTTTTTTTTTTTTTTTAAAGAAAAAGCTCTTAGGTTGCTGAAACTCAGAACTTTTTCTGTAATCAAATCTGACCCTGGAACTGTTTATGAGACTTAAGTGTCCTTCACTCTTTATTTGAATGGTAGCGACGATGTGTGAAGGAAGATTGATTGATATCTATTTCCATGTTCTTGGCAGCCACTGAACATCTTAAAGTTTATTCTCTTGTTTCATCTCAAATAGAAAAAAGCCACTTAAAAGCAGCATCTGATAAACAAGATGGCCTGATAGAGACAGTGGTTATCAGGAAATAATTTCAGTGTGAGACATTAAATGTCTATTTTACAAAGCATGTCCTTCCAACCGTTAACTGTACTTGTGAAACTGTCTTTTATTAGTATTTTTTTTATAACAATCTCCCAATATAAATTATTTGAGTTCAAATATAGGCAATTTCTAGAGACAGCATTTTGCATTGAGGTTCACAAAATATTTTGATTATTTTAATGACACAGTAATGTGGAGATATTGTTGTAAGTAATGGAACCATGCACACAAAAGACAGAAATACACAATTATGGTAATTATATTTATCAGCTTGGTAGAACTGCATTAAATGCAATCGTTTCAAATTAACTACGTGATACTGTGAAATGTCACTCAGTACTTTGCTAACATTGCACAGATGGTTTATATGGCAACTGATCAGTTAATGCAGGAAAAAAAGGTAGTTTATCCTAAAACACGCTATAGAGAGATTTATTTTTATTGACTCTAATAAGTGTTTTGAGATAAGTTTTGCCCTAGCATATATTAAAACATGAGTACAAGATTTTACTACGACAGCTATTAAAGTGCTGCTCAGCAATGGACATAATGACACAGAACTGGCTAAAGAAAGGTTCATTGCTCAGTCACTTACCTCAAGGCATTTTTATGCAAAGAGGATTATAATTTGAGGTTACGTTACTGATACTGGAGTGAGAAGTGACAGCTGTTTAACGTTTCAGATGCTGTGTTTATGTTTGAAGCTGAGAAAACAGTTTGTGCATTTGAAAATTATGGAGAATTTTAGAGAAGCTGGATAAAAGGATTCAAAATTTCACTGAATTTTTTTTGGAGTTGGAAGGGACCATAGAGATCATCTAGTCCAACTCCCCTGCCGAAGCAGGATTGCCCAGAGCTAGA
>JAOXNO010000001.1:209671744-209690048 GCA_028565335.1 Limnodromus scolopaceus
CTGAAAGGGTTATCAAGCATTGGAATGGGCTGCCCAGGGAGGTGGTTGAGGCACCATCCCTGGAGGTGTTCAAAAGATGGGTTGACATGGTGCTGGGGAACATGGATTAGTGATGTGGTTTTTTTATCAGAGTTAGGTTGATGGTGGGACTGTATGATTTTGAAGGTCACTTCCAACCTGGATGATTCTATGATTCTATATTTTACTGAGTCTTTATGAACTTGGCTCATGGTGAACAGACTTTTGTCCCAGTTGTGTTACCCTTTAACAGAAGGGACTGAATTACACGGAAACAAACCAGGGATGATGGGATGCAGCGAGCGCGGTGAAGCCGTGCAAAAGGGACAACCGCGAGCGCGTTCTGAACTCACCTGTGCTCCAGACCCTGTGAAACAGCCTGTCTCCTGCTTGAAAGCTCTGTCATTACTGCAATTCAAAGGGAAAATTACAGAGCTTGGTCTGGAGATATCAGAACACCACTTCTTTGAGCAAACTGATGTTCAGAAATACCCCCAGCAACCCAATACAGCATGTGGGTGCACTTCCAGTACGGCGGGAGAAAACACCCAAAAGACACCAGTTTAGGAACAGACACAGCAATGTGGTATTTTCGCCTTGGTTTACACTTAAAGTATCTTTGTAACAGTAAAGACTACACATTTTTCTTTGAAATATTCAAGCCCTAGTCACTGCAGAAATTGGATATACTGGTCAGTAAAGTTGGGTGATTCCCAGTGTTGGGAAGGAAGTAATTTTCTCACCCCCCCCACTGGAAGTTTATGGCTGGTGCTTTTACTTGTTTCCTCTTCTCTGCATGAATCCCTTTGGGTTCCTACTGACAGTATCTTGTCACCACAGAGAATAGATCCAAATCTTACATGCTCCTCTTAACAGTATGTAGGATACCTTTCAATAGTTGATTTATTCTAAAAGGGGGCTGTAATTTATACCAAGTTAGTAACGTGAAGTGTTAAAAACATTAATGCCTCTAATGCAAACAATTTTATCTGTTATTAGGTGACAGGATAATTTTTATCGTATGAATAAAGTAGTATTTGCAACATGTTTATTAAAAAAAGACTTAAGCGAGCACAATAGTTCATTTTTGTTCATCAAAACTTACATTTTGTACGTTTCTTTTCAAACTCTCAGCTGAATACCCGTAACGTGACTGTTCTATTAAACTATTGTCCAGATTAAAACTTCGTGTGTAACGGCATTGTGTTTCTACGAGGTTTTATCTGAAATTTGATAGCTGAAACTATCACTCTGTGCTTTACGCTGGTATATACTGTGCTTCAATACCTGTAACCTGATCTGCCTGAATTGGAGCGATTCCGGAGCCTGTGCTCTGCCCGGCTCTGCCTTTCTCTCCCTTGTTTTCACTTTTGTAACGATTCCCTGCGGTCCGTGAACATTAAGGTCCGTGTGAGGTCAACTGTACCTTGCAGATAGTGACAATAGTGCAAATAATGACAAATATGGGGGGGGGGGAAGGGGGGGTCGCACGGTGTTTCCTGTATTTAATTTTGAGGCGGGTGATTTGTGAGCAGCCTGCAAGGATGCTGCCCATAGTTTGGGTTGTTTTTAGGTTCAGGTTTGAATCCCTGAATATTCTCCTGCTCCCAACCTCCTTTTGTTTTCCATTGCTTAAATACTTCCTGGAAAAGGAGCATGTTTGGGGATCTTCTCTCTCAGATTTTGTATCTTACGTGTTTTTCACCTATTTTATTTCACTTCTTTTAACGAGCGTTGGTTAACAAAGCTGTTTCTGTTTAACCACCGCCTGAGCTTAGGTAGTGTGAAAAGGAAATTGGTCCAGCTAAGGAGCAATTTTAGTCATTAATGACTCTCGAGGGAAGACCAAATATTTTCTGCGGGGTTCCAAAAACAAGAAGTGAATCTGGGCTGGAAAAACCTTTTGCAAAGTAGGAAGTGATGTATAGAAACAGGTAATTGTAAGCTCAAAAGATTTCTGTCTCCACCAGCTGATGCTAAGAAGGAATTTCATACTACTTGTAACACTGATAGAAGGTAGTAAGGCAGGCAAGATATTCTGAAGAGAAAATAAAAACAACAGCAAAGCTCTCTCTTTTTCTTCGGTTTTTAATAAGCCTGTTGTAAATTGTAAGATCATAGACTTCTGATGAACAACTTCTGTTGGCTGATGGGAAATAAGGAGCTCTTGGCCCCGCTGGTAGCCCTGTGCTTGTGAAAACATGAGCACGAGTGGTTGTGGTGCAGGGCAGTGGCACGTGGTTGTGGTTGGTATTAAGGAAACAAAGTAAAGATGAAATCCTTTTGTTACTTTCTTGGATTCCAGAGAAATGACTAAAATCCCCCAAATCCCTGGAAATTGTGGTATAACAGATTACTCAAAGATTTCAGCAGTATTTGTGAAAGCATTCCCTAAATATGGAATAATGAAATTTGATGAGATAACCTATAATCTTCTTTACCTTGGGTGTCTTTGCTATTAAGTTAGCAGAAAGAAGTTTTTGTTTCAGGATTCTTTAACTAAGATTTGCTGGGATCTTTTTTTGGTTGATTGATTTATTCTTGCATGCCCTACTGGGAAAGAAAAAAATGACACCTTCTCTATGTGATGGGTACACTGATATTGTGCACTCTGGCGTTTCACAGAGTAGGATGCGCACTTAAGCTGTTCTACAGGAAAGTCTTTTGAGACTGTTGAGGAAACAGGCCAGAAATATAATTATGCCAAAAACTGCTGACTTTTCAAAAAGAGTTTCCAGTGATAACAGGATCGAAACTGAAAACAGTTTAATTTCAATTACATTGCTGTGATTTGTAGGCAAGAAATTTTACCTTGAGTTTAAATTTTTCTAGACTTGAGTTTGTTAACCCGTTGATACAACAACGTGATGAGCTGTGACATTGTATTTAGCTCTTGTTTTCAGTGTTAATGATATAAAAGTGGTAGATTTGTGGTTGGAAAGAGAACATTCTAGCGTTGTTGCGTTGCAGTTAGATGTTCTCATTGCTCCTTTGTGCTGCTGAGTACAACTAACATCAAGATAACGTATTTTGGTGGAGCACGGGACTGGCCCCCCAGTTTGTTCCTAGTACTGGTTTTGCAGAGACTGTCTAGGAGTAGCAGAGAGACGAAAAGGTGTTTTCAAGTGGTCATCCCTGTACCCAAGGACATTTGGTTGGTTTCATTTATATTATAATCATCCGTTGTCTTTGAAGTTTAAATATTATTTTCTCAATATAATCCTATTTTGAATGCCATTTTACTTCGTTATTCAGCAGTTCACCCGTTCACACACCTCGCTTTGGGAAATTCAGAATTTCTCTGTGGCGATTTGGAAAACTTGAGTCAGTTCAATGGGGCAAATATTTCACAGCGAGCTACGGGTGCATTTCACCTTTAGCTGCACCGCTTTCAAAGCGCCTATTCCTTAATTCTTCAAAAAGGCCTTTAACTGTTGGGATATAACCACATCATTTGGTCTTCTGCATCGCTTGTGGGCTGTAGATGCAGAAGATACAGAATTAAATTACGTTTTCAGTAAGAGCGATGTGTGGAGCCCTGTAATCTTCACCAGATAAAGCTCGGTGTCGGTGTACTTCAGAGCAGTGCTTAATGAGACGGTTCAAAAGGACAGCAGATGTGTTCTGGAAAGCATAAAGAAATTGGTTGAGCTCTTTGGTGTTGTATTTGAAGACATTCATGTTAAGTCATTTCACACAGTTTCAGTGTATTGAGTGATTTCATGATGTGCTTTCCTTCAGTTTTACTCCTTATCACGAGAAGTGTTTTTAGTGTTAGTGCACTTGATGAGAGGTTGTTCACCCTTTGCTATCAGCCAAACCAAACAGGGCTTTCAAACGTGAGGACTTGCCTTGTGGCTCACTGGGCAAACTACGGTGAGGTGGACTCTGGTGACATTTAGGACTAATCAGTGCTGAGAATTACTTTTTTCCCCCTAATACTGCATTCAAGTATCTCGTAACACTTACAAAAGTATGACGTTTTTGAAGATTAAAATCTATAGCATTAATTTTACAGGGAATAATCTAATCAATTATGTTTTCTAGAGGAAGGCTTAACTGTATTAAATGCAGATGTTTCATTACCAAAAGCATTAGTGAAATCTATGTCTTCCCTAGTTAAAAATCATGTTTCTAGATGAGCCTTTACATTTTCATAACTTGTCTTTCCATAAACAAAAATACATTTTAAAAATATTTTTTTCTGAGTTTTTAGGGGGGTAAGACATTTTTCAGATGTAAGTTGTTGTCATGGGATAATTGTTGCTGTGTGCTGTACTGAAATTTAGAACCGAGTTGAACTCACTCCTGCCATGTTGTACTACATCCCCTGATGGCCTAGACCTGGTACTTTTATTCAATTTTAGCTGTGATTCTGCAGCAAAATCAAATGTGAAATTCAGGTGAAAGTTTTGTAATTAACAATGGTTCAACATTTTGTTAAAACATCTAGATTGTGGTATAGTTTCCTTAATACTAAATCCAGTTATCAGTTTAATGTCTTAGAAACATTATTAAAGGAACCGTAGATAGCGTACCTGATGGCTGTGTGGTTTAGACTGGAGAAGATTTGAGGGAGGTGCCGCTGCAAGAAAGAGCAGGTTCTCACCCATCTTTACCTTCTTGAAGGTCTTCTCATCTGGACTAGTTATTTTACTGAGTCTCTCCTTAGTGAGTAGAGAGAGCTAAATTAAAGAGAGCTTTTAAGTAGATCCCTGGCTCCTTGGGTAACATTAGATAAGGTGAATACCCCCTCATGCAGTATTTTACATTATTTGCCTAAAATAAGGAAAAACATTTGATGGTTCTTTGTCCTAAGACTCACGTTCCAGTTGCAAGTGTGATTTTCATTCCCTAGCAAGCTAGAGAGAAGACCAGCTCTGTAGATCATGGGCAGCCTAGGCACGATGCTTTTGAAGGTGTCCAGTTTTACGTTTCTTCAGTAGCAGGTGTCTCTGCAGAAGCCAGTTCTGGTTGATTTTTTTTTTTTTTTTTCCCAAGTGAAAATTGCAAATTTTAAATTGAATTTCTGATTCTGGTCCTTGTTCTTGTGTGCAAAGTGATGTTCTAAATACATCTTTTTTTGTGTCTTATAATTGCCCTGAAAGTTTGACAGCCCGTTTGACAAGAAGGCTGCTCCATTTGGTCACTTGACTGCCAGTTCTGCTCCATCTTGGTTTTCATGCTTTAGTCTTAAGTACTCTTAAGAGACACCGACTGACCCAGAAGGACGCAGGCCTAGTCTTTTGTCTGAGTTCTCTCAACAATGCAGAGCTCTTCTAAATTTGGTCAGGTGTTTTTTTAAGGTGATCCAGGATTTTCCTCCATTTCCCACTGCACAGCCTTGTGGGAATGTCTTCCCCTTCATAGAAACCAACTCAGTGATCTTGAATCTCATCTGTTCATTACATCGCAGTGGATGCTATTAATGATGTTTTCTGTCAATTAAAGGCAGCGTTAAAAGCTCCACTCTCTCCAGTTCATTGAATTTTTTTAAATTTTTAAGTATATTCTCATGAGAGCCTTTATTTTTTAGTTAGTCTGAACTGTCTCATATAAACTCAAGAAATACTAATGTGTTAAGAATCAAATTCTAGTCCATCAGAATGACAAGTTAAGGAGAGGACATCAGGTGTCCTATGAGGCAATCTGTTAGGCATCCACAATAACATTACAGAATCACAGAATCTTCATATTTGGAAGGGGCCAACCACAAAAAAACCAACCAAACAAACAAAAAACAAAACCCACAAAACACACTCCACAAGCAGACACAAACCAACAATCTCGGGCACTAGAGTGTGCCCTGAAGTGCCATGTCTACACATTTATTAAATACCTCCATGGATGGTGACTCCACCACCTCCATGAGCAGGCTGTTCCAGTGCCTGACCACTCTCTCAGTAAAGTCATTCTTCCTGATATCTAATCTAAACCTCCCCTGCCCCAACTTCATACCATTTCCTCTGGTCCTGTCATTATTCACGTGGGAGAAGAGGCCAGCACCCACCTCTCTACAACCTCCTTTCAGGGAGTTCGAGAGGGCAATGAGGTCCCCCCTCAGCCTCCTCTTCTCCAAACCAAACATGTCATACGCTTTTTAGAGTTCTGGCTTCTTGGAAATCTTGCTAGTAGATAGATGTGGAAATATACTACACTTCATAGTGCTTCTGCAAGACATGACCTGGCTTACCATGACACTTATTACTTCAAAAATTCAGTTAAAATGGGTCTGTGTGCTTTATTGTAAAGAACAGAAGAATGTTCTCTGAAATTATCCTTTCTTTGAAAGGTAGCTGTAGCTCACAAAAAAAAAGTAACTGTGTCGGACATTTGTCCACTTAATGAAAAATACATTGTTTAAAATGTAAAAGAGATCATTTGGAGAAAAAGATTAACATCAGTTACTACTTTTTGACAACAACATTGATTTTGCTAAGATTTCAGATGCATGGCTACATTTTGTCCAGTTCTGCTGGACTTAAGTAATAAAATTCATACACAAAAATAATAATAATAATTAAAAAAATACTAATTTTGGGGGGAAGAGTTTGGGAACTGTCTGGGAGGAAGTGCTAGAAGAAACTTGAAATTTTTGGGTTGGTTTCTGAAATGCGTCCAGAGATTTGAAACAACTGCATACTGACTGTTGAGACACTGCAATAATGTCAAGAGCTCATTAAATTTAGCTGCATGATTGATTGTATGGGCAGTTATAAATGCAGCTAATCTCCCTGTAATAACTTTTTCATGTTCCCAGTAGATAATTTTTGCGGTGCAACACCACGCTCTTGGAAGTGGGTGCTGTCTGCAGCTACATCAATGGATTACACCGCTGCTTTTGAAAATCAGCTTTTAATTAATTTCCACAGTAGCAATTAATTTTCCTAAATAAAAATGATCTTTCCGAATGAATTGTTTTAAATCTTGATAACCAATGCATAGTTATGTTCTTTCAGAGAGTTTTCCTGTGTTTAATGAGGTTGCAGTTCTTTGAGTTGTTGTACAGTTGTAAGTGATACTATTTGAATCTATCCTCATTTATAGTTTAAAAAAGTGGGAAAAAAAATTGCAGTGCCATCAAGTGACGCGGTACCTTTGAAGTTCTCCAGAAACAAACCGGTGAGATTTGGTAGACCAGGTAGACCACAGTCTCTGTCCCTTCTCCTGTCTCCCCTCTCCACCTTTTCCCGCTGGTCTGATCCCACTGTGTGGATGGAACTTGCCACTGGGGACTTTACCCACGGTGTCATGCCATGAGAGACGTCATCTGAGGGGCTGGAACAGCTCCTGGGGTGCCCTTCTCCCCAGCTCTCAACTGGGAGGCGTTGGGAGCAGGTGACCTTCCCACCTTCCTGGGGAAGGGTGAGGAGCAAGAGAGATGCAGAGCAACCAAGCAGGCGCAGAGCAGAACAGGGCAGTGGTATAATATTAAGGAAATTGTGATGATTTTAGTTGTTTTGCTACATACGGATTTTGAAATGTCATATTCTGTGCAATAAGAATTGATTTTGCTCTGGTACTAGCAACAAAGTAACGCCTCTGGGCATGAACAAACATTTAAACCAGCTTTTAAACATTTAAGAGAATATTTAAACAATCACCAGAAGGCAGAATCTTATATTAACCTTGTTTTATGTTACTTTTATTGTTTTAATATTATTTTTTTTCTGTGTTGTGGTAGTAGTCACAGTAGCAGAAGAAATGAAAATTAATCTGACTTCTCCGTCCCATTCTCTGCTAGTGCTGAGGCTTTTTCCTGAACCTATAACTTAACGTGTTAAGAAGTGAGTGGCAGATCCTCTAGCATTTAAATGATAGTCAGTAAAGCAAACAGGACAATTTTAAAACTGCCAGGAGAAAGAGGAACGTAATACAGTGTAAACAGTTCATCCCGGTCAAGTTGTGATAAAGTTCTGTAATAGAAGAACAACGCATTTGGGGAGGGACTCTTTATCAGGGAGTGGAGCGATAGGGTGAGGGCTTCAAACTGGAAGAGGGGAGATTTAGATTGGCTATCAGGAAGAAATTCTTTCCTGTGAGGGTGGTGAGACGCTGGAACAGGTTGCCCAGGGAAGTCGTGGATGCCCCGTCCCTGGAAGTGTTCAAGGCCAGGCTGGATGGGGCTTTGAGCAACCTGGTCTAGTGGGAGGTGTCCCTGCCCAAGGCAGGGGGGTTGGAGCTTGATGATCTTGAAGGTCCCTTCCAACTCTAACCATTCTATGATTCTGTGTTTCCTGGTGTGTGAGCCTTTGCTGTGTAATCTTTTAAAAAGAATTACATTAATGAGCATTTCAGTAAAACGTCATTCTTTTTCCACTGATTCCTATATCAGTTTTGAGATTCTTTTTATTAGGTCTAAGAATCTTAAATCATAATAAAACCTTAGAGAAAGGTACTGTGAATCTAACTAGAGCAGCTTAAAGTAGTGCTTCTCTTAGCTTCTCCTCTTTCCACTCAGTCTCCGTGGAGGAGATAGTTAAAAGGACCAAATGAAGGGGAAGCCACATGACTTGTCCTGTGTTGCTGAGCTACCACCAGCAGCACAAGACTCCCTTACCTGACTCGCTGTGGAGACGTGGATGCCAAGCGCTGCAAGGCAAAGCTGAAGAAAAGGTAATCTCCGAGACATCTGTGGTGGGAACATCTTCATCTCACCGAGTCCATCCTTTTCTGTGACAGAGAAGTATCCATGTCTTCTCAGGAATCACAGAATCATAGAATGGTTAGAGTTGAAAAGGACCTTAAAGATCATCGAGTTCCAACCCCCTGCTTTGGGCAGGGACACCTCCCACTAGAGCAGGTTGCTCAAAGTCCCATCCAGCCTGGCCTTGAACCCCTCCAGGGATGGGGCATCCACAGCTTCTCTTCAGTGAAGGAAGCTTCACTGGAAAATAATTCCATCACAGCATCAACTCCTTCATTCAACAAATAACATAACCTCTGCTTTCACCTCCTTCCAAACAATTCTGAATGTATGTCTTTCCTGGCATGCTCACAGAAAATGCTAATTGCGAAGAGCCCTCGTTACCCCGAGGAGTTTGCTGTACCTTACGATGACAACTAGTGTCAGCTGAACATTGTGGAGGCTCCGATCTTGGGAAATGTGAGAGGCCTTTCAGCTTACCGTGCTATCCCCCCTCCTCGTGTTCTCGAGGGGGCTCTTACTCGCAAAGAAACGCGTGTAGGTCACAGGGTTATGGAAACCGCTGCCAAAGTTTTGGGGGGAGACAGAAATGCCGATGTTCAATGACATCATATGCAATGTGCCCGGCCTTGTGCATAAACACGTATGATTATAATAAATTTTAAATGCTTTTTCTTCACTTAGTAAACACCAAAATACCATTGTACATGAATATATATAGATGTAAAAAAAAAAATAATATCTGTAGCAGGTGTCAGCTAGTCATGTATAATTTTTAAAGGAAAGAAATCCACCCTTTCTGAGCACATCCTTTAACGCCCGTTTTGGCTGCACCATTGGCTTCCTCAGCTGCCCCCTGCCCCTGCCTGCAGTTTCACCAGCAGAACAGAGAGGGAAGCTATGGGCTCAGGCCGGTGCATCAGGAAATTTTTGAGGCTGGAAAATTAATATTTCTCTATTGTAGCTAAATTCCAGTAAGTCTAAGCATGCCGAAATTTCTAGTAATTTTTAAACTTGTCCATCTAACTTAGTTTAATTATCAAATACACCACTTAAAGTAACACTTAGGCAGTTGCAATGGTGGGAAAACCCCGTTATTTATTTCTGATTTATGAAAATACATTATTTATTTCTGCTCCTTTAAACCTTCCCTTTACTAGTTTTTAGTGCTTATCAGAATTTCGTTGTATTCTGACAATGTTTCTAATTTTCTCCAGTATGAATGATTACTGGATATAGTGGCTTTCATGGCGCTGCCTTGTGCAGAATATTGTGCCTGGAATATTATTTTAGTATATGTGCTTTGCAGCAAACGAAATTATTTCAACACCTGTAAACTTTTAAAGACAAATGTCTCTTGCAGTTCCTTTTTGGATACTAAGGTAATATCAAACCTTGTAATTCTTCAGTGATTATGAGCTCTGGAAGGAAAAGAGGCAAGCAGAAATCCTCATGGTGGAGATGAAATCTTGGATGGTATCCGTAACATGAGCTAAGGAATTGTGTTCAGAAGTCTAATATGAGACATCTGCACAGGCTACTAAGAAAATTTATTATTTTAGTATTTACTACATTCGTAATGCTCTTGTAGGATAAGTAACCAGATTTAAATTTCAGCTTACATATGGATTTAATATTTAGAGATGTTAGCGTTTTTTGCAACGTTATATTTCAAGTATATTTCTAATTCTGCGTTTTCAATGTATCCCAATCTGAACAGTTCACGTTTATTCGTCAAAGTTATAAAGATGGGAGGTTCAAATCATGCTGGTTGAATTGACCGTGTTGTTGGGAGTTTGCAGTGTGTGACAGGCTGTGATTTGATCTTGGTGTGGCTTCAGCTGATGTAGTTTGGTGCGAACCCCAGCTGCCTGCCCCTGCCCCCGTTCAGTCCTTGGGAGGGGAATATTGTTACTTTCAGGTGGATCAGGTCTATGATTTGTTTTTCTGTCCATCTCTGTGCCAGCAGAAGACACATGGCAGTAATCAGCAAAAAAAGGGGTGCTGGAGACGAGGAGCGGTGACGACGTAAATTGGCCTTGTCTAAAAGTAATTCATGAAGCTCCAGCCTGAACTGAGCCACGACCCAGTGGTGAGCAAACCTGCACAGCAAAATGGGCAGCCGGCATGAAGAACTCCTCAGTTAGTGGTGTCACAGCCACCCACTCTGAGAGTTTAGGTGGAGATTTAAAGTGTAGAATTTAAATCTGGGTCAGCGTGGGCCAGCGGTATAATATAAAACATTTGCCTGAATTCCTTGTAAATATCCTGGATGCTGTAATATATGTTAACTATAAAAAGATTTTTTTTAAATATATGTGTATAAATATCTGAAAATTTAAAATTATAGTAATTCTGCAGGTGCTTTGTTGTTCTGAACTGAATGAATATTTAAACCAACAAGAACAAAGCCCTGTATAGCATTTTAGCATTTTGCAGGCCCAAATGCAATTAAATGGGCCCATTTCATGTATTTCAGAAGTATTTTACTCTGACGTAACATGGTGAATTTAAAGAAATGTGGAAAAGTTTACTGCTTGTAGATCAGGTATTTTAAAGCTATTCGTGGCATAATTTAGGATAAAGTTGGAGTCGTGTCAAAAAAATGCTAAAGTGTGTTTTTCTTATCATTTAAAGTTTCTTGAGGGTGTGTGTGTAGGTTTGGTGTTCTGTTCAGAAACAGTGCATGTTACTTAGGGTGTTATTTGACGTAAAGTAATTTTATTTTGTCTGTTTTTTCCTTGAGTCTAAACCACAGATATAAAATACATATGTTAACTAGAGCTGTATTCAGCGCCTTTATTGAACAATAACGGACCAAAGGGAGGAGATAACTTCCATGTGAAGTTGAAAAGTTCTTCTGGGGGTGGGGGCTCTAATTTTGGCCTCTGTCCACCACCCAGCTGCCAATTTCAATGGATTTTGCAGGAATGTAATTATCTTTGAGATGTGTAACTTTGCTGAATTTGGATGAAATTAGGCTGTAGGTTCTAGGGGTGTAGGTGAGGACTGATTGACAAGGAACTCTAATTTCCTTAGGAAATGGATCTCAAAAGCAGCCTGAGGCAGGCTGGCATGCAAAATAAGATGGGCAGTAAGAAGAAACTAACTGTAAAGCTTTTTTGATTTCTGGGATTAAGAAATGAGGATCACTTCAGCCAATGGGCAAAACCTGTCGAGAATAGATTTTGTAGAAAACAAAATCTCAGCTTCAAGTGTTTGAGAGAATATTATTCCCTGATAGGAACCTATGATGGTCAAAGCTGAATTAGGAAAACCTTTGTATGACTTAAGGATGATGAAAACAACACCAGAGAAAAGTTACAGTTGTCCAGAACTGGGCATTTTAAGTACAGGAAATTTATAGCTGAAATCACACTGATAAGGAAACCAGGAATGCTAAGGGAAAGGAAAAAGAGGCAAGGAACTAAATAGCTCATGCAAAAAATATGATAAAATTGGGAATAGAAATTAGCATTTGTGTTTAAAAGTTACATTAGGGAATTGAAGGAGAGTTAGGTAAGTTTGATGACTTGTTGTTGTTGCTCCTTTAATTACATTCACTTACAGTCATTCTGTGAAAGTTATATTATGCTGCAATACATTATGCTGAATATAGTTATATTATGCTCAAGGAGTTGTAAGCTGGGAAAGGTGAAATAGCTGCTAAATACCTATAGAAATAATAAAATACCCCCCCAAAAAACAACCCGACACAAAATCAACCTTAAATATAGATATATGAAAGAGTATCTGCATTATTGTTGTCAGTCATTTGAACAGAAACAGGTGCAAACCACACAGTCTGTGTAATGGTTAATCATTGACATATTTTACTCATTTACTGGGAATATTTGTATCTGTAAAATAGTAATGAATGCAAGTTGTTGCAAGATGAAATTATTGTTCAGGAGTGCAAATAAGCTTTTGAAACCTGTTTGTATTCTAAATTTTACTCCAACATCTAGTTGATCGAATTGCAGTTTTATTACTTTGGCACTAGTTCAAGCTATTTATTATTGGACTAAGGGCATAATGTTTATCTAGATTTGTTACATTATGTGGTATTCTTTGTTCCAAGCAATTGGATATTTTTCTAATTTGTGTTAATTTATCATTGATTTAGAAAAATCACTAGGCAAACAGATATGTCTTTTTAATAATCAAGCAGAAAAATGCTTCTTTTCTTAACGTGGCTCAGTACAGTGTAGTTCTAGGTAGAGTCTGTATGCAAATGCAGTTTGCAAGGCTATCCCAAGATCTAGTACTTCACCAACTCACAGAGGAGTTCAGGTTGGAAGGCACCTCTGGAGATCAGCTAGTCCAGCCTCCCTGCTCAGGACTTTGTCCTGTTGACTTCTGAGGATCTCCAAGAATGGAGGCTTCAATGGGCAACCCATTCCAGTGCCTAACTGCTCTCACAATCGAAAAGTGATTTCTCAGATCCACTTGTGCCCATTGCCTCCTTTCCTGTTACTGGCTGCCACTGAGGAGTCCAACTCAGTCTTCTTCACCAGGAATTTATTTATATGCATTGCTAAATTTCCCCTCTGGGTCTTTTTCAGACTAAACAACCCCAATTATCTCAGGTTCTCCTCCAAGCTGTTGATCATCTTTGTGGTCCTTTGCTGGATGCTCTCTGGCATGTCCTTATATATGTAATTATGCATTTTCAGTCTTATGAAGCCTGTTCTTCTCAAGAACATTGCCTATTAAAGCTTAAACTATATTAATTTTTGTACACAATACAAAGGTGGTGAGGTATTGGTCAAGAACATCCTCTCCTAAGTTTTGCTTTACTCCGTAGTTTCAGAACACCCTTTGTTGGGAAGGAGGTTTATTTTGTTAGATCTCTGAAGAATTTGATCAAATGCCGTAGGTTCTTGCAGCAGTCTTTACTGCAATTAGCCTTGTACGAGTGAGAGACTGTTTATATCTGAAAGATGGAGAAATTTGAACTATTTCAGTTTCCGAGTGCCTGAGCCCCGTGAAGGATTACAAGCGACCATGTGACTCCACTTCGTGTCTAATCGCTCTCACAGCGGGAAGGGATTGAGTTGTTCTTCTGTCCAGCCTTACTGTGTGTCTGTCTTACTCCTGGTCCTCACACGCAGACAACCTGGGTATTCAAACGGAGCTGGACGTACACTTTTACCGAGTGATAAATGTTTTGGATTTATTTTATGGAGAATTTTCTAGGTTCCCTGCTCTGAAAAGCTCTCTTTAAGAAAGCTTTCTAATTTACAAGCAATGGAAAGCCTTTTCAGAAAGGGGATTTGTCTTTGGTCTGCGTGTTTTTTTTCACATGAAAAGTTTTCATTAGTCAAATTCTTGACTTTCAAAAAATTGGAGAGAAACTTTCTTTGTGACTATTGGAAAAATACGATCAGCATAACTGGAAATATTCCCTGGTAATTGAAAATGAACTATAAAATCTGCCTAATGGCTATTAGTCATTCTCTTAAAACACAATAATAAAAATCAAGGTTTCAAAAGTCATCAAAGTTCACGTCCACCCAGGCTGGCCTAATGTAGCAAGACTTGTCCTGCTGAGGACGTGCTGATTTTCTCAAGAGGCCTCCGAAAACAAAGAAAATCTGGAAAACAAAAAAGCCCCCAAACCTCCAGCTGTCTGAGTATTAAAGTCATGGTTGGGGGGCTTAAAGCTGAGCTATGTCAGGGAATGGGTAATGAACTGAAAATGGGCCAGTGTCACATTTAATACATTTCTTGTGGTGTGGAAGCTAAGAATTTACCATGTCTCATGGCAAAAATCTTCTCCTGTAGGGACTAATCACTGAAGCTGTTAATTTTTCCCTTCTTGGTGAGCATTCCAAGTGTAACCTCCCAACAGCAATCCATTTGATGGTGTTTCTGCTGATGTTTGATGCCATGTATCAAGGTGCAGTTTTAGGAGACGGGTGCTCTGTGTGTGACAGGGTCTGCTGTGAGCAGCACATAGACCTCAGGTGGGAACGTGTTGCAGGAGCACCGAGTACCATCCTCCTAACGAACCACACAGAGCCTCTTGCTCCTATATTTTTATTGTTCCCCGAGCTGGTGAAGGAAAAATAAGATGCTACAAAAATCTTTTGTTCAAGAAGATACATCTAAACATTATTTTGAGAATATAAAAATGATGCTTACGCCCCCCTCCTCCTTGATTCTGATGCGATGTCTTAGAGGTCAGTGGGAATGTGGCATTGACTTCAGTTAATTTGGGAGTTTCATTTTAGTCCTACTTCTGAGTAATAATAACTTAAGAATGAGCTGTCTTTAAGGAAGCATCAGGTCTTTCAATTCTATTTATCCCCTTTAAGTGTAGGTTATGCATGTGATACTCTGTGTGTCTCTGGACTGAGCAATTGAGTCCATAGTGTTACCCAACCAGATGTGTGTCTGTGGGGAAAAAATTTGCTTCATTGAAATGCACCTTAAAATATCATAGAATCATAGAATTGTCTAGGTTGGAAGGGACCTTTAAGATCATCTAGTCCAACCATATTATGGGGGGGAAAAAAGAAAAAAAAATTACTTGATTTTTAAAAAGTCGTTATCTTTACAATTTTTGTTGTCATCCATTCTGAGTATTTTGTTTCAGGAAGGTAGTTTCTTGTTCGTGTGATATGTTGGCTGAAGTTTCCTTCTGCTCTTTTCTTCCTCTTGTAATTATTATTACTAAGCTAGATAAGTTTTTTTTTAATTAGGAAAGAGCAACTCTCCCTAAATAATTTGATATCTCTGTAGCCCTAAGGTACTGTACTTATTTCTATGGCTATATATTTGTGTGTGTGCTTTTTTCCTAGTTAGATACTGTTTGAAATGAGAAGGCGGCTGTGTGGGAGCCGAACAGAATGACGTTTTTACAGCTGATAATTGGGAGTTTATCTTTTATAGCCTGGGATGGGACTTCGAGACCTGGGAGCACCAGAAGATACAGAATAGGGTGGGAGATGTGTTCCCATCGCTCGGTGTCGGAGCCACCTGCCAGTTGAGTTTCAAAGGGTTGATCAGTTTGAGAAGTGAGCCTGGACCAGCTCTTCCAATGTGATGTGCTGTAAAAATAGCTGCTCTTCACTCTTTTAGGAAGGTGCAATAGTGAGGTGCTGCTGTTTGATTTGATAGTCGCTGGTTTTATACTTCAGTCTCTCGGTTGTTGTGCATCCTTGAAATCATGGACTCTTGTCAGGAGCTTTGAGGAAGGCTGTTTCATTGGGTCCATTACAGTATGTTTTAGATTTGTTTGCTGTGGTTAAGGTAATACGAAATAAAGGGGAAGAGACTTGAGTGTTTTTTGAGAAAACAAAAGAAAAGTGCTGGAGTGCTTAACTTACATGTGTATATATGGAATGTGTGACCTAGAAAATAAATGGTTTAATTTTCTCTTTTGTTCTTTCGTGTTCTTCTGAGTGGCAGGTGCTCCCCGTCTTGGCTCAGTTGCCTCCTACATTTGCCAGTTGCAATCATTTAATCGCGATCAAACAACAGTGCTTTAACATGAATCTGTATAATCTCTTGTTTAATAACACATAGTAGTGTTTCTTTTGATCTTATCAGTCTAGAGATTGCTTGAGGCTTGCTGACAGAAAAAAAGTCAGAGCCTCTAACAGCTGAAGTGGTGTAGGTGTAGCTAAATTGGCCAAGTGCCCAATAAGGATCTGACAAATTGTTTTCTACGTTTTCCTAAAGCCTGTAATTTTTAAGGCAGCAGCAATGTTGCATTATTTCAGAAGTTCCCTAATAGAAACTAGAAAAATAATCCTTATGCGGATGACCAAGATCATGACAATAGTTTTCACCAGTACTTTTTATATATATATACATATATAAATAGTGTATATATATATATGTGTACTTTTTATGAAATTCTCCCCAGATATGGTGGATTTCAAGTGGAGAAGGACACCAGGTGATCTAAAGGTTTTGGTTTGACAGGATTTACTATAGAAAGAAGGTGAAACATTGCATAACTTGAAATGTCCAGAGGGAGATGATTCCATATTAGAATTATCAATTGGTGTATGTCTTTTGGGATCACAAAAAACTCAAACTTGGTAAAAGACAACCACCATTTTCCGTAAGTTGTTACCCTTTTGTACAAAACCAGATTACCCATTTTGAATGTGAAATACCTTTATATTTTTGTTCTAAAAACTTTAATAATGATGTTTCCATACAGAAACTATAAGACTACTTCAGTAAGCAATGGCAACACTGAGAATCAAGTAGCTCATTGTTGCTACTCGCTGCGGTCCTTAGGAACTGAAGGGTGCTGTTAATAGAGAAATAAGGGGTATTATGAAGATGACTACTTGAAAGGTAATGGAAAAAAGGTAGATAATGTTTCAATTAATGTCTAAATGAGAGGCAGTATATGACTTCAGAGTAACCAGACAGTGCCAAATTTTGTACATATTTGTACCCAGCAGGTACTGAGAGTGATATTTGTGTGCAGTGTATGCATTTTCTTAAATCCGTGTCAGATCTTGGACTCAGAGTGTCAGTCATTCCAGACCTGTCCGTGCCTGAGGAAAATCAGAGTGCTTTGCATTCCCCCTTGGCTCCTTCTGTCTCCGTGGGGGATTGAAATACAAGGAATTTGTGGCTAAATACAGAGATTAGTCCTTCAAAACAACCTGGCCCTGTCTAAGGGGCTCTTTGGTCCTGTGAGGTGCCGTCTGTGAGACAGAGAGGGGACTGAGGGACTCTGGGACCAGGTGGTTGCAATAATGCTGGAGCTGCTGCAGGATTTGGGAGTTTATTTTTCCTTCAGCCTTTGCTATATTTTCACTACAGCCCTAATAGGCCAGTTGACAGATCTGAATTATATTCAGTATATTCAATACTGAAATTTAAATATAGATTCAGAAACTTTTGCTGAGGTCTGTACAAATATAGTGCATTCATTTAAAAAAAAATAAAATTGCTCTTTGTAGCTGTGTTTTCTGTTATATATGGATATATGTTATATATATCAAGTCCATTGCTGATATGATCTAGTAGTATATAATCTGCTACAGCACACAGGAGTGTAAGTGCTGTTCATCACAGTGAACTCCAACTCTGTGGCTGATGTTATTCCCAGCTCAGGGGTTTAGGGCTGAAGTCCTGCACTTTAGGTCCCACAGAGGTGAAGATGTAACTGTCATACGTAAGAACTGCACATCAGCTAATGGTGACTCATTCCATCAGGTGACTATTCACTGTAATAATTTCTTGCCTGGGGCATTAAATAATAATAGAAAATAACTGCTTACATTAGTAAGAGCGATCGTCAGATCAGGTTTTAAGGGTCTGAACATAATAAATTGTGGCACCAGTTTTCCTATAACTTCTTTTTAGATGAATTCTGGTATCTTCTCTAATTGAGGAGAGAGGAACCTGATGAACTTCAACAAAGGCAAGCGTAGGGTGCCGCACTTGGGGAGAAATAACCCCCTGCACCAGTACAGGTTGAGGTCTGACCTGCTGGAGAGCAGCTCTGAGGAGAAAGACCTGGGAGTCCTGGGGAACAGTGGAATCACCATGAGCCGACGATGTGCCTTTGTGGCCAAGAAGGCTCATGGCATCCTGGGGTGCATCAGGAAGAGTGTGACCAGCAGGTTGAGGGAGGTCATCCTGCCCCTCTACTCTGCCCTG